>VBSM01003157.1:21311298-21434537 GCA_008086735.1 Cheirogaleus medius | reverse complement strand
AAAAAAAAAAAAAAAAAAGAAAAGAAAAGAAAAAAAAATACATTACTCATGCTTAATTGGGAAACTATATTTCTTAGTAATACATAAAATGATGATACATTCTAGAATCTATGATAGCTGAGATTTGATGAAATATACTGTCACTTATTTATTCTAAAACTGTCTGGAAAAAGTGTAAAATTCCTTTCAATATTGTCAAGCATCACGGCATAGCTAGGCATCCCTGTGTCCCTGTTGCAGTCTGGTCTAGTTGTTCCCTGAGTCTACTGCTTGGCTGTTGTTGTAAAGGTTGTCATAACACTTCCCGTCACCATTTTTCCTGGAACTGCCTTCTCTCTCCTGTCTTGAATTCCATATTTCCAGTGTCTCCCTCTTCCTTTATTTATTTCCTCATTTGAGAGAGCTCATCTTCAAGATCCTGAATTTCTAGAAAATGTTTTAATCTAGCCTCATACTTGTTTTTTTTTCTAATTTCCTGTTATCTTTGTTATCTTTACAATCATTTTTTTGTTTTGTTCTGGAACATTTATCATTTACATGCTGCAAATACTACATTGACTCTATTTTTCTTATCATTTTTCCTATTTTCTATTATTTCTCTTTTTTTTCCTCTTTTCATATTGATATTTTTTCAAATTTGTCTTCTAAACTATCAATTGAATCTTTAATATCTGGTTTTTAATGTTTAATTTCAAAGAGCTCTTAATTGTTTTTCAAATATTCTTCAAAAAGTATATTCCTTTTTTGTTTTCTTATATCTTTTACAATGTCAAATTTATTGTTACAGATATTTTCTTCTTTTGTGTGTATAATTCCTACTTCCTCCAAGGTTTTTTCTGTTTGGTTGTTTGTTTTGTTTTTTTCATATTAGATGCCTCCTTTGTTTCCTATTCAAATTTGAGAGTGAGGTACTGAGAATTTGATTGGAAGCTCTATATACATGGATGGGATTTGTCAGCTGTTGGTTCCACGGCTATATGAATCCCCAGGTGCAAACTTAGCCCTTCTGTGGGGGCCCTCAAAGGTCAAGATACTGAGCAGGCCAATTTGTTCAGAGAGGAATCCTCCAACCTCTGTCAGGGGTTGTAAGCACACTGCCAGTGGTCAGGGAGCTGAGTGGGGAGGTAGCTGAGGAGAGGCCTCAGTGAATGCCACTGTTTCATGATGGTGCCATTACTCGCCCCAGCCCTGCCTCTGGGTCCAAGTCTAGAGCCTCTCACTTTAGCCTTTCCTTTCCAGAGAGAAGGCCTTTGCCTCTAACCTGCATTCTAGGGTGGGAGTGGGGCGAGTTAGGGTATGACTTGAAGTTATAGAGGCAGCCTGGTACTTCTGATGGGGTATCTAGGTAGAGGAAAGAGGTATTTCATATACAGGCAGTCCCTGGGTTACAGATGCCCTAACTTAAGGCATTCTGTACTTACAAATCAGGCTCCAATATTCCTCATAAGGATAATTTATAATTAAATTAATAATTCTGGAACTAGTTTCTTTTGCATATGTAAACAAACCCATGGGGGTAAGCAGTTCCTTGACACAGCATCTTTGTGCTAGCAGCTAGTCTCATAGATAGAGGAGCAGCTGACAGAAACACAAGAACAAGAAGAATCAGAAGATCCAGAGCCAGGAAAGTTTATAAGAAAAGAATTAGATGAAATTTTTTTCTCATTAAAGCAGGATTTGCTAAGCTTGAGGAGCAAGATCCTAATATTGAGCAGTTTACAAAGGTTTACCATGCAGTTAGTGAGCACATGAGCTGCTACAAGGCCATTTATGATGAAAAAATTAAAAAGGCTGTGTAAACAACCCTAGATACCTTTTTTAAGAAACTAAACTCAGTGGTAAGCTCCCCTCCTCCAGCAACAGACTCAAATCCTGACTCTCCAGCAACCACTCTATCCTCTCCAGCACCGTCTCCATCATCATCTTCTTATTAATGTTAGTCTAACTTCCTTCAAAAATGCCCTTCTAGTAAGCACGACATTGATGTAACACTGGGTGAGTGTTAACCTTTAGTATTCTTTTTAGAAATTTCACCTATCTAAAATTTTTGTAAAGTTTGTTTTTATGTTCAGTTTGTTTAAATTAAAAGAAAGAACACAATAGTTTCTGTAATTCATTAGTATAGCATTGGGGTATTATTATTATTACAGTATTATACTATATATTATCACATATGAGCCATATAGTATTATTATTATCATTATTAATACTGTATATGCGCTGTTCATCAGGGTTCCGACTGAAAGACACTGTCAGGAACGTATCTCATCTGTAATCTGGGGACTGCCTGTAATTCAATAAGCAGATGGAAATTTTAAGACAAATCTTACCTGCGAAAAAATAAGATCAAATCATGTGTAACTTTTTCCTTCCCTCTTTCATTCACTCAGCAAGTATTTATTTACTATTTATTTTGCATCTGTAACAGACAGTAGGAATACAATCATATGAAGAAGCCAGTCACAGTTCCTGTTGTCGTGGTGCTTAGAGACAAGTCAAGAGAAGAACATTTAAAAAATCATTACATAATTAATAAATGTTACATTTGCACTAAGTACTTTGGAGTAAAAGACAGTGTTGTGAGAGTCTATAAAAGGGTGAATACCATGTTCTGATGCGAGAGAGAAAGTGTGTGTGTGTGAGAGAGAGAGAGAGAGAGAGAGAGAGAGAGAGAGACTAAGAATTAACCAAAGTTGGGAAGGTGGAGGTGACCGGGGAGGGAAGAAATTCTAGGCAGAGGGAAGAGGATGCTAAAGACTCTGCAGTCCAGAGGTTGGATAAAAGTTAGCCTGTTTAGGAATGAAAAGGAAGCCTGGTGGCTGGAAGACAATGAATCAATGGAACAGTACTTGAAGAGGAGGTGGAGGAGATGGAGAGATAAGTGGGGCAGTTCGCACAGGGTCCCCAAACCATGCTAAAGATTTAAGGAGGTACTCAATCCAGTCTGTTTTTCAAAAAGATTACTTGCTGATGAAAAATTCACTGAAGGGAGAATATTTAATTGCTGTGTGGGCGTAAAATTATATAATCATTCTGATAAATGATTTGGCAAAATGTATCCAGAGCCTTTAAAAATTCATAGCCCTTGGTCTGTTAATACAGTTTCTACAACTCTGTCTAAAAAGGTAAAAAAAGAAAAAGACATATATTTATATACATATATAATCATAGTTATTTCTAAAAATGGACAATTAGAAACAATTTAAAAATCAACTATAGCAAAAACTACACAATTGACTACTCACTGCTTTTAGCTATTTATGTACATTAACTTAAATTTCCTAATAATATTATGAGACAGATAATGTTATTAACAGATATTCCTGTTTTAAAGAGAAAACACTGAGGGGTTAAGTTCCTTTTCCAAGGTCACAGAAGTGGTGCTCGAGACACCTGGTATTCCAGTGTAGGCCATCTGAGTCCAGATTCTATACCCTTTATCACAAGGTCAAATTACTGACTGGCCACCAGGTAAGTAGCTAGTAGACCAGAGGATAGAATATTCCACAAACATTGAAATGGAATGCTCCATGAATCTTATAACTTAGATAAAATGTTTACAATAATTACAAATGTTTAAAATAGTTATCAATAAAAATCTATCAAGACATAAAACTGGCTAAGTGTGTTTGTGATTTTGTAAAATAAAAGGTACATATATGTGTGGTAGGATTGCTAATCTTTATTAGACTGTAATTCTCTTGAGTCTTCCTTTCCTTTCTGAATCATAGAATTCTCTCATTCCTACTCCAAGAAGCCTTTTCCCAAGCCTATTTCACACCATAGGCATGGGATCACCCACTTCAGAAACATCTCTAAAGACAGAAGTTGGGAGCTACTGACGTGCTACATAAAAATATTCACAGGCTTGCTGGAAGAGCAGGTTTTTCTACTCCCTGAAAGATGTGGTGCTGTGGAAGAGAGAGAAGAAGGCTGAGAGAACAAGCAGATGGAAGGAAGGAACTGAGAGACCTCAATCCTTGAGGGGGAAAACAGAGCCTTCCTTTGCAAGTACCAGGAAGTGTAGACACTGACTCCTGGATGCCAAGAATCCTCTTGTTGCTAATTCAAGAATTTCACCAACTACTGGCTTAGTGCCCCAGATCATATGCCCCTATCCAATTGGTATTCACAGGCAATACACTAACTGATAGTTCTGGAAACTTTTAGGGGAATTAGATGTTTAGCAAGGAGGTGATGGCTAGAGAAGACTTTGAGCTGAAACAGCAGCTAATACACCTCTCCTGTTACAGAGGCACAGAGACAAAGGAGAGGCAATATGGCAAAATGTCAACCATGCTTATGGTTATTATAAGTAATTTTTAATTTCTTCTTAAAACTTAATTGCATTTTCAAAGTTATATATCATATTCTGTGATATATAACATTTATAATCAGACGATGATTGAAATAAGGAAAATTTGCAATCTTCATTGAAATATGTCTGATATATGACAACTTCATCTCCACATTGGGTTTGCCCAAGAGAGTGCCTGAGGCAGTGCCACAAGTTTTCTTTGAAAGTCTATTTGGGTTCAGCCCAATTCATAAATAAATAAACTCAAAGGCACAGAGAGTTCTTCACTGTAAAACACAGGCCTAATGATTTTAGCTTGGTTACCCAAAGACATAGTCTGGGAAGAGAGGAATAGTCTGAAGGGCACTAACTTCAAGACAGTATGAAATTAAAAATTTTGTCTGTTTTACTCTACACTGCTGGCCTGAATTTTGGTCTACAATCTCCCCTGAGTAATCATCCCAATTGCAACTATACTTAATTTGTATGACTAATTCATCCCTGCCTTCTTCCATAGACTTCAAACTATTAATAAACCAGAGCAAAAACTCCAGTATTTTATTTTTCTTAACATTGAAAATTCAATTAGGAGGCTATATTTGCTTTTGTGGAGTAGTTACTTTATACTCATAAATATTATTTGCATGGTTACTGCTCAATAAATATTTCATTCATTTGACTGGATGAACACCCAAATCCCATTTAGCTATAGGGAAAGAGAGGCTTTCCCCATGATTTTTTAGAGATGAGCAAAGGTCAAAATAATTCTTGGGACTTCTGATTTGTGATCATGTTTCACAGAGAGGAATTATAAGGCAGGACACTGATGAATTCTCTATGATATAACCCAAAGAAGGCTTCCTGGAGGACTTGTCATTTAAAATGAGTCTTAAAGGATAAAAGGAGTTAGCCAATTAAAATGGAGTAAATTCTAGGGTGTTTAAAGAATTGTGGGTAGGTTGAGAGATCTGGGGGCTAATCAAGGAAAAACAAGCTTGATGGGTGACACTTTGGTAGGTTTGCATGCAGAGGAGGTCCCTCACAGCAGGCATATGTCCAGAGGCTAGGGCACAGAGGTTGCTACCCAGAAGAAGAGAGCAAGGAAAGTCTCAAGAGAGGCAGATCAGAGAGTCTGAAAGAGCACTTACCTGTCTAGGTGATGCCAGGTCAGCAGCACAGTGGGGATTATCCAAATCAAAAATCTCTAAAGGGCAGCGGCAGGTAGGAGTCCTTATAGCCCAGGCCTTATCTTATTTACTGCCAGCAGATGTGAAGTGAGGTTTGCAGGGAAAAAGGTAGGCAAGCTGTAAATGACTAAAAATTTGCTTGTTTGAGTTATTTAAAAAATGATTAGATATAGAGTATTCCCTATTTATCCAAGATCCCCAGTGGATGCCTGAAACTGAATAGTACCAGACCCTACACTGACATACCTAAGATAAAGTTTAATTAAGCACTTATCACAAACTGTGGCCATAACTTTTGCAGTTTGAAGTCAACAGCGAATCTAGCACACATTACTTTTTCATTTTTTACAATTTCATGGATAGAAGATTCATTCTTACTGTCGATGTTAGCAAACTCAGCATGTGATTTTTTTTTTCCTTTCTTATTAAGTCGAGGACTTTAACCTTTTCACTTAAAGGAAGCACGTTATGGCTTCCCTTTGGCATATCTGCACAGCCAGCATCACTGCTCTTGCTCTTTGGTCACTGTTAAGTAAAACAAGGATGACGTGAACACAAGCACTGGGATACCAGGACAGTCAGTCTGAGAACCGAGCTGACTACTAAGCGACTCATGGACAGTGAGCACTTAAGGCATGGGATACCCTGGACAAAGGGAGGATTCACATCCCTGGCAGGATGGAGCTTGATGGCACAAGATTTCATTACACTATTCAGAACAGCAGGCAATTTAACACTTAAAAATAATTTATTTGTGGAATTTTCCATTTAATATTTTCTGACCTTGGTTGACTGCGGGTAACTGAAACCTCAGAAAGTGAAACAGTGGATAAAGTGGAACAACTGGACAAAAATTTGGGTCTGGTACTACTGGCTGGCTTTAATTGTAACAGAGCTCCGCCTGCTGTGAAGTAAACAACTAGGAGCTGATACACGGAGGCCATCTTGGCTCATTTATGTAAGAAGCACTTGGGGCTGCTTGGGTGGGGTCAGTAGTTGGAGCTGTTGGTAGGAATGGGGCAGCAAAGCAGGACAGGCAAGGATTATGCACAGAGTAGCCAGGTACAACATCTTTGTGAGAGTTTGAACCCTAGGCTCAAAGCAGTATGGGAGTCATGGAAGGGATTTAATAGTTCCTAACCATCTACACATTTTATCAAAGTTCTTCATGTGACTGAAATAGGTAGCTTGAGTTGAAAAAGACTGCTCTACGGCCTTGCTTCTCAAAATGTGGGCTACGGACCGGCAGCATTGGCACTTCTGTGAGCTCGAGGTAAATGTACAATATTGAGTCCTACTCCAGCCCTGTAATTTTAACAAAATATTGGGCAACTCCTGGCTACATTACCCTAGCCTACAGTAAATGGCCATAGATTTATCTCTACACTTCAAATATGGAATTATTCAGACAAGGTTTTCTCTCAATAAGTTTTAGTTCCTTCAAAGTTTATACATGAATAATATATAAATGGCAGAATAATTTTACAAGGCTTGTCATGAAAAACAACAATATCCCACCTATTTCTCTACTCTGGCTCTGCAAAGGTAGTCTTGGTAGGGTAGTTGTTTCATACTCATTATTATGTTTCTATTGTTTTTTAACAGTAGGCATTTTCTACTAATTTTTCACTATAAAAGATTAGTATTTAGTACTCTTTCACCTCCACGTCCCACCCCACTTATTCACAATTCTCCCTTATCTTCCCGAATTTGATGTATACTTTTCCTTTAAATCAATATTCAGTGTTTACCAGATATGAGCATGAAAAATCCTATTTACAACTGTAGCTCAGTGCAGATTTAATTTTCTTTCTTACACAACTTTTTTTTATGCCCTTGACGTTTTCTTTCTTTCATAAATGATTATTCATTCATCCATCCCCTATCCTCTGTCATAAGTATAAACTTCCTCAAAAAATCAGGTATCTTATTAATTAACTTCTCCTCCTCCCTTTACTCCTGCTTCCCCTCCTCCTCCTTCTTTATCTTATATGCTCCAAACTGAACTCGTTGCTCTCTAGGCCTCCTACACAGCTCTCACAATCATCTTGGGGGACACTCTACAATTCCTTCTTACACTGAATTCTGTTTCCTAAATCCTACATCCCACGTCTTCCTTTTCTTTGCTTATGCCATCCTTCTGGTGGACCACGCCATCCTATAGATGATTGGGAAATGAAATGTTTGAAAAATTTAATGTTCTTATTCTAAGCTAACATTTAATTAGTGGTTTAGCTGATTTAAGAATTTTAAGTTGGAAATTACATTTTCCCCCTCAGAATTTTGAAGACATTTCCCGTTTTCTTACTTTCGTTGTTATCGAGAAATCAAATTTATTCTGATTATTGATCCTTCAGATAAAACCAGTTCTCCTTTATCCTTCTCCCCAGAAGCTTTTAGAATCTTCTCTCTGTGCTCACTCCAGATGCTGTAATTTCCCTGTCCTGGGCTTTGCTGTGGATCTATTTTCATCTTTATTATTGGATATTTACTGGGCTCCATGTTAGTTTCGTAGGTCTATTATAACAAAGTACCACAAACTGAGTGGCTTAAACAACAGAAATTTATTGTCTCAGAGCTTTGAAGGCTGGAAGTCTGAGATCAATGTTGACAGGATGTTTCCTTCTGGGAACTGTGAGAGAGAGTCTGTTCCATGCCTCCTGCCTAACTTCTGGAGGTTTGCTGGCACTCGTTGGCATTCCTTGGCATATGGGTGCTTTATTCCATCTCTGTCTTCATCTTCATATGGCCTTCTCCCTGAGTGCCTCTAGATCTGTGTTCAAATTTCTCCTTTTTGTAAGGACACCAGTCACATTGGACTGGTGAGGATTAATGATGTCATCTTAACTTGTTTATATCTGCAAAGATAGTATCTCCAAATAAGATCACATGCTGAGGTCCTGGACATTAAGACTTCAACATCATTTCTAGGGAGGAAATTTAACATATAATAGCCCCTTGGAGTTAGAAATCCAATTATTTTAGTTCTGGAAATTTCTTTGAATTGTCTCTTTGAAATTTTTTCTACCTGTGTTTTTGTTCTATTCTCTCTAGAACTCCTGCTATTTGGATCATGGAACTTGTGATATGAACTTCTAATTTTATTAACTTTTTTCTCTCTTTATCTTAAAATATTTATATTCCAATATTTTAATTTAATTTTTCATATTTTTCTATCATATACAAACCCACAATACCCCAACCACCCAGATATTGTCTATGTCTGTGTGTATAATTTCCAAAGGCTCTTCTATATTCTCTAAATATACTTCTTTTTATGTCATCCTGCCTTTGTTTCAAGGTCATACAATACTGCCTTTTCTCTCTAGTGGAATTACTGATATTACTTGATGTTTTCTTCACCCACCACTGTTTGTTTACTCACTTCTTTTTTGTTTGTTTGTCTGTTTCTGTAACTTAGGAGCGGGGCAGAACAAGCTGAATTCATGTACTTAGTGTTTATTCAGGGCTTGTCAGTTGGTGCACTTCAATCTTGGATGGTCTGGATGGGTTATTCACTGAGATCACTTTTGGGAGGAGGGAGACTTCCAAAGTCTGAGTGTTTATTTCTCCAGGAAAAATTCTTCAGATTTCTTATCTTGAGGGTAAAAGCCTAGATGCCTGAATTCTGAGCATCTAGTAAAGAAAGGGAGAGAAGGTTTAACATTTCATTTATTTTCTCTGTTTTAAACCCTCCAGTCCTTAGCTGTGCCTGGCGTTTCCTCGTGGTAGTGAGTTTCTAAAAATCCTCATGACCAATTTGATGTAGCAGAAGCTATGCTGCACGACTTCCAACTCTATGTCATGGATTCTTTGTAGCTTCCACCTGGGGCTCTTGGAATGCTTGCTTTATAAGCAGCCAGCTTTCATGGAAGAATTTCAACTACCCTAAGACTGCCAAGCTGCGATGACACCAAACCTCCCTCGTGGAGAGTCTGCGTGGAGGGAATAAAACCTCATCAGCCCCTGGCTGGTCCAGACATCGCAGCTAAAGATCTAGGTATGTGAGTGAAGAATTTGTCTTGGACATCCAAAGCATTCAAGTCTTCAGAGTCTCCAGCCCTGACAACATTTGACTGCAATGGCATTAGACAGCCCTGTTGAGATCTGCCCAAGTGAGCTCAGTCAGTCCATAGAACCAAGAGCTGTAATAATAGAGATTCACATCACTATGTTTTGAGGAGTGATTTGTCACACAGCAATAAATTACAGAAACATCCCTGTTCATAGGACCAAAGAATAAACCTCCAATTTTCTATTAGAGTGGGGCAGGAGCAGTCTCTTAGCTGTGCAGAATAAGGGTGGGGGCCTCAAGGGTTAACTGCTCCTTAACATGGCATTTAAACAATGCCCTGCTTTTCTGCCACACCATCACCCTCACAGCCATCAGCGTCTCAACCATTTGGAAGTTCTATAGTTAAATTCTTTTGCTGCACAACTTCTATCACGGAAGCTTAGGATTCATCTCAAGTTTTCTAAGCAGTTACCCCAATCCATCTGCTTTCCAGCTTCTAGAATTCTGTTTCCGTTAATTCCACTTCTGTTAATTTTGTCTCTGTGGTTTTATGGCTTTTAAGGATTAATTTATTTTGTATCTTTTAACCAGAAGTCCCTAGAAACCATTTTCTTAACGGAACTTACTCAGAGTAGAACACTGCAAACAAAATAAATAGTGCTTTCAAGCAGATTAAAACTAATTACTTACTAAGAGGTAAATCAAAAGGCTTACTTTATAAAATGTAGGACATCATCTTCAACAACTGGACTTCCCTGAAAGGCTAGCCTAGGTTCCCTCTGTAAGTGCATACCATAAAAGACAACACACAGGCAGGCAAAGGATGCTCTTAAAAGCACTCCTGCCAGGAATTCTGAATAAATATTATTTGGACTTATAATAAGATTTTGTAGGGATTCAATATGGTTCCTCTCTTGCTCAAGGCCTCCCTCCTCCTCGGAAACTGTCCTGCTACAGTGCAGTTCTGTAATTTGCATGTACTTAACGTCCTTTTCACAAATAATTTACTAGAAGACAGCTTATCATGGAATTATATTTTTTTCTGTCATCAGCAACAAAAATAACAATTTCCAACTTCTTTCAAGATGAGTCACCTTTTTTGAGAACATAGCCAAATATCTAGAATTTTAAAAATATCTTATTTTGCTCAAAGAAAGAAGTATGACTGTCCACAAATGGTTCAAAAGAACAAGGAAACTTGGGGAAGTTATGAAAGACAGAATTAGGAAGCATATGATTTAAGCAACATCAACCTATTAAGATTTCCCTTTGGTTTTTATGTCAGAAAATGTAGTTTTAGTTTAGGCAAGTCCTTAATATGATTTAATTAAAAAAAAAAAAAAACCTCTCAGACCTTTACTTCTAAATGTAGTGTAACATGATAATCATGAGGCTTTCATTTCAAGTTAATTATCATAATATGCTAGTAGCTTTCATAAAACCTTCTAGAATCCCTGGGGAATGGAAGCATTACCTTCTGCTGCCCCCTGGCAGGCATTTTGTTTACTGAATGCTGTGAGCTGCCCTAAGAAAAATGAAAACAGGGTATATAGGCTGCTCTGTATTTCTTTTCAGAAGATAGAATATTCTCTTGGTGTTTATTGTCTGATGAACAAATTTATCACTGGAATGAAATTTGTTTGAATTAGAGCTTTGCTGAAGCAGAACTAGCCTGTCTGAATTCTTGGCCTCAATTTCTTTGTAAGTGGGAATAAATGAACATGAAATGAAATGCCAAAAGAGGATAAATGTTATAAATAATAAGAGATGCATGCTACAGTCACTATTATAGGCACTTTATCATAAGTTCAACCTGTCAATCATGAAGCTAAATACAGGTAGATTTGAAAGCCAGGTATATTCTCAAAGGTCCTTGGGATAAAGAACACTTTCCAACCATAAGCATCAATAGTGTGCACCTGCTAGAAGAGAAGAGATGTGTTGATTTGGTGAAAAGGGGTATAAACACCATCCCCTCCATCACTTTGCCTATGTTAAATTGCTGTTGGGGCATATATGAATTCATGTGTGGTCTGAAAACCCTTCACAGGAGAGGAAAGTGAAGTCCATGAGATCACAGGTCTGCAGCTGACTTACAAAATGAGAGAGAAATAAAGTATAATGTATTGATGTTTCTTGTTTGTACTTGATGTTTTTGAGAGTAGAAGCAGCAATGAGCTACCTTAATGGTGATAGAGAATAGATATTTTTAAAAAATTGCCTAGGAGTTATTTAACTGATATGTTTGTGGGGAATATTAGACTGAGAAATCAAGTGGGAAATAACCTAGTTCTGTCTGCATCTCTCTTTTTTCAGGATGGTTCTGGAGCTGGGAAGGTGATATAATGTTGAGGGGGATCAGAGAAGGATGCTGGATTTGGACATCAGCCAGTGAATGCTGTTATCTGCTCTGGTCCACCAGGATTTTTATTGATTTCCAAGTAGAACAGAGTAGTTTCATTTTAGTTTGCATCTTATAGTATACAAAAGAACAGCTAAGGTCAGGGTTGAGAACATCTCCATCTTCATCAATCTAAATCAGTATTTCTCAAAGTTTATCTTACAGATTCCTTGCATTAGAATTGCCAGGATGATCAGGTCATTCTGAATCAGAATCTCTGAGAATCAAGCTGGGAATATGCATTTTTAACATCTTTAGATGATACTGAGGGAGTGAGAACCTTGGTGAAGCAATCTTTGTTATGCTGTACGTTTTCAACTATGTTGTCTGTTGGAATTTTAATGATAAATAATATCTATCTGATACTATGTTGTAGACAGTGGCAAATTTCCTAGATTTTTCACATACCTCCTTAGACAAATGCCAGATATGAACCCCATGTGAGTATTTTCAATGTAAGATTTGCTTCTATTTAAAAAAAGTAATTAGAAATGTTATGTGGCATTATCCCTTACTGTAATGAAAGCCTTCTGAGAGATTCAGCCTGATTTCTTATTCCAGGGTCAGCATTACTGCCCTTAGCAATCTTTGTTTATGAAGTTCTATGGACTGCTCTCAGAGGAATGAAAATGGATTAGCACTGAAATTCTCAAATACTTCTATTGCACAGATAGCCCTGAGTTAAAGGATTTCTGTTTTCTTTCCCCATAAAAGCGTAGGCTCACATAACGAAATATGTTTCTGATTTATGCCAATGTTGGTTTGTTTATCCTAGATTGCATGCTATATTTTTGTTATTTAGGTTTTTAAAATTTTTTATTTTATTATGAGTTATTTCCAATTATGTGTTATATTTTTCTCTACATTTTTTAATATGTATGTTGAAGAAGAGATTTGTTGAGTAAGGAACCTAAACAATGATGATCTCTATATTTTCATTCTCAGACACAATGATTAATGATAATTTTCAGTTCTCATGAATTTGAATACTTTTAGCAATTCTATGAGCTCTGAATAAATAGTAGGAACCATCTTTAATAGATTTAAAAATTTTTATTAGTAGGTTTTATTTTTATAGAAGTTTTAGGTTTACAGAAAAACTGCAGAACGCACAGAGAGTTTTCCATACATCTCTTATCTATCCCCCCAACAGTTATCATTATTAACAACTTGCATTAGTTTGGTACATTTGGTGTAATTGATGAGCCAGTGTTGAAACATTATTATTAACTAAGGTTAAATTAAGATTCACTTTTAGTGCTGTATATTCTATGGGTTTTGAGAAATATATAATGATGCCATGTATTCACCATTACAGTACTGTAAAGGAAAGTTTCAATGCTCTAAAAATCCCCTGTGATCTACCTGTTCATCCCACCCTCTTCACTTCTCCAGAATCCCTGAAAACCACTGACCTTTTTACTTTCTCTATTTTTTTCTAGAATGTAACATAGTTGGAATCGTACAGTATGTAACCTTTTCAGACTGCCTCTCTCACTTAGCAAGGTGTGTTTAAGATTTCTCTATATCTTTTCATGGCTCAATGGCTCATTTCTCCTTGAGGCTGAATAACATTCTACTGTATGGACACAGTTATACTAGTCACACACTTTTAATATAAAAATTACAATAAAATTTTAGTTGTCCTA
The DNA here is from genome assembly GCA_008086735.1 of Cheirogaleus medius. Classification (NCBI taxonomy): domain Eukaryota; kingdom Metazoa; phylum Chordata; class Mammalia; order Primates; family Cheirogaleidae; genus Cheirogaleus; species Cheirogaleus medius. The sequence goes on along the minus strand of VBSM01003157.1, from coordinate 21,420,988 downwards.
GAGTTTGCAATATACACATCAACTAATCTAAATCTACTTGTAAATAACACTACACACTTTGACATGTATTGTGGATACCTTATAACAGAGTATACCCAATTTCTCCTTTCTGTTCCTTATAACATAACTGTCATTCATTTCTTTTATCCATAAGCTGAAGTCACCCAATATATTGTGCTTTTGTTTTTATGAAAACTGCTATTACCGTGTTTCCCTGAAAATAAGACCTACCCATAAAATAAGCCCTAGCGGAATTTCTAAGCATTTGCGCAATATAAGCCCTACCCCGAAAATAAGACCTAGTGATGGGCGTGGCTATGCAGCGTATCTGCACAACCCATGCATTTCGTCCCAGAGCAGTAAAGAAGATGAGCAGCCCTTCTCATCTGCCCCATGAGAGCTCTATTGCTTGACATGAGAGATTGGGCCCAATGGTTCTAAAGGAAATAGAATCGCAAGAAATTCAGGATGGAATTCGGGGTTTGGAGAGTTATGATGATGTTCCAGAAGAAGACGACTTAACTATATTTGAATAAATGTAGATTGTTGTACCATACTTAAAATAAATAACACATCCCCTGAAAATAAGCCCTAGAGTGTCTTCCTGAGGAAAAATAAATATAAGACCCTGTCTTATTTTCGGGGAAACATGGTAGTTAAAACAATTAAGAATAATAAAAATAAAAGATTTTATTTTAAATTCATTTGTTCCATTTTTTATATAAATTTAATTTTATGATTTATGTTCATTTTCTTCTTTTTGAAGATTTTCTTTTAAGATTTATAGCAGGGCAGGTGTACTGGTCACAGATTTCCTCAAATTTTGTTTGAGAAAGTTTTTATTTTTCCTTCACTTTTGAAGGATAATTTTGCTAGATACAGAATTCTAGGTTGGTATTTTTCTTCTTAACACTAGATATTTCACTTCAGTCTCTTCTTCTTTGTATGGTTTCTAAAGAGAATTCTTATGTAATTACTGTCCTTGTTCATCTAAAAGTAAGGTCTTCTGGCTTTTTTCAAGATTTTCTCTTTGTCTTTGATTTTCTGGAGTTTGAATATTTATATATCTAGGTGCAGATTTTCTGAGCCTTCTGAGTCTATGGTTTGGTGTTTGTCACTAATTTTAGAAATTTCCCAACCATTATTACTCCAAATATTTCTCGTGTTTCTTTCTTTCTTTCTTCTTCTAATATTCCCATCATGCATAATATGTTGTCTTTTATAATTGACACAAAGCTGTAGGCTATTGGGTTCTGGGTTTTTCCTCACTATTTTTCTCCTTGCTCTTGAGTTTTAGAAGTTTCTATTGATATATTAATATCTTCAAGCTCTATGATTTTTCTTCAAGTATGTCCTATATACTGATGATAGCATCAAAAGCATTCTTCATTTCTGTTACAATATTTGTGATCTCTAACATTTTCTTTTGATTCGTAGAGTTGCCATCTCTCTGCTTACTTTATTCATCTGTTCTTGCATGTTGTCCACTTTTCCCATTAGCGCCATTAGCACATTAATCACAGTTATTCCCAATCTGATAATTCCAATGTATCTGCCATACCTGAGCTTGGTTCTGATGCATGGTTGTCTATTTAGACTGTGAATTTTGGTTTTCATTACTTTGTAATTTTTATTGAAAGCTAGACATGATGTATTGGGGAAAATAAACTGAGGTACCAAGACCTTGAACATGAGGTTTTATGTTTACCTGGTTAGAAATTAGTCTGCATTTACTATTTGCTCTAGCTGTAGATCTCAGAGGCTAAAATTTCCTCTTGTGTTCTTGTCTTCTCTGTTGTCTTTGTGTTTTTCCAGAGACTCCTTTTGAAATAGAGTCTGAGACTTTCCCCACCTTTCAGCTGTTAACCCCCTCTTATAACACAGGAGTTCTGTTGATGAGGTGGTATGCCTTAGGTGGAAGGGAAGTGTTGTATGCTTTAGGTCTCAGTACTGGAATGGATTTGAGATCCTACACTGTGACCTTCACAAGTGCTTCTCAGTTCTTCTTACTTCCCCAAACTCTCCTTCCCCAATTAAGACAGGAAGGCTAGAGAGGGTGGAGTTGGGTATTTCTCTTTTCTTAGGTGGGCTAGTCTTCAGTAAAACCCATATTATTTAGGCGCTGGTGAAATACCTAGGTACCTCCCTTGGGGGCAAGCCTTTTTTAATGAGAACAGAAATCACTATGTAAATTTTAAAAATGTTACCTTTCCAATCCTCCTTAGCACAAGGAGATTTTCTCTGATCTTTACCCTGAGTACGTGATGAGACTCCTAGAGGTAAAATTCAGAAAATTGTGAGCCCCTCCCTGTAAGCCTGGATTCCCAACAGGTTTTAGTCTCTCAATCTAGTACATACTCAGTCTCCAGTAATTAGTCAATCACACTTTATGTTTTCCTACCTCACTCTAGTTGCTTCTTTTCCAGGTAAACTCTCATGGTTTGTATTCACAGGGCTCTCTTATTTTTTGGGTGTCATTTTTCCCTGTGAATTCAAGTTTTTGATGTATCTAAGGAGAGTTATTGATTTTTCAGTTGAGTTTTTTAATCATTATTATAGGGACAGGAGTGATGACTTTCAAGCTCTTTACATGTTGGACTGGAGCAATAGCTTCTTTTGAGTGAATGGAATCTGGACTATTATTCCTCCCACTTTCATGGTTCCAGACATAATTTGGTGTTTTTCTTTTTCTTTGTATCCTGGATTATTAGAGAGCTGGAAATTTGCATTAAATTTAAGTACTGATGTTAGTAGGGCTAAGGAGTACAGTCTAAGTGCCCAGTTTTTATTCTTAGGAAGAAAGAGCTTCAAGTGAAAAAGAATTTCAAGTATTACCACTGAGTTTTGAAGCACATTTTATTATTTTGAACTATAATAAATGTCAAATAATTTTATTTTGAAGTAAAAGATCTTTTTGAGAACCAAAGTTTTCTTGCATGAGATAAAACTTTACTTTAACCATAAAAATATAACAAATAAAATAGTTTAATTACAAAATAACTCCAAATTTGTCTTCTGATACTTGCCATCCAAGAAATATACATGCATTTTACTTGAGATCAAGGTACATATTGTTTTTCAATTACTCCTCCTTTCCATTATTCCCTCCCTGCTTCTTTGACCTCTGTTACAAAATGTCTTGCCCTTGTCATAAATTCCTACCCTACACGGTAGTAAGATGATCCATCTCTCTTAGGCTTTAAGTCTCATTCTGATGGCTAGCATGTTCTTGCCTAATCAGAGACTCACCAGAATATAATTACCTAACTGGCAAGACCTTCAGCCTACATGGCCCAGTTTCCTTTACATTTTCTATACCCTTGAATAAGACTCTTTAATTTTCTTTTGGAAATTCTAGTGATAACTCCTTTCCCAGACTTATGACTGAGTTGGCCACACTGTTCACCTGTATAGCCAATACTCTACTATTGTTCAGGCCTTCCTCATACTGCCATACTTTCAGGGTGAGTCTTCCACCAGGTCTATCTTCTTTATTTCCTTTGGAATTTGAATTGATGTCAGAAATTAAAATCACCATGTCTCAAACAAGATTTTTTAATGTGTTTTTTTATGTGTATCTCTCCTTATCTACTTATGATTCACTGATTCTTAGGATATTAGCATAGCCTAATTATTTTTAATTTTAAATATCTGTGTGGCATTCTATGTACAATTTTCTGCTTGGTTTTTAGTTCAATGTTACAAATTTTTAGTATTTCCAATTTTTGTTTTTATAAATAATGCTGTCACAAACATATTTATGCTAATTAGTATTCCTTTTCTACTGTTTTATTTATTTGGCATGTATCCCAAAATAAAATTATCAGTATGAACAATTTTTGTGTAACCTACTGACCTCAAACTCAAATGGTTTTCTATAAACTTCATAAAATTAACATTTGAGAGTGATTGACTGGGGTCAGTCATTTCTCTTTCCTCTCTAAAATCGACCCCATCTCAAATCTTATCACCAGGAACTTTTGTTCTTCCTTTGCTCTCCATTACTCTGATTCTTCAAAAATACATTTTTTTACAGAAGTATAATTAAATTTTTAGCCTTATCTTTTAATAAAGGGTAATGTTACATGTATCTACTCAAATATTTTATATTTATATAAACATATATAAGATATTCTTAGAGTTCAGTGCTTGGTAATGGTTTGCTCCCCTCAAAAAACTATTAGACTTCCTTTTACAAGAAGATAATTAGAGTTTCAACTTGTTGTCTTATATCTTTAGATTCTAGGAAGTTTTTAGCCAAATTTTACAAGAGATATAGACATCCAGATACAAGAAGCTCAAAGATTCTGAAATGGATTCAACCCAAAAATGTCTTCTCCAAAACACATTATAATCAAATTTTCAAAAGTCAAAGACAAAAAGAGAATTGTAAAAACAGTAAGAGAAAAGCATCAAGATACATATAAAGGAATTCCCATTAGACTAACAGTGAATTTCTCAGAAGAAACTTTATCAGCCAGGAAAGAATGAGATAATATATTCAAAATGCTAAATAAAACCCCAAACTGGCACTAGTAATACTATACCCAGCAAAGTTATCTTTTAAAAATGAAGAAATAAAGTCTTTTACAGACAAGCAAAATATGAGGGAATTCACCACCACCAAACTGGTTTTATAAGAAATGCTTAACGGAGTCTTACATGTGGAAGTGAAAGGATGACCTCTACCACGAAAACTACAAAACACTGATGAAGGCAATTGAAATGAACACAGACAAACAGAAAGACACCCCATGCTCATATATTGGAAGAATTAATATTGTTGAAATGATGATACTACCCAGAGTAATCTACAAATTCAATGCAATCACTATCAAAATATCAATGACATCTTTAACAGACATAAAAACACTAAAATGTGTATGAAACTGCATACCCAAAGCAATGCTGAGCAAAAGAAATAAAGCTTGAGGCATCACACTATTTGATCTTAAAATACACTATAAAGCTATAATAACGAAAACAGCATAATATTGGTACAAAGACAGACACATAGACCAATGAAACATAATAGAGAAGCCAGAAATAAATCCATGTATTTATAGCCAACTGATTTTCAACAAAAGTACCAAGAACATAATGAAGGGCACCTTCTTAAATAAATGACATTGAAAAAACTGGTTAACCATGTGCAGAAAAATGAAACTAGACCCCCATCTCTCACCATATATGAAAATCAAATCAAAATGGATTGAAGACTTAAATGTAAGATCCGGAACTATAAAACTACCAGAAGAAAGCATAGGTGAAGATGCTACTTGAAAAATCAGTACTGGAGAGGAATGCTGTATGGAATCTTGGGCAGGCTCCTATAGGTGAATCCCAGAGCATGTTATTATACATTTGGAGCAAAGCTTTGACACCCTCTATGAATTACTACTCTTGTATTAAGAAATATCTTTTGGGTTACTAGCAGGATTTAGTAGAGACTGAACACTTCACCACAGGCCACCAAGTTACTGTGCAACATGAGCTGCCCATCATAAACTGGCATTGTTTGACCCACCATGCCATAAATTTTGGCATGTGCAATAGAACTCTATTGTCAAATGGAAAGGGAATATACTAGATTAGGCTCAGGCAGATCCTGAAGGCACAAGTAAATTGCATAAGGAAAGTCCAGATATCCATGGGCTCTACTAATACATTGTCCTATCTCTCTCAACCTTTTCAACCTATAGTCTCATAGGGAATTTCCTTTGACTGCTTAACTACAGAACAAAGAAACTAGGCCTGGTTTAAAAAATATTTCTGCAAAATATACAAGCACCACCCAAAGGTTGGATGGTTGGAGTACTGCAGCCTCACTCCAGGATGGCCCTGAAAAACAGTGATAAAGGGAAACCATCCAGAGGGTAAAATTCCTGTTGTTCATTTTTCCCAAAAGGAGAGATGGTCAGAGTTATGGGTCTATATCCATTTCTGAACTGTAGCTAAAGTGTTGACTGGGTAGTTTGGGACTTAGAAAGAACACCATTGAAAAATTGGTTATGAGTAAATCGAGGAAAGAGGTGTAGATAGACCTCTCCGAATGGGAACCCAATATGAAGATATTTGTGTTCCATGTGAATGCTCTGCAAAGGATCATCTCAGCAGAAGGGAATTTTGATGATTGGGTAGATAAGATGACTCCATAGGTAGATGTCAGTGAGCCTCTATCTGCAGCCATTCCTGTTGCTGCCCACTGAGTTTAGGAAAAAGAGGCCATCGTGGCAGGAAGGCAGATTATACATGGGCTTGACAACATGGACTTTCACTCACTAAGCCCAACCTGGCCACAGTCATGGCTGAGTACCTAAGCTGCCTTCTGAATTGTTTTACCTGTGGCAATGCTTCTTCCAAAAATTACCATCTATGGATTTGCAGATTGCCTTATCCATCATAATGGCATTCACACAGCATTGCTTATAACCAAGGAAATCACTTCACAGCAAATGAAATGCAGCAATGGGCCCATGCTTGTGGAATTCACTGATGTTACCATGTGACTTCATTGCCCTGAAGCAAATAACTTGATAGGATGGTAGAATGGACTTTCAGGAATTCAGTTATGGTACCAACTAGGGTATACTACTTTGTGGGGCTGGGGCAATGTCTTCTAGGATGTGGCATATGGGCTAAATTAGAATCCAGTAATTGGTTCTCTTTCTAGCCAAGATCCACAGGTCTAGAAATCATAGGGTACAGATTAGAATGGCTCTTTTCATTATTAATCCTAGAAGTCCACTAGCAAAATGTTTGCTTTCTGTTCTCATAACTTTAGGCTATTTGTTAAAATTTATAATTCCACGCTTCTACTAGGGGATATAATTCCAGTGAATTGGAAGCTGAGACTGCCACCTGACTACATTGGACATCTCATGCTGTTGAATCAACAGACAAATGTGGGCATTACTGTACTGGCTGGGGTATATTTTCTTGACTCTCAATGGGAAAGTGGTTGCTACTATACAATGAGGGTAAGGAGGAATATATCTAGAGAAAAGAGATTCCTGATGCCTGACCTTTTTCTTCCTTTTAATTTGAGTACAGCTTGTTCTTGGTTTGCTCTGTTTTTTTTCTTGTTTTGTTTTATTGTACATATATTAAGTGTACAATTTGCTGAGTGTGGGACTTACATCAATTTATTTTGTAATTATTGAATAAATATTGAATGGAATTTGGAGTCAGAAGTTACTCAGCAAAGAGGCATGAGTCATGATTTTTTTCCCTAAAATCTCAATTCCTTAAATCTCCCTTCTAACTAACAATGCATTTCCAGAGTAAGAAAGCAAAATGATCCAGGAGCAGTTAGTCTTTACCCTGGTCGTTTTCATTCTGTACACATTCTTCCACATTTTTTATCCTTTTTGTTACACTCAATGCTCCTTTTCTTTATCTCTACCTTAGCAGTGTGGTTGCTGAACAAATTGCTTCAGGATTTTAATGGGAATAGACAAGACTGCTTTTTGTCATGATTAACTTCAGGGAATTATGAGGAAGCTCCTCATAAAGTGTGGGCAGAAATCATCCACTACCCATATGTTGCTGGCGCTGATAATATGTAAAATCTATGGAGTAAGTCTGCACAATCAAACTTGCATAGCGATTAAGAACACTTTATTTGAAGGTCAAAGGTTTTGTTTTATGTTCTTCTACATTTTTATCGCTAGTTATTTAACCTCTTAAGGAATTATTACCATCTACCTTTCATTATTTTAGAAAATATTTTAAAATATTGTGAAATTAGAAAGAATTAGATGGTTATGATGAGTTTGAGTTGGAAAATTTGAATCCAATTCAGTTCTTAGAAAATTTATAATTTATATCAATTTGGATTAGATAGCAATTAGATTGTGAAGAAATAAAAGACCATTCATTTTTTTGTGTGTGTGGCTGAAAATGTTGATAGGGTTTTTATTGACTTCATTCTTAAGTTATGAATGGTATTCTGTTATTCATACCTAATCATATTTCTTCAAGGTATTTCAAGGAAAAATATTCCAGCCTAGGGTCCTAGGTAAAATATTTCTATTCCTATTCTGAAGATGAGAGATTGCTGAAGTTCAGAGAGCTAAAATGGTAAGCTCATAAGTCACATATGCGATGGGATGGACTTAGAATCCAGGTTTCTTCCACACACGCCTATGCTTTTGATTGCTATTTACATTAATACCCAGCGAGGGGGGCAAAATGCTTCGCTTTAATTGCTTATTTTGATTATTTCCCAGATTCTCACAGCCTGAGTGATTGCTGGCACACCTGCAACTTCAGAAGGTACAATTCCTGGGTGACTGTGAACATATGAGTAGGGATCAGTGATGGCAAATCTTGCTGAGAAACTAATGGAGCCTGAAGAGTCCGGGGGAAGGTTGTCCATTTCAATGCATAGTTAGTTCTAGAGACACATTCCTATCATTTTAGGAGAAACCAATGTAGTGGTAACTGAACTAGTTTCTATAACATGTAAATCATTCTCAGTTCCTTGGTTGTACCTGAATTTGCAACCTGTGTGATTTTGCCATGAAAGACTAGTTTTTAAAAAATCTACAACACTGCCACCTAGTTCTAAAGAAAGTATTTGAATAAGTAATTTTCAAGTAGGTGGTGCAAGTTCTACTCCCAGAGATCAATAAGATAGGAAAAGACATAAGACTAATAGAGATTATCTATAAACTTACCAACATTGTAAACATTAATCAACAGAAAATATCGATTAGTTTACCTTATAAGTAATTTTGCAATATAAAACCTAACCAAATCATATTTTTAACATAATTGACTGAATAGAGAAACAAAACTTAAATATAAACCTCGTTGTTAGGACCCCTTTGAAAACAGTTGTAATAGCATATAGCAAGGCACTATAATATAGCAACTCAGAAACTCAGTCTCAAAAGTCAAATGGAAAGTGGTTTAAATGAAGCCTTCACCATTCACCATCTATGTGAATGTTGATAAGTTATTTACCCCTCTAAGCTTTGTTTTCCTCATCTATAAAATGGGAATAATAACTGCAACTGCCCCTTAAAGTTGATGTGACAATCGCATTTATATTTATATTTACTTCTGTGGCTAAAGGAACATTCTATTTACAAGAAATATATTCATTCTCTTTGTGACCACAAAACCAAGATCAAATGGTATAAATGTGTATATCACAGGAGATGAGAGTAGTCAGTTAGTTGCCTTGCTATATAATTGGAGTTTGCAAGACCAGTGCATTCAAACAAGTAGAAGGGGACTGAGAGGGCTGATAAATAAATAATTAAGATAATGTGCCTAGTAGGCTGAATGAAGTGATGCCATGAACAAGGTAAGAGACAGAAGGAATTGGAGCAGTGAAGAGACTGACTCAGACATGAGATGTAGATTGGAGGTATCCAAGGTGAGAGCTGGAAGGACAGACCATACTCAGCAGGTTGAGTATTGGTGCATACACTTTCTGAGGTGGGGAAGTTGTGGGTAGTGACAAAGCTCAAGTTGTGGTCATGTTGAAGAGAAGAATAGAAGGTGATAATTGAAATTAATTGGGAAGGTCAAAGAACCAGGAAGCCAGGGTGACAGACAGATGGGTGATTTGCACATTCATAGAAGTCCCCACAATGATGGCAGAAGATGTCTTGGAAAATGAATAGGAGGAGGATAAGTAAGAGCACTGAGCAAAGGTAAAGAGTTTGGGGTAAGGTAACTCAGGTCTCCAGGGAGGATGATTTCTTTCAGGAAGTTCATGCAGCATTTAGTAGTCAGAAGGCAAGTGACACCCCGCTGTCCTGAGGCATCTGGGCTTTCTGAGAACAAGTCTAAACTTGAACAAGCTTGAAGGAAAGCAGTATTTGTAGGGGGAAACCAAGTTTAAGGTAGGACTATGAGGTGAGAAGGGTGGAGGTTAATGATTCTCACCTAGCTGCACATTAGAATCACCTGCAGGATGTTTAACAATCACCCATGTCTGAGCACTTCCTAAAACCAACTGTGTCTAATCTCTCAGATGAGGCCCTGTCAACCATATTAGTTCAGAATAACTCCATGGAAAGGTTAGATGAGAAATTGCTTATGTCTTGTTGAAAGGAAGAACAGAGCAGTAATGAACAAGAATAGAAAGAGAGAGATGAACCAAAAAACTGGCAATTGAGGCTGTGACGGGGACAAGAGGCGTGGGATTAACTGGTCTCTGGATGTGGGATGGGACTTTGAGTTGCTCATGCACTGTAATGGACTGTACACAGCTTCCTAGGAGATCATTACTCCCACAGGGGACATTGTGTGGGCAGCAAGTGAAGGCGGCAGCAGCTGCCATGAGGAAATGCTTGGGCTGAAAGGTCAGAAATAAGTAATTGACTTTTATTTCCTTCCTGCTCTGATTCTCCCTTTCTCTCTCCCAAATTCTCACTCTAAAGCCCAGAGGTCGTGGGACTTCGCTGCCCCTGTGAAATGTAAGTAATTTATTTAGCCATGGTCATACGTGAGGGTGGATCCTACCTCTGTTTATGCTGTTTCCTTTTTCCCTGCACTCAGATACAACAGCCAGCCCCTTTACCAGTTTTCTCATAATCTCGCTCACAAAGCTCTAAGCAAGGTTCAAAAGCAACTGCACTTGGGTTTAAGGGTGATCTGGATGGTGAATGGAGCTCCCAGAAGGAGATGATGCAAGTATCTCTATTTCCAGAGCCATGAACATGGCCCAACTTGGGAGATAAAGAAAGCCAGCCATCTCCTTGATCACTTAAAGCCCTCAATTCAGAGCTTTAGATACCCCACATGCTTTTCTTTGGAGGCAGCCAATTAAGTTTGTCATTCTGTATGTTGTATACATAGCTGCATGTGTGTAGCTCAGCTCTCTTAAAAATCCACCTTGGCTATAAAATTCTGATGCCCTGCATACTCATAAAAATATGTCTAGACATTTTATCATCACATATAGAATGTATATACTGTGTGTATGTGTGTATATATGTGTATGTCCATTTACACACAATCACATATATATTTAATTTTAATTCCTGCCCCCAATAGCAATTCTATTCTGAATAAGACCTAATAACTACAAGGGTTAAAGTGCTCCTATGGATCCATCTTTTCAACTATGATCAGAGCCCCACAATGGCAGCAAATTGGAGAGGGTGGATTGTTGAGAAACCCTTAGAGCAATGGTGGTGAACGTGCTTATGCTGGGATCTTGTTTACCAAGGATTTTCCCTCAAGAGTCTGAGCCATTCTTTCAATAAATTCAGTTCCCTAAATCCAAACTGGTGGTTCAAATTTCATCATAAACTAGAGTTGCCTCTCTTTACCCTTCTGAACTTGCTTCACTGATGGAGGGCTCCTTGGGTCCCTTCGAAGTTTGCTCTTCCTCAGTAAAATGTGCTCATAGTAGTTTGTTCCAACTAAGACTAAAATTTCCAAACCATATATAATAGTTCTGTGTTCTGATTTATAGCAGAAGACTCTTTGGTTAGAACACATGCATGGGTGGCTCCTCTTTCTGATCTGTCAGTGTGGAGCTGTATCAAGCTCAGATCCATCTGTCCTCAGGCAGGTCCCATCCCTTCCCCAGGTGAGGCCAGGGATATACCCGCATGCCCACATAGTCCCCAGGTTCTCTACTTGGTTTTTGTGATGCTGTTTGAATAAACCTGTTCTTACAGGTTTTGCGTAGATTACATTAGTTAACACGTAAAATGTTTAGAGCAGTTCACTATTCCTCTTGCTTTTCCTCTTCCTTTGTCTTTCTCCTTATTTTCCTCTTCCTTCTTTTGCTCCTCCTCCTTCTCCCTCCTCCTTCTTATAATTATTACTGCTCGAGGGCAATATTTTTAATATTTCTGCTAAGTTACAAATGTGGGTATTGAATCACAACAAAATGTACATCATTATTGATCTCATCTTTCTGCCCAGTCCTAGTGTCTTTCCAGCCATTCAGTGTGACAATCCCAAGAGCACTTCCTAATAAACCATCTGCATGTTAATCTCCACCTAGAGTTTACTTTCTGAGGAACACAACTGTGACAGTCACCACCGCTACCTTCCCACCAATAGTGACATTTTCATGACAATAATAACTAAAATGTGAATATTTATTATGTTCTAAATGATGTGCTAAATTCTTTATGTGTATTACCTAATATAACTTTCAAAAGTTAAGTACTGTTGTTATCTTCATTTTATATATGTGTCATCTGTGGCTCATAGAGGTTAAGAAATTTTCCTTGGTCAACCCAGCCATAAATTGATGGGGCTAGGACTTGAAACCATATAGTTTAGCTCCCAAAACTGCACACTTTACCATAATACTCTACTTTCATTTAATAGGTGCTCTATAAATATTTATAAAATATTTTAAGACACTTTGATATTTTCATTTAATTTTTTTCAGAATTCTATCATGATAAATTCTTATCTTAAATAAGTCCATTATTGTTGATAATAATTGGAAACAACTGAGTTAGTAGGTAGTAAAAAGAGGAACAGTAGCAGACCAAGACATTTCTGTAAGGAAAATCCTTGGCTTAGAAGATAAATGTATTAAGGAATATTGAACACCCAATAAATATAAAAAGTATGCTCAATGTCACAAGCATTTTGGGGAGATGTCCATTAAAACATCACTGAGATACCATCAGATTGACACAGTTTGTAAAGAACTGATAATGTCAATGTTGGTAAAGATGTGGCAAACTAAACACATCATATACAGGTGACTAAAGTTTTAATCAGTACTTTGAAGTAGAATTAGACATTATCTAGTAAATCTGAAAGTATACATACATTATAATTTTGCAGGTGAACTCAAATTCCTAGAGAAATTCTTGTATACATGCATTAATAGAAAAATAAATGGATGCTCCAACAGCATTTTTTGTGAAGGTAAAGATTTTTTAAAAGTTCAAATATCTACCATTAAGGGAATGGTCTGATATATTGTGGTGGTATATTTATATGATGGAATGTTCATACAGTATTTAAAATGAATGAATTCAACATAGTATATATATCAACATCGATCTAGAAAATACATTGTTGAAAGAAAAAAATAGTTTCAGAATGTTAAATACAATATCATTTATTTTACATAAGTTTAAAAAATAATCCTTATGTGTACATTGTTAACAGATATGGACATGTGGAGGAAGTATAAAACTGTAAACTATTTATATAGTAAATCTATGATTGTGTATATCTTGGTAGAAAGGAAAGATGATGTGTAGAATAGAACTAGTGAGAGAAATAGAGGGGATTTAACTTTTCCTCCAAAATTTTATTTTATAAAACAAACTGACAATAACAGAAAAGACCTGAGGCAAGTATAAAAATAAGTCAACTTATTGTGTTTTGGGACAATGTATTTTTACCGTTGTACATTGCTGTATTTTATTTATGCTTTTCAAAATGCAATACAATAAGACTGAAAGAGAGAATATGTATGTAATTTTTATGATGTGAAATCTTTATCTAAGTGTAACTACTTAAGTAGAATCTAGATGTGTAGGTTACTGATAAATGGTCTTTTAAGTATAAATAGAATTTACATGAAAAAATAGGGAATTTAATCTTTAAAAAAGGAGATCTTTTTTGTCACTGAGGGTGATTTAGGGGTGGCCTTTCCTGGTGCAGGAGAATGGAATGGATCAATGGTTCCTAAACCTGGCTGATTTCACATTCACCTGGGAAGTCCTTTAATATGCAAAGGTCCGAGCCATACCCCAGGTTTATGAATAATATTCTCTGGGAGTGGAGCCCAGAGATTTGTTTCCTTTATTTCTATAGTCTTTGCTCCCAAGGGAGTCTGATAATTAACCTGGCTTGGAAATCTATCCCTACATGTCCCCTCAAGTTCCTTCTTCCCGATTATTTTTTAGAGATTAATAAAGTCCAGTATAGGACTGGAGTCTAGTTCTTTCTCAGAGAAGTATAGAAGTTGGGTGGCCCTTACTTCTAACCCCGCTAGGCCTACTCCTGTTTACCTTACAAGTCAGTTTGGGCTTAAGACGGCCCATGATGCTTAAAAATCAGATATTTCCATATATAAAATCCTGAATGCTTTCCTCGCTTTATTGGCCACTTAGTCATTTTTCTTTCCTCCCTTAATCTTCAAGAATGTTACAGCAGTTGAATATCAATAAGAGCAGTATGATTTTGACTGCCAGGATAATAAACATTATCGCAATTCTATTTGTATGAAGTTCCTTGTTAGTACAAAAGGTAACTACTAAGTACAGGTCTTTGATTTTGAATTTCACTCTTCTTTGTACTTTATTTGTGGGTGAATATAACCTTCATTTGTACCACAAAATATAAAGGAGGATGATGGTTTGTGCCTCTGAGGCGTTTGAGGAAGGCTTCACCATAAATCCGTCTGTGGATTATCGGAGGAGTTGTGTGCCTTCCAGTGTTTGAGGCCATAAAGGGAGTGCCTCCTGACGACCGACCACTGCTTAGCTGTATCTGCAGGGCTTTTCTAAGGGCTGGAAGAAGGAAAGGCAACAAAGCAGACAATGTCGGGGAAGACAGTGTCCTTGTGGAAGCATTTTATGTTTACTAGTTTTGAAAGACTATGTCCCAGGAAGTAGCCTAAACAAATGTTTCTAGATAATTTTTCAACAATGAAAATGCAGAAGTAGCAGGTTGCTTTTGAGAGTGATCATTTTAATGTTTTCTTTTAGTTGTTTCCTCCAATCTGAACACAGAATTTCTTATTTCTACCTTGACCTTGTTCCTTTACCCCAAGCTGACCCCCACATCCTGTACTTTGTCGATGTCCAACAAAAGGGGACTCCAAGAGTCCTACTGAGGTTCATAATCAAAGTTTTGGACCCCATTCCTTCATCTTACTCTTGTCCCTGTCCTGTTTCTGTATTTACTCTGCTCCTGACCTGTGGCTTTCCTGTTCATAGCCTAATGCTTACCTTTGGGATCTAATTCTAGATTTAACATTTCCAACTTAACCCTCAGATCAGCCATTAGCCTCAGTTTTGCTCCTCTTACCCAATGCATTCTGTTTTTGACTCCTACAC
Source organism: Cheirogaleus medius (assembly GCA_008086735.1). Lineage (NCBI taxonomy): Eukaryota > Metazoa > Chordata > Mammalia > Primates > Cheirogaleidae > Cheirogaleus > Cheirogaleus medius. The sequence goes on along the minus strand of VBSM01003157.1, from coordinate 21,405,974 downwards.
ACCAACCCAGAAATGTCTATCCATGCTCTTGCAACTGACTCCTGCAAAGGAGGAAGACACCATCCCTCCCCAAATGATAAGTGCTGACACTCTCTTGCCCAATTTTGGTATGAAGCTCCAAGTAAGAGTTTTCATCAGTCCTCCAGTAGTATCTGAGTCTGGCTGAATAAATTTCATTTGTAAATATTCATTATATATTTGCAGGGCTTCACATGTATTCTTATGATCCTATATTCTTAGAACATTTTTGGAAAACCTCATTTGGAATTGCCTTCTGAACAAAATATCTTATATAATAAGAATCCAATTGGTATATGTTGAAAGAGTTAATTTCAAATATGCACAAAACATCAGTCTTGTTGCTTTAATGATAATACTTCTTGTTAGATTCAAAAAACATTTCTCAGCTTTATCACCTACCTTAACCATAACACATATCACTAGATGACTATGGGACATTTAATAAAAGAAGCACACCCCCTCCCTGCCAAGACTGAAGATTTACCACCACTGGAGATTTTTTAATGCATGTGGCCAAAGACTGGGAAGAAATTTCTCAAACAGGAGACTGGAACAAGTTTCAAATAATGGTAGAATTTCTGGAAGATGTATATTGGTCTTTTACAAGGAATGTTTTAAAAGAAATTATGTTCATTTGTTTGGTGTGTTTTAAAAAACCAGCCACAATATTTTTTGCAGTGTTCCCCAACCTTTTTTGGCACCGGTTTCATGGAAAATAATTTTTCCACAGATGGGAGGGGTTGGGGGAGGCGGAATTCAGGCAGTGACGCAAGCCATGGGGAGAAGCTGTAAATACAGATTCAGCTCTGCTTACTGGCATGCTCACCTCCTGCTGTGTGTCCCCCCACCCCTTTCCTAAGCTTTCCTAAGTTTCATGGAAGACATTTTTTCCATGCACTGGGATGGGGTGTGCAGCGGGGGCAGCAGAGCTTCGCAGCCAGGTCCCTAACAGGCCACAGACCGGTACCAGTCTGTGGCCCAGGCATTTGGGGACCACAGTATAGCTTCCCTTTCATACTGAGCTGCCTGGAAAGTCTAGTCTTGGTAGAGCTAGTCAAATGGGACCATAGCACCATTTGATTTTACTTTTTAGAAGTTATCTAGAGAACAATTGCCCCTCAAAGAAATATGTAATCCTTATAAAACTATAATGAGTAATGCACTCAGAGAAACAAAGTGGAAAACATTTTACTTTACTTCTCATTTTCTTCTGTATGGGTTTTAGTTGGTTCCTCAAATACTTTATTTACTATTCTGCAAACATTGCCTGAGCAGTTTCTCTTTCAGACACTGCACTCAGAACTGTTCATATAGCAATAAATAAAATAATCCCTGTCTACAAGGAACAAATAGATGCTTTGGGAAGGACACGTAGACAAATTTTCTAACAATGCTAGGTAACCTTTAGTGGCTTGTGAAGAACGCTCTAGGACTATGGAAATGATATATTGTGTTGGAGACTTGGGTGGAGTGATTACTTCACCAGAAAAATGGAATTGATGTATATCAGAGATCAGCAAACCTTTTCTATAAAGGGCCAGATAGGAAAACTTGGAGACTTTGTGGCCGGTCACTTGTTGTAAGTACTCAACACTGCAGTTGTGGTGCAAAAGCAGTCATAGGTAATATAGAAATAAATGAACATGGCTATATTCTAATAAAATTTTATTTGCAGAAACAGGCAGAGTAGCAGATTAGATTTGATACATGGTCATATTTTGCTGATCCCTGATTTAGGTTGGGAAGGATGAGTAAGATCAAGGCATTTCAGGTACAAGGAACAGCGTGATAAAGGCTCAGAAGCAAGAGAGTGATTGTATCCCTGGGTAATTGCAACATGAATATAGCCACAATAAAGTATGCTGGGAAAGAGCCATGCACAATGATTGAGGCTACATTGGGTAAGATCTTATATGCCAATGTAAGGGATTGGATTGTACCCTGTGGGGAGTTAGAAAATGAGTTCTGTCCTCTAAAACTTGTATAAATCAACTTGTTCATTTTCAAAAGTCAATGATAGAAAGGCTATCAAAAAAACACAAGGTGAATAAAGATTCTTATTTTGACATTTTTGATGCTTAGAAGTGGCTAAGATTATTAAAGACACATTGCAACTTTTTTCTTCAATTGTGTGTGTATATATATATATATTTTTTTTTACACAGTGAATACCAAGAATCTGACAATAGCAACATGCATATATATCAAGGATACATCCTCTCACTCTACTCTGTCTTCAATCAACAACGTGTTTTTGTTGTTCAACTAGGAATAATAGGGCATTTGGGGAAAAAATTACTCCCTCTAATCACTTTTCTGTAGACATTTGTTTTAAAAAGCTACTGGAAAAAAAACAGCACTTAGGTGAAATGCTAAAATGAGTTAACTACAGAGCTGAAAAATTGCCCTGTAGTTCAGTAGATTTTATAACAGGACACTTTGTCTTTAAGACCATTTAAAAAATAATCCTCCAGGGAAAAGAATGTCTCGAAATCAACCGTTAAAACCTGTAGTATGGAAGCTATTTCTGCTCATAGTCTGAACCTAAGGGCAACTGTTTGTAAAGAGATTTCAAAGCCATTTGATAGCATAGAGGTATAAAGAGCTGATTAAATGTTTTTAAAGCCTTTTTCTCCCAAGATTTTAAAATATAATAGTAATATCATGCAGACATCAGTAAGAAAAGAGATCACAACCCTGGAGAAGTAGAGTGTCTATGAGAAAAGCCAGGGCCTGACTCAGAAGACTGGAATTCTAGTCTCCTTCAAATCAGGGCTCTCTCTCCAAGGCCAGAGCATACTTATTCTCTGATTGCAATGAAATAGCAATTATGAGATACTAAGAAATTCATCTACGGAGGTTGAAACAGTAGGGATTGCTGGAGGCCTTTGAATATGCCTGTTTATGTACAAATGGGTAATTGCTGGGGAGGCAGAAATATATGCAGGAGAAGTGTTCTGACCTCCTTCATAATTTTGTTCAGGTGGTAAATTAAGGGATTGAAGTGACATTTTGAAGCAACCTTTTTTTTCTTTGATTTGGGACACTGATCACAAGAGTTCTCCCTCATCTGTATATGGACTGTATAATATCGAAAGAGTAAGCAGTCATAAGTACTCAAAGAGAGGGACATTTTTGGGGGTAAAGTGTTTAAACGCAGTGTAATTATCAAAGAAAAACTTGTAATAAGGAACCTTCAGATCCTACATGAGTCTCTTTCATCACAAGCAAGTTCTTTCTTGGCAAGGACACAAAGACTTTAGCACACGTTACACAAAAGCAACGGTGACAGCATTATTGATGCCTTAATCTCTTTATAAAAGGGAACAATCATTTCACTGAGGTGTCAAGAATCTCTCAGGTCCATTTTGGGTATTTTCCTAATGTCTTCCATTGAAATATGGAGAAACTGTGACCTAGGTCAGTATGCAGGATTAAAAACAAAACACAGCCAGGCACAGTGGCACGTGCCTGCGGTTCTAGCTACTTGGGAGGCTGAGGTAGGAAGATTGCTTGAGCCCAGGAGTTCCAGTTCAGCCTGGGCAATATCAGGAGACTCCATCTCAAGAAACAAACAAAAACTAAACACACACACACACACACACACACACACACACGTCATCAGGTTGGAAATGGCCCTGAGATGTTAATGTCTTCATTGGAAAGCTTATAATCAAGTGGCAGGTGATATCAGTGACTTCAATGATGAAACTTTGACTGGGGAGCCCACAATGGCAGGATGACCATGGACCAGAAGATCTCAGGCATATTAGAAGGAGGCACTGCATCATTCAGGAAGTAGCCACTGGAGGTTATGGTGCATATGTATGCCACACCTTTGGTCTGTGGCAGTATTCAGGGATGGACTAGTCCTTGAAATGACACCAAGTGTGTTTTTCATCTGCTGTAATTTGCCTGTCGCTGCTACTCTCTGCCTACTTTTTCTTTTGGGAACTACCCCTTCATTGCACATAGTCTTGGCCAGACTCTAAGACAAGGCCCCTAGACAATGGTTGGTCAGAAGATCAAGCAAAGCTAATCAAACAATCTCTTGCAGAATTTAAACCTAGAGCAGAGTGATACAAGGACACAAAATAATTGGAACTGATTATTCTAGTTGAAGAATGGGATGACAAACATTTTTTTTAGCTGCTCACAAACAACAACAACCCCACAACCAAACAAATAAACTAGAAACCCACTAATACCACCATCAGCAACACCCAAGTATTAGCTGATTTCCATGAGGAATTTGCATAAATGTGATTTTTCATGAACCAGAGGAGATGCCATTTTGTCCCTGGATGCTAGTGCTAGCCCTTTTCTTTCTTTTTGAAAAGAATCAAGACAATTAAATAAAAGAGCTTCACTTTAAAAATGACATCAGTGATAACTTTTTGCAATTTTAAATGTGAAGGTGAGAGTCATTGTCACACCTTCTAGAAGGATAATTAAAAAAAAATCAAGCCTATCACCAAAGTTTTCAAAATACGCATGATCTTTAGCGTTAAGTTTTCTAGCTTTTGTCAGGATGGTACAAGGTTTTTTGTTTTGTTTTGTTTTGTTTTGTTTTGTTTTGTTTTGTTTCTCTCAACACTCCCTCAGTCTGCAAACCCACGCTAGGCCTGTGCGAATCCATAAAGGCTCCACCACATGGTGGCGCTCTGGTTGTGCCGTTAGTGAAATCGCTAGCGTTTTCTTTTTAGTGAAAGGGTTTATCAAAATATGAAGTTAAAAAAGAAATGTACTCCTCAGCTTTCTACAGGCCCAGGAAATAAATGTTCTCTTTAATGTTTTCTCTACCTCCTTCTTCTATCATCCTCCTGTTTGGGAAGTCCGCAGACGATCTTTATTTCGGTTCATGCAGTTGGGGCCACCGGGACCCCAAAGTGCAGACTTGGCTGAACCTGCCTCATTCTGAACAATGGGGAAGCTGGTTTAATGATACTCACCCTATGCCTTCTGTGACTGTTCTTCTCTTGCTCATGCAGAACCTTTGTCAAATGAATCCCCCGGGAATTTCCAGCACACCCCAGCTTCCTGACCAACAACTCGCTCACTTGTTATCAACCATCCTGAAATAAAATGTACTAATGCGACAAAGAAAAACAAGGTCTAATAGATAGAGTCCTGTGACGAGGCCTTTTAAATTTAAATGCCAAATCTCCAAAAAGCAAATAGTTCTAGGGTAGAGAATGCTCTGGAATAGCAGGTTGGTTTTTTGTTGGTGGTGGTTTCTTTTCTTTTCTCGTTTCCTTTTGCTTTTTCTTTTTTCTTTTTCTTTTCTTTCTTTCCTCTTTTTTTCTTTCTTCTCTTTTCTTTTTTTTTGCCTTTGGGGAGCCTGTGTTTTTCTCTTTAGAGAAATTGTCTTAAGGTAGAGGAAGATCCAGTTCTGTATACCTGTAGAAAGGCTGACGTGGTGATTTCTGGCACAGAAGGTATGTATACACCAGGAGCCAGTGTACTATCTCATACTACATATGACCATAACATCTCAGCTGAGCTACGTGAGGAGGAAATTATAAATAGGTTATTCAAGAAGTATTTTTCAATAAACAAAAAGGCTATTAAATTATTTGCTATTTTCCCTAGTTTGGGAGGTATATTAGATTTCTGCTGCTGTGTAATAAATTTCTGCAAACTTAATGGCTTAAAAAATACTCATTTATCAGTTCACAGTTCTGTAGGTCTGAAGTTTGGGCAGGGCATGGCTGGGTTCTGTGCTCAGATTATCACAAAGTTGAAATTAATCTGCTTCCAAGTTCAATGATTTTTTGCCAGGATTTGTTTCCTTGTGGATCTGTGACTGAGGTCCACATTTTCCTTGCTAGTGGTCAGCCAGGGGCCATTCTCACAGTTCCTTGTCATGTGGACCCTAGCTTTGTGTCATGTCACACCCTGGCTTTGCTGCTTTTAGGCCCAGAACATGTCCTTCTGACTTATCTCTCTGTGACCTACCTGAGAAAAAAATCTCTCTGATTTTAAAAGGCTCATGTGACTGATTAGGTCAGGACCACCAAGGTAATCTCTACCTTTGTTAAAATCAACTGATGTGAGTTCTTAAGAACATCTTCAAAACCCCTTCACAGCAGCACCTAGATTAGTGCTTGACGGAATAACTGGGAGGAGGTGTGCTTACACCGGGGGCCAGGATTCTATCTCAAAATAGTGGCTTGCCCATAACTTCACTTCCTCACCGCTGTTCTGATATTGGTATATAGCAGAGCTGGGGTGCTCTCACCCGCTTATTCTGCCTGAGGAATAGTTATGGTTCTCATTCTTAGGCGCCCTGCTGGGCTGAGTCAGAGGAGTTACAGCTGGGACGGACTTTAGAGATGGAATCCAATTTATCTGAGATGGTAAGAGGTAGGTTCAGAAACACCTTGGGGTCCCACAGAGGGTGGCTGATGTGGCCAAAACCCTCCAATTTACAGTCCTTGCTCCACAATGGACTTTTCACCAGGGTGAGGGAGAATGATGAAAATAAGAAAAATTGAGTAAGTTTTACATAATATTATTCTTGATTTAAATAACCTTCCTTATGAGATTATACCGCGTAATTTTACTTTTTTTGTGATGATGAGGGATGAGCTAGATGAAGCACAGAGAAATGATTTGTACAGTTATTAAACAACTGATTTTTTAGCTGTGAATACAATACAGATCTTTTGATTCCCCAGTCAAGACTTGGTTGATAATTATGACATCATGCTTTTCGGAATGTGAGGGAAATTCTTGAAAAAAGGAAAAAAAGGAACAACATTCAGAATAAAAATGTTACAATTTAACTATTAATATTTCAGGTGTTTAATCTGCTTTTTAGTTATTATTCACTGTTATCTAGTTATTATTTCTTAAGGAAATTTATTGCCTTTATTTCAAATTATTTTACACCATCCCCTCGCCTCCACACTATTTCCTGTACTGGTGAAGAAATTTACCATTTAGAAGAGTTAGGTATCATCATTGCTATGCCAGTGACTGTCAGGATGAGGCCATAAAACCCCTAAATATCTAATCTGTTCTATCACCCTAGAACAGAATACATTATAGGCATGATAATTATCTTTCCTGCTGGATTGGTAACTGTATTAAAAAGATATTAGGAATTGGTAATAAGGTAAAGAAAATGGGTAAATATATAAAAGGTATCATTTAGTGACTGCTACTATGTGCCACAGGGCACTTTGATATATTTTCTCTAACTCATTCATCAACCTGAAAGGTAGATATTAATATTATCCTTTTTATTCCACATGTAAGTAACCATTTTCAGAGAGATTAAATAACTTGACCAAAATCAGAAATCTTGGAAGTGGCAGGGCCATTTTTTTATCTTGGGAATTTATAGTCCAGGTTCCTTTGGCTACAGTGTGTGTGACCTTCAACCATCCATTTTTGTGCGTGGGAATATCTTTTTACCATTGCATAAGAATAATAATTATATTCAGAGATGAGAGATTATACTGCAGCCTAAGAAGGCCTCAATCTGGAATTAGGGATCGAATTATCATCAGTAACTTTGATGGACTTGGGTGAGTTACTTCTATAAGTTTTCTGAACCTCAGTTTCCTTATTTATAGCTGGAAAACAAGTGGTAAGATTAAGTGATTCTCACTTATGGCTACTGAGGCAAAATGCTGGTGCCCTACATTTAGGTTAACTTGGTCTTACTTTATTCATTCATTCAGTTACTTACTCATTCACTCCTTTTGCTATTTATTTTTGTGGCTGTTACAATTGCTCCTGCTAATATCAACATTACTGTGGCCACCACCAATACTGCTATGCTGCTGCCATCACATTTGCTGCTACTGTGACTGCTTCCAGTATCACCATTAACTACAATTGCATATACTTTCTTATTTGAATTCCAAAATCTCTATGAGACAGTTATTATTATCTTCATTTTACAACTGGGAATAAAAATGCTTGGAGGAATTTTTTAAAACTTGCTAGAGGTCATTTGCTATCAGTGGTAGGTACAGAATTTAAAACTATCTTCAGAGCCGATGATCTTTACCACAACTACCAACATGACATTTATTAGATTCTCCTTATCCGGTGTTTGCTTTAATAGAAAAATAATCTTTTAAACATGACTTAGAAAATAAATGGACTCTCCAAGAAGATGGAAAGATACTGTGTTTATCTTGTGACTTCTCATGCTTCCTGGCACACAAGCCCATAACCCTGCGAGGATGTGTATACAAATTTGAGAAACTGAGGGAAAAGAATCTACTGCTGGGATTTCATTTATTCAACAGACCTTTACTGGATTCTATTCTGTGATAGGCGCTTTGCTAGGCACTGTGGATATAAAGATGAATGAAACACAATCCCTGCCCAGGGGCAGTGTGGAAATAGACTTAGTTTTCTAATAGCTGCTCCACTGGCTTTCAGAGTGGGGGGAGGGGTAGGAGGGGGAAAGTCACCACTTAGCAGTCTCCTGTAAAGGAAGGCTCTAAGAACTCTGTGTCACTGTCCTGTATTTCAGTGAAAGAGGTGCAAAGCAGGGTCCTCAAACCAGGCAAATACAGATGCTGTCCAGTTTGGGGACAGCGATTTTTCCCTGAAATGGAAAGATTTGGCTTTGGGGCCTAATATGGGTAAAAGATATGGAGGAAGCAGTAGGAATGAACTTTCCCTGAGGCAGTGAGGAGAGTTAGACTGAAGATGATTATTTTCAGCGATGAAAATGAGCAGTAGCTCAGAAGCCCAGCGGCCTAAAACAGAACATGGGAAGAGAGACACCTCCTCTCAGTGACCGGCCAGGGAAGTGTTTGCGGGTGCTTTCCATGTGTCTAAGTGTATGTCTGGGGACACATTTCTGTGCACGTATGTGTGTATGTCTCCTCGCACATTTCTGTGTGCTGCGTGCGTGTGTGCATGTCTGTGTACACGTGTGTGATTATACACACACACTGAGGAAGGGACTCTGGCAGGGCATATTCCTGTCGACGCTGTAGGCAGTTGCCCATTTGCTCTTAATTTAGAATGGAGAGATAATGGAAAAATCTATGAATGGATGTGGCTAGAACCCATAATGTAAATTTTGAAGATTAACAATATACTTGCTGTCGAATGATTCCAAAAACAACTTACAAAGCTGATTATTTTACCCAGTGAGATCCACACGGTGTGTGGAGTGGTGTGGAGGTGAAAAGCATTTATTTTCTGTTATTATCTATGCTTTCTACAATGCAGTCCTCTACACCTCCTCATGCCTCCTACTTACCAAAGAAATTGCTTCCTTTGTCTGAACTTGTTTACAACAGATGCCTTATTACAGCCTGGGTTTTAATTGTCCTTATGAACACTGAAAACAAAATGAAGGGAGAAAAAACAACAACAAACAGTCTCTATCTACCAACATTTTTAAGCCAGAGCTGGAGGAAATGACAAATATATTTCAAAGTTATTTTAGATTGATAAGGAGCCTGGAAGCCTGGCCTTTTCCCCAAGGGGTTAAGTCCCTGGGGCAGAGATAATTATGACTATTTGTGTTTCTTATACACAGGGAGCTGTAAGGATCTGTTGTCCTTCTCTCTAGTATATGATTTCTGTGCAAGTGGGCTTCTGCTAAATCACAGCTTTTATATTATCTGAAACTGATTTTAGTCCTTTTTCTGTCATCCAATACAACAATATTAAATTTCAGAGACTGGTTTAATAATAGTGAAATTTCACACCTAGAATGCAAGATACTTTTTTTTAGATTGAGTTTGTTTTCATCTGTGCATGTGAATGTGATGTTGTATTAGCAAGAAAGCAATATCTTTCTTCCTTTGTTTATAACTATTTATGAAAGCTAAAGCACTAAATGTAAATCTAAAGTCAGAAGTTATCAAGCTTTGCACATCTAATTTTTAAAATAGTTTCTGGTTTGTAGAAGGCCATCTTTGTATCCAGCTGTGAGAGGCTTTTGCAAAACCCTAGAGAAATTGTATGACAGGCCCAGGGAGGTGGTGGCTATTGACATAGAATAATCCAGCTTTCCTGGGTGAGAAGTGCCTCTTATAGCTACTTAATCAGTAATGTGGAGAACCCACTAATTAGAAAGGGTACCAAGCACCTCCCACATTCACTTCACCTTTACAATGGACCATGTTAAAGTAGCTTCAGATCACATAGCATTTAGTGTAATACTTCTACTAAAATCAATATATTGGGGAAAGGGAGAGATGCTGAGTATCTTGGCACTTCTGAGTACTAAAAGCACACTGTGTCCCTTGCAAAGTCTGCAATACATTGGTATTAAAGACTAACTCAGTATGCAGCATGGTGAACAGAGCTGGAGAGTGACAGAATGTGCTTACGAACAAGGGGTTGCAGGAATGGGACATTAGAAGCTGATTGAGGGCTCCTTGAAATAGGGCTGCAAAGTAGGCAGGGGAAGATACGAGGTCAGAAGACTCTGCTTTTAAAGCAAAATGGTGTAGGGAACTTTTGCGTAAGCAAGCATGAGGAGGAGCACTTCAAAGGAGAATTTAAAGCCCCCAAAGCTGGGTAACTTCCCCAGTAAGGAGGCTATCACAAACGCAGGGGGAAGAATGAGTCATTTAAAATTACTGACCATCAGCAAATTCATGAAATGCTATGAAATTCTGGCTGGATAAAATATTTCCCAAGAGGGTGTTGACTTCTGGTTGTAGGTGAATTATGAACTGGGCCATAGGAGGGAATAGAATATTAAGGGAAAATAGGAATAAGACAGCATTCAGGTCAGTGCTTCCGAATGGGAGATAGGACTTGCTTTCCAACTTCTAATAATAGCCCATCAGGATATGTGCTACCTTCTCTTTTCAAGGAATTGGTGGTGGCCCTGAGTTCCAACTGCTTAAGCTATAGAACTGCATTTCCAGTGGGCCTGCATGGGGAAACACTGAGGTAGGGATTCATGGTGTCTCTGAATGTTAGAGCTGGAGGGAACTTTAAATATCATCTCATTGAACCCCCTTAAATCACAAATGTGGAAACAGGCTCAACAAACTGAAAAGATCTGGCTAAAATCCACTCAACCGGCAGTAGTGAGATAGAAAACCCACAGGCCCTGCTCGGTAAGAAGTCAAAGGCCTGAACCAAGGTCTCCGATAAAACAAGAGGCAGAGGAGAAGCCAGGCAAACCAGCTAGAACTCAGTTGGCCATGAAAAATGACCTTAGGTGACCCTCACTGCTCATTATATGCTAGTTATAATACATTAGCATACTAAAAGAAACTCCCACCAGCACCATAGTAGTTTACAAATGCCATGATAACTCCTGGAAGTTGCCCTAATATGGTTTAAAAAGGAGGAGAGCCCTCAGTTCCGGGAACTCCCCACCCCTTTCCCAGAAATCTTATGAATAATTCTGTCTCCCCTTGACATCAAATTAAACAGAAGGTATAAAATAAGACCCTGGAAATTCACAAAAGGCTTCTCTCTGTTGCTCTGAGAGATAGCTGCTGCTCTATGGGGTAGCCACCTTTCTTTTTTTCTTTTCTTGCCTCAATAAATTTGCTTTTGTATTACTCTGTTGGCTTATTCTTGAATTCTTTCCTGCATAAAGCCAAGAACCCACTTGGCCTTTAGGCTGAATCCTAGTTTTGGGAGCTTCTTTGCTGTATCCCTGACAGAGCTGATGGGATAATAGGTCTTCTGGAGGTTGTTCTTCTCTCTCTCTCTCTCTCTCTCTCTCTCTCTCTCTAATTTTTCCTATTCTTCTGAGAGAAAGACTATGTCTCTTTTAGTCATCAATGAGATCAATTCTTTTTTTTTTAAACAGTTAACATACTTATCTAAATTCTAAACATTAACAGAAAATACTCACATCTACTCCCCCTTATTTTGTTGGTTCATACTTCCCATGCATCACATCATCCAAACTGGGAGGGAGCATTTTTACCCTGAGAATGAACCCGTGTTTTTTACAATATGCCAACCCAATGGGAATCAGTTGAAGTACACTTAATCCAACAGGTGCTCCCCTAAGAATAGACTCATCCAATCTCCAAACCTGTTTACTTAGACTTTACTTTGAGGCATGAAATCATGACTTTTCACCAACCAATTCATTTGTTGTTTGATTCATTACAGAAAATCTGAGCCACTTCTATGTGCCAAGCAATGTCCAGAGTAAACTACAGAGAAACAATTCCCATCCCTGACACACGATGCAGGAGCTTGCTGCCCAGCAGGGCGAGAGGGATTCCTATAAAACCACCAGAGCATATTTGTAACAAATGGCAATAAGTGCTATGAAAGCCGATCAATTGTTTCTGCTATAGTATCTGTTCATGAGATTTCAACATATTAACAAGCCTGAGGGCTAATGGAAGGCCAGCTAGAAAGCTTAGCTCCAAATAAGCAAGCTTCCAATAGCTTAAGAAAGGTGTCGTTTATAGTCTCTTTTATGTGTCACTCCTTGTTTAGCTGTTTAACCTGAGCACTTTTCAAAGCCTATATATATATATTTTTTATTTTCAAAGCCTCTAAAAGCACTTGTACAAACCAGGTGACTCCACAGTCTTTACAATTACCATTGTCCTTGTACTGTTGAAGCACCACAGCTATTATTAATAGAAAAGCCAGTGCTTCATCTTCCACTGCACTCAGCCCAATCCACCACCTATGAAACTCTTGGGAATTCTGATGCCGCTTGAAGACAGGGTGTGACACCAACAGTTTACAGATCTAAGCTGGTTCTCAGACCCAAACTGATTGATTGAGGTGGAAGCAGAGCCCCCTTGAGCTACCCATCAATGCTACTGCAAATACATTCAATGATCATTCCCCAAACCTTCCCCTAAAGGGACCTTCAGCCATTTACCTGGAGAAAAGGAAATACTTAACACTTAGAGCATAACTAGATACCAAATCTGACCTGATACTCAAAAACTCAACAGTTCAACATAATTCAGTGGTGAAAGTGATTGGAGACCAGGAGATATAAAGTCCTGGCTGAAATATCTCTGATGATGGGTTCATAAGGTTCATGAACCCACTTTATGGTTATTTACTCATTTCCTGAGTGTATCATTGGTGTGGCTACACTTAGAAGCTGGAAGAGTCCTCACATTAGTTCCCTGAACTGTGGAATAATAACCATCATTGTAGGATAGGCCAAGTGGAAGCCCCTGAAACTGTCTTAGCTCTCTCCCAGACCCCAGCCCAGCCAAGGTAGATAATCGTACCCAGAAGGAATTGCAGAGATTAGAGCTGTCTTAGTCTGTTTGGTGTGCTATACCAGAATTCATAAACTGGACAGTTTATAAACAACAAACATTTATTTCTCACAGTTCTGTAGTCTGGGAAGTTCAAGATTGAGGTGCCAGCAGATTCAGTGTCTGGTGAGGGCTGGTTCCTCCTAGATGGTGCCTTCTCCTTGTGTCCTCACCTGGTAAACAGGGCAAAAGGGCTCTCTCAGCTATATTTTATAAAGACACTAATCCCATTGATGAGGGTTCTGCATTGACCTGGCATTTTCTTCCCAATCCTATTCATAAAGATGATCCAAACAGTTCTGTGGGAAGGCTATCAACTCTCTAGCCATCAGGCTCCATTAACTCCCCTGCTCCTTGTCATTAAATATAATGCTCATAGAACCTTTTAAAGTTGACATTCTGAAAAATATTACATCATTCTACTATATTGATGACAATATACTAATTGGATTTGGTGATCAAGAAGTGGTAAGTTCTGTGTATTCCTTGGTAAGGAACAGTAGGAAAATAACACCATGGATGTTCAGGAACCTGTGATATCAGTAAAGATATTAGGAGTCTAATGGCCTTGGGCATGTTGTGGTTTCCTCTTAGGCAAAGGAAAAGCCGTTGCCCATGCACTACTACCACAAAATAGACACAGCTCTTGGTGAGATTTTTTTGAATCTTGGAGACTGCATATACTGTGCTTAGGATTGCTACTCTAATGTACTGGGTGCTGTGGAAGGCTGACACTTTGGGGTAGGGCTCAGAGTAAGAGAAAACTCTGCAGCCAGTCCATGTGAACAACACACCTCATGCTGTGTTTAGTCTCTATCTAGTCCAAAGAGAAGAGTCTTAGCACAGGCAGATGCCTGGAATCTTAAAGCAACATCCAATAGTCCATATCTCATGGGTTTGAGAACTACTTGCCATTTGAAAATGCAGCTTCTGGCACGCTACTGGGCCTTAGTAGAAGGGAGAGTGTTTGATCATGAGATATCAAGGTATTATGTGACCAAATCTTCTTATCTTAAGCTGGGTGTTTTCACTACCACCAAGAAAGAGGGATGGGCAGGTGCAGTAGCAGTCCAGCACTATGATGGAAATACCACATTTGAGTTTGGTGAACCAACAGCTAATATTAAAGCACCGTGTTCCCAACAATTTGAATGCACAAATCCAAGAACCAAAGAGAGAAGAATTGGCCTTTCTCACTATGTTCCCTGCTATCCACCTACAAAATTTGTACTTTCTGTCTTAATGACTTTAGTCCCTACTGGAATAAATCTCTTGGTTCTTTGGGAGTGGGAGATGCTTTCATTAGGGGACACAGTAAAAATCCCACTTAATTTAAAGCTCTAACTGTCCCTTGGTCATTTTTCACTCGTTGTGGCAGTGTGTCTGCATGCAAAGTAAGGAGGTGACATAGTGACAGGGTAATTGAACCTGATCACTCTGGACAGCTAGGATTGCTATCAAGCAATGGCTACCAGGAGTTCTTCTGAAACCTAGGGTACTCCCTGGAGTATATCTTGGTGCCCCCATGCACAGGGATAAACTTAAATGGGTATTGTCAACAATCACAGCCCAACAGGGGAAAAGAACTAAGGGTCCTGGCCTTTGGTAATAAAAGTCTAAGTGTTTCTGTCAGTCAAGCAATCCAAACTCAAGCAAAATTCTGAATGGGTGGTGGAGGAGAAAAATATAACTATCAGTTATGGCAATTGAGATCAGTTGTGACAATTGGGACTGTAGATTGTTCCACTAACATTGTGTATTATGTCTTTTGTATGTTTTGTAGATAACCACCACCTTGAATGTGCTGTGATGGATTAGACTTAAGGCGAAGGGAAAGTGGGTCTCAGCAGTGAAAAGGATGGGCTGTCCTAGACAACACTTGCACCCTGCCCTGCATTGGTACCTCTCTGCCTATTGTTTTACCCTAGTTGTTACTGTGACACCTTAGAAGTGCAAACGTAGTCTGACTGCACCTTAATTTAGCTGGGCTAAGTATCTCTCACATTCTGCCATGCATTTCTCTGCCTCTACTATCTGCATGTCTGTGGAATCTACCCAGAATTCTGATGCTTGTGCAAACCTGCAAGTGCCATGGGCAATCTTCAGCCATGGGTGCAGAAGCTAGTGTATAAATATTTCCCTTTTCCCATAAAGTAGACAATTCTGAGTTTCACTCTTCATTTCTTCAGAAGGTCCCCAACAGAATTGAGCCCTAGGGGCCCATAGTAGGAAACAGTTTGATATAATTCATTGGACTGGCTTTCCTTCCTTCCCTATTTCACCCTTGTCTGACCTCTGCTCCTGCTCTTTGGCACCAGTTTCCAAAATAAACTACCTGAGTGCAAGCCTTTGTCTCAGGCTCAGCATTGTGGGGTGACCCAGGCTAAAACTATAGATGTCCTCTAATTTAACTTTTTCTTCTGCGTGTATCCTCCTTTCAGAATGTGGGAGTGTCCACGTATTTTCATGCTTATATACCCTTGTCAATACTGTGTTCAGATGCTCCTACGCTGGCTGTGCATTTTACTCAACTCCTCTGGGTTTTGCTTTGCCCTGTGTACTCTTTTTTTCCTCCCTTGTCCTAGATTTCTTTTTCTTTTCAAGAAAACTATACTATATCCCCTTATGATTTTCCCAAAGGATGGACTTTGATACCTGTGTAAAAAGTGGAACCATCTGTGAAAGGCAAATGAGATGACATTCTCAGGTTTTCTCTTCATCTTCCACCTGCAGAAGTTAATAGAAATGGTGGTATATATTTGTGGCATATTAAGAGTATTTTAGAATTTATTAACATACAATATTTGGATAATCATATAGACTCTGTGGCAATTATAGCTGGCATATTAGTTTAAATAACCAGCTTACCCATGCAGCATTATGATTACTTAAGTTTTATAGACACAGCCTACTTCTCTATAAATAATTGTGCTAAATTGATCATTCAGAAAGATTTTATTTTACTCTAGATTCGGGTTTACATTTATTCTAAATCAGTGAGTAGCAATTCAAAAGATCTACCACTTGATTTTCAATATCAATCAGAATTCAGAAAACCAAAGCTATATGTTCCATGTAGCTGTTGGTGCTGATTAGTAAGTTAATAGTATTATTTAAATAGTATGTCAGAGAGAGAATAACATATTTCCATTTCTCCTTTATCAGCATACACATATCTATAGCATGTGTAATGGTGTGTATGTGGATATCAATCTCATCCAATTAAGCTCTCCTTCAATAGTATCTTTCAAGGGATGAATAACAGAGTGTGTTGCAAGTGGCTGATAAAATTAATGCTAAAATATTTCTACAAGAATATAAGTTAAATGGAGTAACTCAAGATCAGATTTGAAGTATAAAATTGAAAAAGTATTAAAAAATGAGCCTCACAGAGACAGCTCCAAGAGGAAGGTGAGTGGAAAGATCCTATCTCAGAGATGTTTTGAGCTAATAGAATCACAGATGCATCCAGTATCAGTGGACTTCAAGATATGTCACATAATAGAAAACTTGAGGAAGCCTCAGCACATTTTCCATGCTAGTATGTCAATTTTAAAACAAAATATAAAAGGTCATTAAAACAATTTAACCTCCTAATGTATTTATATCAAAAGCAGTGCTCCTTAGAGGTATTTGCTAAATATTAATTGATTTTCCAAAGAAAATGATAATGTAACTCAGTCCTAAGATTTATACACCATATTTTTACTTGAGTGTTAAAATTTAATTTTAGCTAAGATATTTGAAAAATCTATTTTTTCTTATATCCTTAATAGACAGATACTTCCCCCCGACAAGTAGACATACAGTATTTTATGAGTAAAAATTATACTTTGCCCTCTGTATCCACAGGTTCCACATCTGTAATTAAACCAATTGTGAATAAAAATATTTGGAAGAATAAAACATAAAAATAACAATACAGCAATAAAAAATAAATCATATAAAAATAATACATTATAACAACTATTTATATAGTGTTTACATTATGTTAGGGATTATAAGTAATCTACAGATGATTTACAGTATACAGGAGGATGTGAGTAAATCATATGTAAATACTATGCCACTTTATATAATGGTCTTAAACATCTGAGAATTTTGATATCCACAGAGTTCCTGTAGCCAATGGCCTGCAGATACCGAGGAATGACTGCACAGCCTCATATTGACCCAATTATTAGATTACTATTTTCCATGACTTATATCTATAGATGCAGTCAGATGTTTTATAAACAGGATAAAAAAATCAATAAAAATAGATTGAACTTTTTCATCAAAGCATGCCTTAACACGTAGTAACAGTGTCAAAAGATTTACACATTCTGAATGGCCTCAAAGGTCTTTTTCTTTCATTTTTTTGAATGATTTTAATTATCATTATCTTATATTATTTGAATACCAAAAGATCGGGCAGGTGGGAGGGGGGAGGAGGGGATGGGTATATTCACACCTAATGGGTGCAGTGCGCACTGTCTGGACATCTGGGGATGGACACGCTTGTAGCTCTGACTAGGGGGAGCAAAGGCAATATATGTAACCTAAACATTTGTACTCCTGTAATATTCTGAAATAAAAAAAACAAATTTAAAAAAAATCCTCAAAAGATATCTATATTATGCCCATATATGGAAGGCATGGTGTCAATTTTGATAGAAAGTTTTTGGAGTCTCATTCCTACAATGTCAGAAACGTATTTAATAAAACATTATATTAAAATCAAAGCTATTTGAATTTGATTTTCATAAATGAATAAATGGAAACCTTAAGAGAAAATGGAATATTAGTGGTTTGTGAGTCTATCTCTAAGGTTATCTTAAGGTTCTGAGAAACCAGTTCATCTTTATGTTCCCAACACCCAACCTAGTGTCTGATACAGAGCAGTGTTTAATGAACGCATGTGGAATAAAAGAAAACCTAAGTGTAATAATCTACAAATTATCCTTATCATGCCCACTATTATTTTTATTTGAGGGTATTTATTTTTGGAATATTCTCCCAAAATATAAGATTTCATCCTTGGCTCGATGGGCAAATCATTGTCTGAATAACATGAATTCATAATGCTTAAATATATGAAAGCATAATGCCTCATGAATCTAGAAGCCAGTCTTCATGTAACTTGAAAGCATATGAAAAGCCTGAACCAAAAGAACAGACAGTGGCAGGAAAAACATCTCCTAGAAAACATTGTTGAAGAGTGTGAAGATGTTGCAGAGGTTGTATCTGATATAAGGCCAGATCACCAGCCAGAAAGAAAAAGGTTTGACTTTTAAAGCCAAGTTGCTGGTGTGCAAGGAAAGGTGATATAAAAGATGGAAGAAATAAAGAGGAAGAAGAAGTCTACATGAAAAGGGAAAGATCAGCAAGGAGCAAAAGGAATAGCAGGGAGATGGTTAGAAAGCGAGAAAAGAGGAAGGCAAGTTCTAATGGCAGTATAGTGCTTACGTCTGTTCTTCCCACGGGCATCATTGCGCCTCAGTTAAGAGTGCAGGAACTCAGGAAAAACTGTAGGTATGCAGATGGCTTCATACACATCAATACAAAGCATTTAGAGAGAAGGCAAGCTAAATTCCATTCATTTTCATTGTCTCAGAGCTCATCAATATTCAAGTAGTGTCATGCTTATGGCAACCCAACAGCTGTCTGTGGCTCATTCACTATTGTTCAGAGAAGTTAGCCTTAGTAGGGCAGAGTGCTGATGTCAGTGCTGCAGTAGACTGCATCTAAACTGTCCTACACTAGGATTCAAAACTTTCCCCAATTGCCACAAACACCTTGCGTTGCACTCAATGCAAATTGAAGAAGCAAAGGATCTTATATGCAAATGCTGTTGACTGAGCTATGTGAGATACAACATTAGAAGGCTAGGTGTTACTGGTTTAAAAAAAAAAAATAAACCAAAAACAGCAAGCCATGAAGTTATGGAACAATTTTGCAGCTTTTTTCCCCCTGAAAGCAGTCTAGCTCTTAGGTTTTTTTTTTTTTTTAAATGCTGATGAAGTTGGCCTATTTTGGCAAAGCTTGCTAAATTCTAGCCTAGCAGGGGCTAGTGGACCAAGTGCCTGAGGGTGTGAGAAGAATAGGAAAATCTGAACTGCTATCATATGTGCAAGTATTTCAGGCTTCAATAAAATAAAACTCCTGATGATGGAAAAATTCCACTGTTTAGGGTTTTCATAAATGTCACCATTTCCTTACTGCTTGTGGAATGTCAGCTCTTTCATGAAGGGGCATAGAATTTGTCCAATTCCCCTCACCATTTTGTTGAGTTTATTTTTTGATCCCAGACCCCAAGAGTGAGCCTGAGGAAGCCATCCCCCAGAGAAAGGGCAGAAGAGATTGTGCCAGGTAGGGTTTTAGTATTAAAAGTCCCATATCCTGGAAAGCTGTCAGTCTGGGGCAGACTAGGATGGTTACTCATCCTAGTTCGTTGTTTATTTGCTCCCCATTTTCCAGGGGCTATTTGCAAATGTGCATCAGAAACCTGAGAAATAGGTGAATGTAGTTGATATAACCTAAGAATCATAGTCTCCAAAAGCAAGGACTAGGTTGCATTTTGGATGATATGCAGGGGTGCTCAAACTTTTTAAACAGGAGGCCAGTTCACTGTCCCTCAGACCGTTGGAGGGCCGTTGGAGAGTGCAGCGCACATTCCACACATGCGCACTGTGGGCCTGGGACGAGTAGGCTGCTAAGAAGGACAGGCAGCAGCGGCAAAAACACCCGGCGGGCCGGATAAATGTCCTCGGTGGGCCGCAGTTTGAGGACGCCTGATAGGGTAATGGTTCTCAACCTTGGCTGTGCATTGGAATCACCTGGGGAACTTTACAAACTACTAGCACCTGTGTTCCACCACCAAGCGTCTTGATGTAATTGTTCTGGGGTGTGGCCTAGACAAGTTCCCCAGGTGAATCTAATGGGTAGCCAAACTTGAGAATCACTGACATAGGGGGGCTTTTAATTTTTGTTTTCTATTTCCTATGTTAAACTTTCAACATGAATATATTTTGAGTTTATGGAACTGATTCCTATTTAACACCTGTTAGTGACAGTATATTTAAATTTCACCTCATTTAATTTCAATGATCACATGAAATAGCTTGTGAGAAAGACTAACATGAACTAGTTTAATGGAGTTCTCATTCTATCTTCAATAAATAAAAATATGTATTAATTCAGTTATTAATCTGATTCATTGCAATTGAAAAAATTATGCATTTTCCTGATTAAGCCTTTTAAAAATATGACCCTTTTATATTTCATATCTAATAGTTAACATATCTTACTTTTTTGATGAATACTTTCTGTTCCAATTGACTAATTTTTCATTTCAGAAAAACTTTTAATCCCTACTTATCCCACTTATGACTCAACAGTGAGAGATGCAGAGTAGGGTGATATTCAAAATATTTAACAACCAGTAAGACACAAGAGCTGACTGATTGCCAAAAGCCTGTTTTGAGCAGGATCCTGAGAAAACCTTAAAGGAACACAATGAACCCTTTCATTGCTGAGTCAAAATGCAGTGCTGGGAGTCCTCATCCATGTCTGAAAAGGGTACCGGAGGTGGGGCTTTGGACGATGTATTTGTCAACCACAAGTGTTTAAATATTTAACAAGTGATATTATTTTCCAAATATGAATTCACTGAATCCTAGCCCTAATAAATAGTTCATCAAAACCTCTAATTTAAAATGTCCACAATCAAAGAATTTTGGTGGTGAAGCTGTTAGGTAGATAGTGAGGGATTCTGTGTCTCCTAAGGAGGCAAGTGGGCCCCTGCCCTGGTGCCGCCCCACCTTTATCCTGTCCCAGGTGACTGCCATACCTGGGGGAGAAGGGAACACCCCATGAATCTGCCAATCAGAACTTAGTGCACCAACTGCAAAAGAATGCAGAGGACTCTCTAGCCCATGGGCCAAGCAGCATAGGTGCAATAGTGTCTGGAAAGTGACCTAGAATGACCAGCTTTCAGAGAGGCTCATGGGAGATCTGCATGTGCAGTAATACTCAGGTCTTATAACTTTCAGCTGTCCAATCAAAGTGGTTCCATGGTGATGTCTGAGCCATGAGGAAAGTCCCAATCTGGGCACTGTAAAACAAGATCCAGACCATAACCAAGCCCTTTTGCCCTCTTTGCTACAACAGTGGGTCCAGTCATATGTGGCGTATGTATCGTGCTCTGTAAATCTATATCTTGCTCTTGCTCTATAACCCTATTTTTCTCTCCTCAATAAACCTCATTTTTGTTCTTGCTTTACTTTGGTGCGTCTGGTCATTCCTCGGCCATGAGCCCACCAAGAACCGAGCACACAGAACAGAACGAGATTGCTAAATCCGACAAAGCCCATGTTAAAGGATATCAATCTAATGCCTTATTCCCTGTGTGAAACTATTTCATACCTTTCATTGTGTTTAGCGTTACCTGAGTGTTAGAAAAGTTTTATATCTTGATTTGGGTGTGGTTACTTGGATATATATGTATGTGTAATTCATCAAGCTGTACATTTAACTTATGTATACTTTACCATATGTAAGTTATATCCCAGTTTTTTTAATATATATTTTTTCTTGTCTTTTTTCTCCCTAAGCCTCATGTCACTTTGAGCTTCAGTCTTTCTGAACTCTTATAGAATCCCCAGAACTTTTTATTTTACTTTAGCTTGTTTCCAACATTTTCCATCTTATGTTCCTATCTTTTTGATATGAGAATACATCTTGATGCTCCTAATGTAATCTCTACTTTCCTTAGACACATTTGATTTTGTTTCCATTGGAAATAGTCCTTCATGTCAGAATTTTGTTTTATAGGTTTTTCATTCCTCATGGGTTTTAGTTTCCTTCTTGGTGGCCATGAGATCACATATGTAATTTTCCTTTGATATGGAACTCTGCTTTCCCAAAAACTTAGATTTAAGTGTACCTATAGCCATATTGTTTCTCTACACCAGCATGAATTCCAATGTGATATTGCAATTTCCCCAAGAATTCTTTCACTTCCTCATTAGCAGCCAACTCATTTCCATTAGCTTCAGTTGTTTGTAGCACTGATGAGGAGATCAAAAGGTAGACCTGGATGTGTGAAGCTATAACGTAGGGCATGTTCTTATAGCGTGGCCTTACAGGGTAGATGTAAGGCCTTATGTCCTGGGGAAGATCTATGTGGGTCAATCTAAGGAGCTGTAATACTGGACACTATGGCCAGTTTTGCATGAGCACTGCATCTGAAATGAGCATAATAAAAAAATGAGAATCATCCTTACTTTCATCTTGAAGAAACACTCTGGACTGGGTAGAAGTCTGCATCAGCAATGATGGAAGCCATCAGAGCAGGAGGTTTTGTCTCAGCCCTAGTATCCGAGGCAATGCAGGAATCATAATATTCCAACAGGGCAGCAGCAGCAAAACCCTGGGTTTCTGCATTGTGTGTCTTTGAGCTATGACACAGGGGCTCTATCTTGAGTGACAGTGAATGCAAGCCAGTGGGACCTCATCCTGGGGTAACCAGATCCTGGCAGTGGTTAAGGAGTCCCCAGGCTGAAGGGTTATATTTATATTTGAATTTTGTTTCCATGGATGAAGTGGAAGCAAACTGAGTTGGTCTTCTGAGTAAAAGTAAGAATCCTGAGGGGTTTTTGAACATATATGGAGAATTTTAGACAAAGGCCATAAAGAGGAGAGGCTACATTTTCTGCTCAACTCCACATTGAACCTTCCCAGTTATATAAATAATTTTGCGTGTATTACGTCTTACAAACTCTCTTTCATATTATTTCTCTATAGGATTATGAGTGCCACTTTCTTCACAATAAATGTAGCAGAGTAGTAAAGAACTCATGCTTCGGAATGAGACAGAACTAGAATCAACCCTGGGTTCTAATTATTAGAGGTAGGTAATCTTAGACAAACTATTTAATGTTTCAGACTCTAAGTTTTCAAAATTATACAACAACATGTGCAGATTAAATGGGATAATTTATGTGAGGTGCTTAGCAGAATACCTGGCACATATTGAGAGTTTGGTAAGTCATTATTCTTATTAGTCCATGAAATATATATTATCTTCTATAATATTCATTTTTTACTTTTACACATATATTATCACCCTCTTACCTTAAAATTTTCAGTATATATATATATATCTTAATAATTATGACAAACATCTTTTTAGTTTTCATAGAACACATAAAATAGTCTCAATATTTCACACATTTTGTGCTAGAACATGCTTAATTTTAAAAATTGAATTCAGAAACAAATACTTAGATTTAAGATATGTTTAAAACATTCTTTGATAAAAATTTTTCTGCTATTAAAAAATAGGCTAGTTCACCAAAGCAATTTGGAATGGTAATAAAGATGAGGAAGATTACTTTCTAAAGAAAGTGCTTTGCTTATTATAATTTCTCATATATTTAAAATAATATTCACAGAGGATTTCTGTATGATTGGAAGTTGAGTAATATTTTTAAATCAAAATTTATAAATAAAAGGAGACATTGTCTCAATGTGGTAGGTATTTAATAAATATAAATAAATGAATGAAAGAATCCATAAATACATGGCTTTTTGTTCAGTAAATAAAACTTACAAATATGAAACAATTAAACAAAAATGATAAAAAATGTATATAAATGAAGTAATAATGATTAATCTTGAAAATTATTGTTTAAAAATTTCAAGTATCACTGTGTTTTAAAAGACTAACCATATGTATAAAATGTAATTGCCTTTCTGGTACCATCAAAGAGGAACATAAACATACACCAAACCATGATTTTGAGTAACATTCTGAACCAAATGTCTCATGAAATATGTTTGCTAAATTGATTGATATTGGATAAGATTCAAGGACTTGGGCTAATATCTGGATGAAGGATGAAAAGATGATAATAAATGGCAATATTCCAAATTAAAGGGTAGTATATGAGCTTTATAGTCTGTCTTATTTAAAATCTGTCAATGAAGAAAGAGTAAACAGCATGTTAAATAAACTTTCAGATGATTCTAAATTAGGACATGTTACAAGCACCACTGAACACCAAAAGTAGTGGTAGAAGTTAAAGGAATTCATAAACTGCTGTAAATATACTAAAGGAAAATATAACAGTAAGAGTGAAGATTTCAAATTCTACTGTTTTCATTTTCTGAGTCACAAAACTAAATACAAATCTTAAAACAGGCATAAAAGCAATCTTTGAGGTGAAGGATTTTTTTTCTCTTAATAAATATCCTAAGTTATTTTTTTCTTTTAGAGCTCATTGCTGTCAAACAGATACCTAAAGTCCTGTTTAGAGAGCAACTTAGAGTAGTGGATTTCACTGTGTTTGCTTGAGCAGGATACTAACTTGGTCATTTCCAGTCCATATCCTGTACCTCCACACATGAGTTTTTGTTTTGTTGTGTAGTCAGTCCAAATTCTTCTTTAAAATGGAACTCTGGCCTTGAACAGAAATCTATAGAGGCAGGGCTTCTTATTACTTCTGTCTTCTTATGCCAACATACCTGTCTAAACCTTCATATATTACCCAATCTCTGTCTTGATGGATGCTTAACTTATCTTCCTCCTATCTTGGTTGCTGAGCAACTTCTGGTCCTCTCCCCCTCCTACGGAGGCTCTCTCTAGTCTCAGCATGCTAGCTGTCTCATGTAGAGTGTCCAAGTAAACTAATGCCCCATTAGCTTCCAAATTCCCCTAGGCACATCTATTTGGAAAATTTATTGTTGCCCCAAAGTCAATATTTCTAAAGAGAATTCATTATGTATAATTTTTATCCCCTAAAGAGATTCCTAGTGTGACATTTATATCCATATCAATGGTGACAGATTTTACCCAGGCCAATAGGAATGGAAACTAGAGTTGTCTTTGGCTTTTCCATATTCATGGCCTTCTGTATTCTATTGTTCATCCAGTCTTCTAGAGTCTTCTTTCCAAAATTATATTAATCTTCCTCTTTCCATTCACATTTTTATTCTTCTTGCCCAGGCCCATATTATTTATATTTGTATGATTATAACAGCTTTTTTTTTTTCGGGGGAGGGAACAGAATAAAAAAAGACTAAAAATAGGTTTAATGTTATTCTAAAAGTAAGCACATATAACTAAAGAAAACAGATTTGTACCATGCCACCCTTCTGGAAAAGAATACTCAAATGTTCCAGGACAGGAAAAAACAAACAAACAAACAAAACCAGATAAATTTGATACCACCTAGATAACACCTGTTGTTTGTAAGTGCCAACTGGAATTGAGGGTCTGGTTCTTGCATGGTTTTGATCATGCATTATTATACCTTCTTGGGAAAAAACAACCAATGTTAGGGTTATAACTAAGGAAGATCAGGGCTGTGCCCACATCAGTATATGATAAAGGCATAGTCAAATGGGAAGGAGATGTGCAGGTACCAAGGGCCTCCCAGGGAGTATTCACATCACTATGAGGGTAGTGCTGATAGGAACTTGGATGAAGATGAGAGCAGAAACAAGGGAAGCAGTGTTTTATTCATTTTCATCTTTTATAATAATAGCCAACATGTACTGAGCATTTATAATATGTCCAAAAAATGCAAACTAATTACATACATTTTATCCTCACAACAGCCCCGTGACCTAGATTTGTTATTAATTCCATTTTCATAGTTGAGGGAGTATGTTTCCAAATATATCCCAAAGGTGACCCATTCTCTCCATCTCTGTAAGCACCACCATGGCCTGAGCTCCCATCATCTCTCCTTGCAATGCTCTCCTAATCTGTCTTCCCATATGCACTTTTGCCCTCAGCAATCCTTCCCACCAAAGCATCCAGAATGATCTCTTAAACATTCATATCATATTACATTATTCCTCTGATTAAAATCTTTCAGAGGCTTCCTGTTATAGTCTGAATGTGTCCCTTCAAAATTCATATATTAAAACCTAACCTCCAAGGTGATGGTATTAAGAGCTGGGGGCCTTTGGGGTGATTAGATCATGAGGGCGAGTCTTTGTGAATGGGATTAATACCCTTATAGAAGAG
Organism: Cheirogaleus medius; assembly: GCA_008086735.1. NCBI lineage: Eukaryota > Metazoa > Chordata > Mammalia > Primates > Cheirogaleidae > Cheirogaleus > Cheirogaleus medius. The sequence goes on along the minus strand of VBSM01003157.1, from coordinate 21,379,730 downwards.
ATCATAGGGAGCTTGTTTGTTCCTTTTACTATGTGAGAACACAGGGAGAAAGGCTATGATGAGCCAGCTCTCACCTGACACCAGATCTGCTGGCACCTTGATCTTGGACTTCCCAGCCTCCAGCACTGTGACAAATAAATGTTTATTGTTTATAAACCACTCAGTCTATGCCACTTTTTTATAGCAGCCTGAGTGGACTAAGACACTTCCCATAGCATTTAGAATAAAATCTCAATTACTGCATAGGTGGTATAAGATCCTGTATGATCCGATGCCCATCTCTTTATGTTCCCACATTTCTTGTCAAACTTATCTCCTTTGCGATACCTCTGCTACTTTGGCCTTAGGTTACTTCCTCTAACATCCAAATTCTTTCCTACCCTGGGCTTTTGACCAAACTATTCTCTTTGCCTCAAACATTTCTGCCCCAATCCTTTAGATGGCTTACTTCTACTTACTCTTCAGCTTAAACTTTACTTTCTTAGAATTTCCTTGTTTTGCTTTTCTTTGCAAAAAGTGTTTTCCTTATCTGATTTTTAAAGTCTGTTTTATTGAGATATAATTTAAATGTAGTGGAATTCATTCATTTTGAAATTTGATAAACATAAACAGTCATATAACCACCAACAATTAAATACAGAATATTTTAGTTGATTTTAAAATGCTCCCTTCTGCCCCTTTGAAATCAGTTTCCTTTCCCTATGCCTAGCCCTTGGAAACCACATATCCCTATAAGTATATCTTTTCCAGTATGTCACATAAATGGAGGCATGTAGAATGTAACCATATATGTCTGGCCTCTTTCACTTGGCATAATTAAGATTCATCCATGTTGTTGCATGCATATATCATACTTTCTTTATCTATTCACTAGTAAATGGACATGTGGGTTGGTTTCAGAATTTGGCAATAATGTCTAAAACTACTATAAATACTTGGCACAGGTGTTCATGTGACTATATGTTTAATTTTTCTTAAGTAAATACCAAGGAGTAAAATTATTTAATCCTATGATAAGTGTATATTTATTAATCTTTATAAAAATTGCCACATTATTTTCCTAAGTGGCTCTGACATTTTGCATTTACACTGGAAATATATGAGAGATCCAGTTGCTCTTTATGCTTGCTAGCATTTGATATTGTCAGTTTTTAAATATTATTAATTTTAGTAGGCATATAATAGTGTACAATTTTATTTTGTATTTCCTTCATGACTAATGTTGAACATATTTCAGGTGTATATTTGCTATCCATAACTCCTCTTTGGGGACCTATATTCAAATCTTTTGCTTACTTTTTTTGAGTTGTGAAAGTTCCTTATATAAAGTGCTTTATCATAAATGTTCTTTGGAAATATTTTCTTCCCCACCATGATTTGTCTTTTTACTTTATTATAAGTATATTTTGAAGAGCAGAAGGTTAAAATTTTGATATTCATTTTATCAATCTTTTATTTTATAGTTCTTTTTATGATTTGTGCTTATGTATTCTTACCTCACCAAAGGTTGCAGAAAATTTTCTGCTACATATTATTTTCTAAAATTTTATAATCTTAGGTTTATAATTTGTTTCCAGTTGATATTTGTATTTTGAGTTACAGGCAATGATTTTTATTTTTGGTACATGAGTATTGATTGTTTTGGTTTTGAATAAATATATAACATGTAAATATGCCTGTTTGGTAAACTCTTGACTCACTGGCAGCTGATGTATTGTTTTTCCAAAGCCAGAAATATTCAAATCTCAACAGTATTCTCCAATGCATACCCTTCCATGCTTCTGTTTAATCTACCTAAACACAATTTTAATTATTTTACCTACTTGTGGAAAAATATGCAGTGATAAATGCCCACAAATCATAATATTAATTTCTCAGTTTAGCTTCTAAGGTCTTTCATAATCTGGGCCTTTCCTATATAATCAAATGCATTTCATATTATCTTTAACATGATCCACATGGTTTACGCAGTTGATTTCTTCAGTCTTCCCTGATATGATCAGGATCCCAAGATATGCCAAAAGCGAACTTGTTCTACATCCTGTATGTTCCAGGGGAGGCCTTCTCCTCTCACTTCCATTTAACCAACACAATTCCCATTCATGCTTTAGAATTCAGTCAAATACATTAGTGACATCTTCCCTAACACTCCAACTTCAGATCAGCTCAACAAAGAGGAATCTGAATTTTCCTCTGAAATATTTTGGCCCTTATTGTCTGTACTACTCATTTCGGCACTTTACCTTATATTTTTTGATTTCAGAAGTATCTCTACTAGCTAATTTCACAAGATCTAGATCACTTTACTCATTCAAGATATGAATAATATGATACCTGACAAATATTGGGAAATCTATATGCCGGAGCTCAGAGAAAATAAAAGTTATCGATTATTATCTATAAGTTCTTTAAGGGCTCTGCCTTCAAAGACTTATAGTTTATCAGAGGATATAGAACAAGAAATTATGACTGTATTGAGGATATATAGAGGAAAGTGTAGGAACTAATAAGAACATATAATAGCAGAGAAGCTCCATGTAATTTCATGTTTTCTTTTCATTAGTTTTTGTTCATTTTATGCTTTTCTTTTTTATATACTATATAAATATATTTCAAAATTAGTATGTTTTCTTATGAATGTGTAAATATATTATAAAGTAAAACTAATTAAAAGAATGTAGTGCTAACATATCCATGAATATATGGGTATATAGTATGGATAACAATGATATACCATATAAATGCAAGGAAAATAGATTATTCAATACATAGCATTGGCAAAAATGTATCTTCATTTGACAAGAAAGCTAATTCAGATCTCTGCATGTCATTATATCCACATGTTCAATTCTAGCTGGATTTAAAGTATAAATATAAAAGATATAAAAGTATTAGAAAAATATAGAATATTTTAACATTCTTAAGGTAGAAAGTGTTTTCTAAGCAAAATATAAAACCCAAAGACCATGAAATAAACACAATAACATATTTGAGTGCATGGTATAAAAAGAATTAATCTATGTATGAAAAACTTAAAAAAGCTAAATTGAGATACAAATGAAATATTGAGAACAATATTTGCAACAGGTATTAGAAAAAATTACTATCCTTTAAAAATTTGGTTTCATATAAATTAGTAAGAAATAAGCAAACATCTTGAGGAAAAATGGGCAAAGGGCATAAATTCACAATTCACAATAGAACAAGCATCCCCCCAAAATGAAAAGATACATAATGTTAAAAATAACCAAAGAGCTATGAATTAAACCACAATAAAAGATTTTTAAATTATCAAATTAACAAAGATTATAATGTTTCATAATGTCTGACTTTAGTAAATGTTATAGGGAATCAAAAATTTTATACATAATTAAAATGTACATTGATGTATAATTTCTGAAGAACTCTGAGAAAATACATCAAAACCTTTAACTATGTTCAGATCCTTTGAATAATAAATATGTTCATAAGAATTTCATATAAAAAATAATTGGAAAAGTGTGGAATGGCATATTTATTACATTCAAGAAGTTGAAAATAACCTAATCATTCACCAAAAAAGTATTTATTGAATAAATTATGGTGCAAGAATTCAATGGAATAATTTGCAGCTGTTAGAATAAGAGTAAAGTGTGTATATATACACATACTTATCACTATATGAAGAAAGTGGGTGTAATATATAGTATACCATTTTACAATTATGTATAAAATGTGTGTGTGTGTGTTCACACCAAAGTGTTAATGATATTTACCTCTGGGGAGCAGGATTTGGAATGCAAACAGAATTTAACTTTAAATGACTTTGATATTGTTTGAATTCTGTTTATCATGTGTGATGGTTTTTATAACTTAGAATTATCCATATTAATTAGAGAAAAATTGAAACATAAAAAATATAATCACAATACAGGGATAACTACTGTTCATATATTGCTACATTCCCTTCTACAATGTGTTTTTGTATGTACATGTGTGTGTTTAGACATATCTGAGGTCATAACAGAAGTAGTTTATAACTGATGTTACTGGGTCTCTCCCTCCCCAGTTCATTCATTTGGTAGTCATTACCTTTGTTTGGAAAACTCTGTTTTATATTGTGGGGGATGCAAGAGAAAGAAAGAAAAATATTGATAAGAGAAGAAATTTGCCATCTAAATGCTTTTCTTTTACCAAAGTTATTCATTCAGCAAGTATTTATTGAGGGCCTTTCATATGCCAAGCACTGTTCTAGATGCAACAAGCATGTGCCAGGCACTCTTCTGCTCTTAACAGAAACAGATACCATCAAAATTAATTTGACATTTCTTAGTTTTAGAATGAATAAAGACATGCCTGGTCTTCACATGATCTATCAAGCATTTAGCACATTAACTATCTTAAAATTCTTTAAATGACTAGGGTTTATTTTTTTTCTCTCTTGAGGCCGAGGTCACAATCATTTAAATTTCTTCCAGTGAACATATGCTTGCAAATCTTTGCCAGCTGAATTAATGAGTAGAAGATAAATGTGTCTACTGATAGAGAAGTATAAAGGACCAATGGAAAGCTGTGTGTAGTCAGGAAATGAATTTGATGTGCACCTTTGTTACAGTCATCAAAAAGCGGGATGAAGACGAAGACCATATGGAAGATTATTACTGATATTCATAATATTATGGTAACTATAAACAGACTACTTCCTACTCCTTGCTTTGATATTTTTGATGGCTCCTCTTTTTTTATGTTGGGGAACTGGCTTCCTTTATGACATGCAGGTGTAGACAGATTGGATAAAGCCAGAAACCAGAGACCATGGTGACCAGGTAGAGGCCATGGTCCAGGAACCAGGAAGGTCCTGGCAGGAGTGTGGAGCAAGGCAGTGAAAAAAGTAGGTTCTCTGACTTTTAAGGGAGAGACTGAGACATCAAAATGCACAGTAGGTTGCCACTATAGATGAGATACAGATGGAAACTATATCACAACAAGGCAAGGGTTTAGTTATTAGAGCAGAGTCTGAGGCTAAAGAGATACCAAGTTCCTGGTTTGAATCCTTTTTCAGTTCCTAGAGATGAGGCTTACCCCACAAGTGGAGCTTCACCCAACTCAGCTGTGGAACCAAGCTTTGGAAAAAGCTCATTAAATAAGGTGATTACACCTCCCGATAGGATGAAATCCAAGAACTTATAGGGGAATTGGAAAATCATGGCCCTTATATGTAGTCACTTCTTTCTTGATCCTTTGATTACTGCCAGTTACTTCAACTTTCTGAGCCTCCTCCCTGCCCCTACACACACATTGTGGTGCTATTCTGAGGATCCTACTAGCCCCTTTTCCTTTCTTTCCACTCTCATTTAAGATTAAAAGGAGAATTACATTGAAAATATTTTCAGGGGAGAGATCATTCACTACATTTTGGTGTTCATGCCAAATAAATGCTGCTGCCTTCTATGAAGAGTTTTAGATACTTTTATACTCAGCTTGTATGCCTAGGAGAGCCTTACCAAGTCAGCTAACTAGGTAAATTGGAAATAGAAAAGGCATTTTATCCTTTCCAAGTAGTCAGAATGCATAGCTACTACCTGCCCAAGCCCAGGGTCTCCGTTCTCAGCCTAGGATATGTTGGGGTCCCCTGGAGTTTTACTGTGTATTGTCTGCATGGCTGTGGGTAGTGACCCTGTACACCTTTGTCATGTTATTGGTCAAATTTAATTTCCCAATGGTGAGAAGACTCTTAAATTATTTCATGTGTGCATACCTTACCCTGAAAAGAGAAGATGGCAATCAATCTCTTTCTCCTTTTATTCAATTTATTTTTTGAAATTTCTGAATCAGTAATAGAGAAACCTGCATTTGTTTTAAATGGAAGGAGTTTAATTGAGTGTGTTAGTTTTGTTCTACGTGGCTATTTGTAAGTTTGCAGAAACCAAATGCCATCTGGGAAGCAGAAATCACTTTTTCCAGTGCAGTATTTTTAATTATATCTTTTCACCTGAGCTCCAGGGCAAAAGTTCCATTTTTTTCCCTGCTCATTATTAACAAACCCCACAAGGACAAGGTTTTCTAATTTCATATATTTAAGTGAATTTAGCATGCAAGGTATTCTGAAATGACATTAGCTATGTAGTTAAGATAATACCTTGGCTCTGGAACTTCTTCACTTCATACAAATCTTTACCCTACCCAGATCGACTGTCCTTCATGCACATAGAAATACTTACCCACACACGTTATTGAAAGTGTTCAGTGGCTTCTTGTGACTTTTGTTTGTACGCTACGTACATCTGAAACATATGGCACCTATATTTGTTTTTTTTTTTAGTCTATTATTTGTGTCAAGTGCTATTTTGTGCACCGCACAGACTTGCAAGCATTTTGAAATTAATTAAGCTGAACAAAATTGAACTCACTAGTCTAGGTTCCTTAATAATATCCTCGCTAAGACATTAAATAATAAATGAGAGGAGAATGGATGTGGGGAGATTCCAAGGAGACAGAATGAGAGATCGGGCCTCCTGAGTTTTTATTCCCCATTCTGCCATTGTTTCCCTCTGCTCTCTTGAGCCAGCCACTCTCTGCTTTTGTTTTCCTGGCTGTAGCACGAGAGTAATAGCAAGCCCGGGCAGTGGTGTAGTGAGGGAGAATGAATGCCTAAAATGTGCTTTGAGAGCCTCAAGTAAAACACACTATGCCGCATGTGGAAATTATTATTGGTTCATTCTTCATGCACTCTTGGTCCTTGCCCTCTAGGCTCAGACTGCCAGCCAAGGCACCAATTACTGTCGATGGGGCTGTTGGTTCTTGTGATGTGAACACCTGTCCTCCAGCAAATGAGTTGAGATAATACATACCAATTTACTATGTGTGTCATATACCCTACAAATTGAATCTCCAAAATACACACTGAGTTGAATAATAAATGACACCGGGTTTAAATGACAGGAAATAGACTCAATACAATTGCTTAGGCATCTGTGTCCACCCAGGCCTTTGTCCACCCAGTCTGCTGCTGTAACGCCAAGCCAGACTTCCCTCTGCATTCTCTGAGCTGACTAAGGGGCCATCTGTATGGGGAAAGTCACTGCAGAATTGCTGGCTTCCCTAGGACAGCCTCGGGCTGATGCATTCAGTTAAGCCCGGGCTTGGCAGACCCTGCCCCACGCTGCCATCAGACAAGACACGATTGCAACCTGACACAATTCCAGGGGACTTCACATTCATATTTAAAGAAAGACTCCTTAAGCACTAGGACAAGCTGGCCCATAATCGTTGCCCTGACATTTATAGGAGAGAAAATTTCAGAGGGAAAGAGGAAAAGAAAAGGAAGCATAGGTAAGGGTTGAGGGAATGGACTTTCAAGATCAGTGAGAAGTTGGTGTGGACCTTGACTCTACTTTTACCAGCTGTCTGACTTCTGGCAAGTGACAAACCAAAATTTCTCTAAACTTCAGTTTCCTCATGAACTCTAAGCTAGGATCAAGCCTAACTTGTTTATATTCCTTTTATCCTTGATGCCTGGCGCAGTATTTGGCACACAGGAGGTACTGAAAAACAACTGGATGAGTGAAGCTTTTTCTAGAGTCATTTTTACTGCATGGTGCAACGATGGTTGGACTTAACAGCCAGGATAGGCGCATAACCATCTGTGTCAGCACACTCTGGTGCCTTCCCCGCGGTCTCTATGGGAACAACCTCTGGGTGAGGGAGAAAAGAGCTGCTTCAGGATTTGGCCTGCTCTGCTTAAGCGCCCGGCCAGGAGGTTAAGCATAATGCTTAAGCTTGTTTTGTGCAGATCAAACCTCTTCCCTCAAATAATTTATAGTGCACAGCCAGGACTGGGTATTTTGATACATTTCACTTTTTCATATATTTATGGAATTATGCATGTATAGAATTTTGTAGGGTTTCTAGTGGTTTTCTCTCAGTTTAATAACATGACCCTCAAATAAATATGAGTGATGAACCACTCATGGCTGTGTTTTAGGTAGTACTTAGATTTGTACATTTTTCCTTTCTTTCTTATTCTTTTAATTACATGCTAATCAGTCAGAAACTACATGCTACATATACTATTGTCTGTGGCCATATCAAGTTCAAACATCTTATGAAGATCAAGAGAAAAAGTGATGAGAACAAAATAAAAAAAAAATAGAAGCAAAGCTATGAGGACAGACAAGGGTACAATAATGATCTCAATATTATATAAATAGATGTGCACTTACTATTTTGCTTATGTTTATTTTGTTGCTTTTCCTCAACTAATGCCTATGTAACCTAAAAGACAAAGATTTGGTTGTTGCTATGTAACCCCACAAAATGCCTTTGCTTTATTTTGCAGACTCATCAAATGCAGTGAGGGCTGTTGAGAACACATAGGAACTCAGAAAAAGTTCCTCTCCTGCACCCAATTGCCATCATTGAATTAGTGGTGAGCAGAATGGCGTGAAAGGAGGCACCTGCACATCTGCTCCCAGGGGCTCCACCTGGAGCATGAAGCTGGTAGAGTCTCCCACCGTTTAGGAAGGCCCGTGCGAGTGTTTGTGTAATGTCCGTCTTCCTTCTTTCCCTCTTCCTTCATGAATTCTGCCCAGGGTAAGTCATAAAAACCTTCTATTAATGTCTGTAGCTTGCTTCTAACCTCTCCCACCTTTCCCATCCTGGCCCCCACCTAAATTCCCTTCCCCTTTTTCTCATTCTTTGACTACTTTAGGACTACAGGAAATCTCATGCAGACAAGTTCTCTCTTGCTTCCCCCATGTTTTAAGATTTTCTCTAAGATTTTCTGGACAAATCTTTAGAACTTATCTGTGAATCTGCCCCCAGTTTCCTTCTTCATGGCTGTAAGTGGCGATGGGTGGTCTTAGGTTTCTGTGTTAAATATAAGATAGAAAGATGGCTCTTAATTGATCAGTTCAGAGTTCAAACTCCACCCCTGCCACCTACTAACTGTGTCATCTTAGCAAGTTATTAACTTTTCCGTGCCTTGGTTTTCATTTGTTAATTTATTCACTTTATTTTTGTTACACCCTGCAATCCTTTGTCAGAACCTCCGTTGGCTGAATCTGGCAGAAAGCCAGTTGATAGAGTATCCTGAGAAATGTGGCCTACTTGCTTGGCCCCCTGTGTTACAGGGCAGAATGGGGTAAGGGGGAGGCATGCATCACCCTTGGTAGACCAGCACACAGCACTTAGCACTGTGTATCATATTAGTTTATGTAGGTGTCTCCCCTATAAGCATGTGAGCTTCCCAGAGACAGAAACTGCATCTTCTTCTGTTTTGTATCCCCTGCTCTCTGTGCATTGTCTCAAATAGATTCAGGCTTAATGAGTGTCCACTGGGTGAACTTGTTGGTGGAGGTTAAACAGTATCCTACCCGGGAAACACGTTTGCATTTTTATGTAGACAGGTTTGGAGCTGAAGGAGTCCATGATGCCAGGAATGGATACTGATGGGGATGTTGTGTAGTGGGGAGGGGATTGGAGGAAGGACCAACTAAGATATACAATTCTTCAAGAAGCCCTACTAAACTTGACAGAGGACAGGTTAGTTTGAATGGAAAAGCAAAAAAGAGGAATGAGACATTGGATAGCACCGACTGTCAGTGAGAGAGTACCGTGTGGGGATGGGGGGGAGTGTCATGGGCTCCTGAACAGATAGACATGGAGGGCGGGGCATGAGTTCTTGAGATTAAAGATTAGAGCATGGAAAGAAAGAGGCACTATCAGGAAAATGAAGACACAAGCCATGAAGCTGGTGTGAATATTACTTCGCAATATTGCCTTGTATCAATGCTCTACCTGCCTCCCAACCACACACATATTTGTTAAATTCTTCCCTCAAATAAGATACTCTGTCATGTCACCAGTATTTAGAACAGTGGCTGGCATGTAAATAAGCATTGAACAAGCAAAACGCATACGGGAAAGGTGTTGTTAAGAGTAGGACGATGGTTACATGTAGGTTTGCTTTAAGCCTGAAGCTGGGGATGCAAAACCACGTTGTCTTTGTCTGCTTGTGCTACCATAACAAAATGCCACAGACTGAATGAATTAAACAACAGACAAGTATTTTTCTAGCAGTTTTGGAGGCTGGAATTCCAATATCAGGATGCCAGCATCGTTGGGTTCTGGTTCTTTTACATGTTTGCCAATGGCCTCCTTCTTGCTGTGTCAGAGAGAGAGAGAATGAGAGCAAGCTCTCTGGTGTCTCTTCATATAAGGGCATTAATCCCAACATGAGAGCCCCAACCTCATGACCTATTCCAACCCTAATCATCTTCCAAAGGCCCCTGTCTCCAAGTATCATCACATTGGGGGTTAGGGATCCAACATATGAATTTGAAGGGGACACAGTTTAGTCCACAGCACATGTGTAGCTAGTGACCTTCTGCATTTTTTTTTTTGAGATCAAGCAAGCTTCATTGCTTTGGGGAACTATAGAAAACAAGAATCACCAGAACACATTACTTTGACCTTCCTAGGGTTGGATGGTTGATTTAACTTAGGAAAGAATGAATAGGAAAATTTAGCTTCTCATAGCTCAGATACTTTGTTCTTTATATCTATGACAACTGCGTTATATTAATATATTCACCAATTATCTGTCCCCTTTCTTTTCTTCCAAATAAACCAAGTATACTTCCTCATCCCATTTCTTCTGATTTTCTTTGATCAATAGAATGTTAGCAGATGTGGCTTTCCACATCTGAGCAAAACCTTAGACTATGCTTGTGTAGTTTGGCTTTGGATCTTATGTGATCACCCTTAATTGAGAAGAGCATGACCTAGACAGTGGTTACTACTTTGAACTGGGTTCCAAAATGAGAAAATCCAGAAAGCGAAAGTGAGCAGAACCTCTTGGTCCACAGTGAACTTGCAGACCTCGGGTAATTTGAGCAAGAATTGTGTTTGCTATGGTACACTGATAAGGTATATGTATTGATTTTCTATTGCTGCTATAACAGATTACAGTAAACTTAGCAACTTAACACAAATTCATTGCCTTACGGTTCTGTAGGACTAAAGCCTCACACGAGTTTCAGTGGGCTAAAATCAAGATCTTGGCAGGGCTATGTTCTCTTTTGGGGGCTCTAGGGGAGAACCTGTTTCCTCGCCTTCTCCAGCTTCTAGAGGCTGCTCCCATTTGTTGGATTGTGGCCCCTTCCACCACCTTCAAAGCCAGCAGTTGTCACATCTTTCTGACCATTCTTTCACACTGACATTTCCTCCTGTCTTTTTCTGCCTCACTTTTTTTCTTTTAAGGGCCCCATTACTTCACTAGGCTCATCCAGATAATTCAGGATAATCTCTCCATTTTAAATTCAGCTGATTAGCGGCTTTAATTTCTCTTTGTCATGTAGCCTCAACATATTCACAAGTTCTAGGGATTAAGACACGGACATTTTGAGGGCTATTCTGCAATATGGGTATTTTAATCAAGGAATTGATGTTGCTAAAAAAGGAAGAAAACTAGAAACTACTTTTTAAATGAGCATAAAGAAGGAGCTACCTGTGAATGTTTGAAGTCAAACGATAAAAAATATAAAGCAGAATGACATTAAATTTGATGACCTGGCTCCATGCCTAGTACTGCTTCTTGGGCAAGTCTTTGATTCCTTTTTTTTTTTTGAGTCAGGGTCTTGCTTTGTTGCCTAGGCTACAGGGCTGGAGTGCAGGGGCATCATTACAGCTTACTGCAACCTCAAACTCCTGAACTCAAGAGATCCTCCTGTCTCAGCCTCCAGAGTAGCTGTGACTACAGGTGCACTCTACCACATCCAGCTAGTCTTTTTTTCATTATGTTTTTGTAAAGAAGGGGTCTCACTGTGTTGCTCAGGCTTGTCTCCAACTGTTGGCCTCAAGCAATTCTCCCACCTCAGCCTCCCAAAGTGCTAGGATTACAAGCATGAACCACTATACTTGGCCCATTTGATTTCTTTACTCTTAGTTTTTTCAGCTGTAACATGGAAGTAATAACTGTGTTATTTATCTTTCAAGGTTATTGAATAAATCAAATCAGATAATATAGTATTAATATAAGGACATATACGTGTGTGTTTGTGTGTGTTTATACATATATACTTCATTCTTTCCTTGTCTGTAATGATATTAAGATATACATAATATTAACCATTGGTGATAGGATTATCTGATAAAAACCTTGCCCCAAATTACTCTTTTAAATAGATCATGACTTATGTGTTTATGTGGGTACATTTGTGAGCTTACAACTGTCTTGTGAACATAGATTAGGCTAATTTATTTACATTTTCACTAAAAAAGTAATTCAGCCTCCAAAGATGCAAACTTTCTTCATTTCTTCACCAATGGTAACTTCAATATTATTTAGTAATAGGCAAATTAAAAAATAATTAAAATCAAGTTACTAGTTTTCATTGATTTAAAGTCCTATGTTTGGAAACATATGATATACTTGTGTACATTTTTGTTCTACACTGTGAAAATTTCTCTATACCTTATCTTTTATATAATATCACAGTATGGCCTTAACTTTTGAATTATGTAGGCATTTCAATAGGAAACTGTCTAATGGTGAACATATAAAAGTGCTGTTTCCTATCATTGGAGGTTTTGCTTGATGTTCATTGCTTGACCATCTTCATTGAATCCTAAGGCATCCCTGGGTATCAGCTGTCTCTCCTGATGGCAGATGGAAGCTCTTCTCCCAGCATCTGTGGAATGGAAGAATTTACCTCATCATTACACACATGTTCATAAGAGATCAGGATATTCTAGACACTCAGAGAATTTTGTATCTTTCCACATCTTTGGTTCTTTTTGTGTCCTTTTACATATGCTTTGCTATTTAGATATATTCAATTAAATATACTCTAGTATGTATATATTAATACTGGAGTATGTACACACAAAGATATGTGCTTTTATTTTAGATCAAACTGTGATATGTGTCCAATGACATATACATATTTTTAATGTGCTATTTGCAAGAAATCACAAATATGTCAGTTGGAAAGCTAATTTTCTCCAAAAACGCAATGAAATAAGAGACAAACATCACTTGTAAAGAATGTTTCCCACATTCAAGGTAGGAGCCTATGCTCATTTCATGGACTTTGAAATTATTCTACATTGTCCTAAACACAAACATGAGAATTAGTTCAAAATATGATTCTAAGAAGCCAAAAAAGTCCTATGATACTCAAATTAAAACTTTACAAGAGGAATACTAACAAACATGTATTAAATAATGTGTGACATAATGGTACTACATGCTGCCAAAGCAAAAGAGACTGACTATTCTGAGAAAGAAGTCTTGAAAATTAATGTCTAGGAAGAGAAAAGAACTCTACTCCCTAGCCCAGTTCTAGTCTCTAAAATTAAATATTTTGAAATAGTTTGTTTTGTAGTTCCTTTTGGTATTAACCATTATATTCATAGATATTATAATTATTATGCTAGTTCTTGATTTATTATTTCTGACAGTGTCTGTCTGAAGTAACAGAATGAGATATGAAACATACCTTTTAAATAAATTAAAATTATAAGCAAACATATTCATTTATATTTTGTCACAAGTGTATAAACAAAAAGTTTTACATTAAATGTAGTAGAATGTCCTGAGGAGGAGTGGCAAGTGGGGGTGGGGAATGACAATAAAAGGAATAAATGAATGAATGACTAAAACAAGAAAGATGTTTGACATACTATGAATAAAGGAGTATGATTAACTTAACTTTCTGCACCAGGGGTTTAAAAATATTAATTTGTTTGCATTTTAGTTTCTTCGAGGGCAGTGGTTCAATACTGGATTCAAATTATAATGACTCAAGGAGCTTTTGAAAAAGGCTTCCACTTGGACCTAACCTCTAGATGTTCTGAGTTAAGAAGTCTGTGGTGGAAATTAGGCATGTGTATTTTTATGATTGAACATCACATAGTGAATACATCTATGTACTTACAATCACAAAATTATGGCAAAAATTTGGCATGTTAGCAAACCATTGAAGATTATGAGCACCCTAGATGGTCCTTGTTGGACATCAGGACTTCTAAGAGCTCCAGATGTGATCCTAACGTATATACAGAGTTGAGGACCATTCTTTTAGTTCATACCCAGGCTGCTCTTCCTTTCTTATGGCATTCTTTTTCTTACATTTCCTTTTCTTATTTTGTCATTCATTCACAGTGGGTAGCAATTATTTGTAAACTTTCTTTGTCCTTGTATGTCAAAAATGCATTTATTTTCCTCAAGTTTGAATGATAGATTAACTATGTGTAGAATTCTTATTTAGAATCATTTTCCCACTCATATTTGATAGTGTTTTCCTCTATCTTTGAGCATCCAATTTTGCCAAAATCAGTTAGGTTTCATTTGTTGTACATATATTTTTTATTATGTTGATTTCTGGAAATTTTCTTGATTTCCTCTTTATTCTTAAAGCCTCTAGATTTCACTACAATTACCAATATGTGAGTGTCTGCCATATACCCATCTTAGGACATAATATGGCCTTTCAATCTAATTTTTTTTCTATTATTTCCTTAGTTACTTCCTTCCCTCCATTAACTCCTCCTGAAATGCTAATTAGATTTACATTTGCACTCTGGATTGGTATCTGCATGTTGTAAATATACATATAACACATACATATATATTTGTATATATTAATATATAACTTTCATAAATAAATATATATGTTCCTCATTGTGAAAGTGTTTTGAACATAGTCTTTCTAATACTATGTTTGGTCTTGTTTGATTATTCTCTTATTAAATGCATTTATTGATATCTTTTGTAATCAAAATTTAAATTTTCATTTCTACAAACGCTTATGTTCTGGCAGTTCTTTTCTATAATAGTCCAGTATTGTTTTATGGATGCAATATCATCTTAAACATTTCTGAGGGTACTGATTGGTTTTTAGCTTTCATTTTGGCTCCTAAATTATTTCTGTTAATTTTTTGGTTTATTCATTTTGATCCTTGCCATAAATGCTATTGGTTTTTCTCCAATATGTAGTGATCCTTAAATATTGGTTTGTATTTACTGAGTGAAGGATTAGAATGATTAATAGAGGTAGGTGGCCTATGTTTTTTGACAGATCCTCCATTAAGAGAGATGATTCTGTTATGGGTGGGGGGGGTCTGTTTATGTGGACAGTATGCATCAGGTACATATTGTTCTGAAGGTTACTGAGCATGGAACAATGGATCAGTTTGGCTTACTTGACACTTGCATAATTAGGCAAAGTAAAGAGGGATTTACTCTGGGATTAAAACTTTTTAGTGTACAACATTCCTAAGTGTAGCTGCTTCTCCTTTTTCTTTTCTCAGTTCAGCATCTGCTATGGATGTAGAAATCCCCTCTTAGCCTATGTTTAGCTTCCCTCTTGGGCTCCTACTGGGATGGTAGCCTTACTTCCTAGGCTGATCAACAACCACTTTAACAAAGATTTTTGCTTTAAGTTGTCTTATTTAATCGAAATATTATTCACAGAGTATTTAAATTAAGTGGTCTATACCTGTTCCTTACCTTTGCTGGTTGAAATCTGGAGCTAATCCTTAGTTATCTTGAGAAGAACAGATCTTTCATTTTGAGTTTAGAGCTGAAGTTTCCTCTGTCATGTTTTCTCCCTCAGTCCGATTCTATTTATTTACTAAATTCCCTAAAATTCTCTAGTGTAAGTTGGCTCACTTTTTCTTTTTCAAACATTGCGACTTTCATTAAAAAATATTTCAGTGGACCAGAAGAGGAAATAGAGAGTTGTTTGCATTAAATTTTACATCTTCCACTGAAAGCCCTGATGAATGTCGATAGGGTTTCATTCATTACAAGAAAAATGCATGTAGATATTGATAAGTCAAAGTACATCAAT
Source organism: Cheirogaleus medius (assembly GCA_008086735.1). Classification (NCBI taxonomy): domain Eukaryota; kingdom Metazoa; phylum Chordata; class Mammalia; order Primates; family Cheirogaleidae; genus Cheirogaleus; species Cheirogaleus medius. The sequence goes on along the minus strand of VBSM01003157.1, from coordinate 21,363,894 downwards.
GAGTAGATTCAGTAATTTTATGATCTAAAATAGGGCAAGATATTGCTAAGAGAAAATAGTGAAAATATATGAGATATTACCATCATTTTAATGAAAAATTTAGAATCATTAAAATAAACCTAAGATGTATTGGTAATTGCAGACTTAATGTATACTGTCAATATGTTGGCAGTAGATAGGCCAAGATTTTGTAGATTCGGATTCTATTTGTCTATTCATCCATCTGTCTTTATCTATCTTTATCCATCTTACTTTTCATGTATCTATGCAACAAATTTTAAAGAAAACAATAAAAAGTGCCCAACTTTCATAGCCTTCTAGGTTAAGCAAATGATAATGATCCTAAAACTCTTTAACTCGATATTTAAGTTACGGCAAGCTTTTATTTCTTTTTTGGACTATGGGCCCTTATGGTATTATGGTGAAGTCTATGGACCTCTTCACAAAATAATATTTTTAAATACACAAATAAAACACACAAGATTATGTAGGAAACCAAGTATGTTAAGAGATATTTGTCTTAATAAAAAAAATACAAATTTCTTATATATTTCAAATATCTGGTGTGTGTGTTCTTTTCCTTGATTAGTCATAATCCACCAGAGGATAATCAGATTTTTGGTCTTTTTCACAACCACTATTCAAAAGAAAATATTGCCATTTTTATTTTTCATTAATTTCAGAGTTATCTTTATTATTTCCTTTTATCTTCTATCTTTAACTTTATTCTAGATTTACTCTGCTTTTCTTTTTTCTAGCTTCTTAAATGACACTATTATCTGATTAATCTCCAGCTTTTCTTCTTTTCTGATATAAGAATGTTAAATCCTTGAGTGTTCCTCTAAGTAATGCTTTACTGCATTCCATACTTTTTGGTGTATAGTAATTTTATTATCACTGTTTCAGTGTATTTTTAAAATTTATTTTAGGATTTCTTCTATGACCTGAGTTATTTAATAGCATATTTTTAAATTTTCAAGTGTATAAGTAATTAAAATTAGTTTTAAAACTGATTTCTAGCTCAAATGTACTCAGAAAATATATATAGTTGTTACGATAATGGTGTTTTGAAATTTATAGATGCTAGTTTTGTGGTCCATTAGTGATCAATTTTGTAAATGGTCTATTTGCTTGGAAATATATATATTCTCCATTTTGGGTGTGTATTTTCTCTGTAGAACATACTTGTTAATTATGCATCCTCACTAATTTTTTGTCTGCTTGATCAGTTACTGAGAAAGCTCTGTTAAAATCTCCTGCTATGATGGTGAATTTGTCAATTTTACCATGTAGTTTTGTCAATTTCTGCTTTAAATATTCAGAAGATACGTTATTGGGTGAAGTTTAGAATTTTATATCTTACTGGTGAATTTTTCTTTTATCATTATACAAAGACGTTCTTAAACTTTATTCAAATCATGTAATCTAATTTTGATGCAATATTTTATTTAGAATTTAATTTTAACGTTTCCTTTTCCCTCTAAGGAAATTTTTGTTTAAAGTTGGCACCTTCTTTGATAGCCAAGTCTTCTTGCATCCTTGACCTTCCTTCTGAAACCATTTTTACTTATTCCTAATGTATATTCATTCACTATTCCCTTAGTAAGGTTTTATGTTTGTTTTTGTCTGAATTTAATATATACTTCAACTTCATTTTTTTTGTTGTTGTTTGCTAAAATGTCTATATATTACCCTCATTCCCGAATGATAGCTTTGGGTGGATGCAACATTCTAGCGAGCATCTATTTTCTCTTCTTTGAAGATATCCATTCAGCTGTCTTCTGGCTTCTATTTTTGCTTTTGAGAATTCAGCTGTTTTGCTGTTGCTTCACAAAAAATGTCTTTTCTCTCTGCTTTTTAAAGTCTTCACTTTCTCTTCATTGATCTTCATTGATCTTCAGTTCATTTATGTCTATGTGTATATTTCTTTTTAGTAATCCTATTGGGAATTTACTGGGCTTTTTGAGTCTTAGAATTGGTGTCTTTATCAGCTCTGGAAAATTCTCAGGCATTATTACTTTGAATATTGCCTTTTATCCATTCTCTCTATTCTCCTCTCAGGAACTATGAATAGCTATATGGTGACTTTTTTACTTTATCCTCAATATCTCTTAACTTCTATTTCATATTTTCATTTCTCTATAACTTTGTGCTACATTCAAGGTGACTTTTTAAACTCAATTTCTCTTACATGAATGCCCTCTTCAGCCAGTGACCAATAATTTGTGTTTAATTCATCTACTGAGTTTCTCATTTTAATGATTACATTTTTCATTTCTAAAAATTTTGTTTTGAAATTTTGAAAAATCTGCTTGATTACTTTTTTAATTTTTTTTTAATCTCAGCATATTACAGGCGTACAAATATTTAGGTTACATGTATTGCCTTTGTCCCACCCGAGTCAGAGCTTCAAGCGTGTCCATCCCCCAGATGGTATGCACCGCGCCCATTAAGTGTATATATACCCATTCCCTCCTCCCCTCTCCCACCTGCCCAGCACCCGATGAATGCTACTACTGTGTGTGCACTTGTGTGGGTCAGTTAATACCAATTTGATGGTGAGTACACGTGGTGCTTGTTTTTCCATTATTGTGATACTTCGCTTAGAAAAATGGGCTCCAGCTCTATCCAGGATAATACAAGAGGTGCTAGATCACCATTGTATTTTGTGGCTGAGTAGATTTTGTTTGCATATTTATAGTTTACACTGCCTGGTCGTTTTTTTATAGTCTTTTGTTCTGTATCATATGTTGCTGATTTTTTTCTTTAAATTTATTTGTTTTATACTCCTTACCTGATAATACCAGTATTTGTAATCCTTGAGGCATTGTTCTTTAGGCTTTAAAAAATTTTCTCTCTCTCTCTCTCTTTTGCTCACTCTATCTCTGATGGTAGCTACTTTTATCATGCAAAAATTGTATGAGGTTGAGGTACAAAAGCTATTTCTTCAGAGAATTGTTCTAATTTCTACAGGTGAATATGGGCTACGGTTATTTAATAATTGGCTCATGGAATTTGTGGGCCAGATAAGCAGTCAATTTCTTTCCCAATATCAAGTTAAAAGTACACTCATGCTTGAGAAATTTCAATGCTAAATTTTCTTTTTCTTTCCAGTTCTATATAGATTCGTGGCCAAACTAGGCAAATATTCTATCATGTCCCTCTGCTTTTTCCCTTTTATTTCCCTTTCTAATTCAACCACAGAGTGCACGCCTTTCAGGATCCCAGGCTCTATGTGGTGGTTTCTGATTCAACTTCCCTTTTTAAGTGCTTCCTAAACAGTAATTTTGATTGTTCTCCATCATGTGTCAGAAGGTGAAAGACATGCTATAATGAGGAGATTATTACATTAACTCCCTATCCTCAAAATTAGTAATTAAAGGAAAAACTAAGCATTTGGCATAATTCTTTTGGATGAAGTGCATTTCAGACCATGGTAGTAAGACAAAGCTCTTTAAAAATAAATAAACAAAATGCCATTTAGGAAAAAGAGAGAGAATGAGAGAATTAGAAAATAATTATGTTTCATTCTTTGTGTGCATGCTTTGGGAGAAGATAGGTGTTTTTCAGAATAGTTTATCTTCTTATCAGACTAATTGTTTTCTTTGACTATTTTCCTAACTTTTTGATGGATGTTTTAAAATATAATAACCAGGTAATATTGATCCCTAGAAATATTTGGACTTTTAAAAAAATATATAACTAAAAGTATCATAGGTAATAATAGCCAAAGGCTATGATCTATGAAATTTCATTTATCACAATCTAGGAGTAATGAAAATATATTCCTAAATATTGTGAAATACTTTAAATCCATGAAACAGTGTCAGTTTCCGGTCAATAACACAGACCCTGAGTCATGGTGGGTGGCCCACATGCAATGTAATATTCAGCTAGAAGCCATTAATGCAGAATTTGGTACATGTTAAGTATCTTGACTATCACCTCTACCCACATCAGTGGCCTTATATCAGTGCACATAACTATATTCTGCACAACCTGTATACAGTGTCACTGAGTCAAAGAAGGACCAAGTTGGTTGAAATCTTGGAAAGTATCTATTCCTCTATTTCACTAATGAGGAGTCTATGGCAGAGCATTGTTAGATTAGAAATGTTGGGGTTAGAGTGAATACTGAATGTACTCATAAAATGTCTTGTTTTCTTTTTTTTCTTCCTTATAAAAAATACTGTACTACCAATTCATAAAACAGCGTAAAATGATGATTTTTAAGGTTATCTGCTAAAGCTACCTAATGTAAAATGTTAACAAAAATCTTACATTTTATGACATCATAATTTTAAATGGTTTAGCATATAACAAATATACTTAAATATTTCCAGATTTTAAGAAGTATGACTAAATGTGAATTAATTCAGATTTCTTCTGTTATAAAATATAAAATTTTGCCTAAATAAAAAAAAAGGATTATTTTGTAAACTTGAGTGAAATAGTTCAGAAAAGTATCATTTAGAAGCTAACATTATTAGAGGAAATGTTGAGGAACAGGATACTCACTGAGACCAAAGTATCACCCTGAAAGCACTTGCTATTTGCAAAAAGAAGGAATTTTAAAAATACCTTTACAACGGAGAGATCTAGCAATCACCATCTTGACCACAGGATGAAAAGCAGTCTCACTGATATGGACCACATGACATTGCCTGACTCCAGATGAAGTAGCTTAGGACCTGCTAGGTATTCTTGCCCAAGATGGTACACCTGGATAAAATCAAACTTGTATGTCTAACTTTCTGATTGTAGGACACGCATGGGGTTAGAAAAACAAGAAAAATGATTCCATAAGGGAAATAACATATCCAGATTGTGAGACCTTATACAATGACACTGGCTAAGTCTCTTCAAAATGTCAAGTGCATAGGAAAAAGAAAAGTGGGAAGTGTGAACTTTGATTGAATCAAAGTTCTAAAAAAAAAAAGGCTAAAAGTATATTTTGGAGAAAATTGAGGAAATTTGAGAATGGTCTGCCTAAATTATATTTAGAATTAAATTATATTGTATTATAGAATTACAGGTTGAGTATCCCTTATCCAAAATGCTCAGACTAGAAGTGTTTCAGATTTTGATTTATTTCAGATTTTGGAATATTTGCATATACAAAATGAGATAACTTAGGGGATGGGACCCAAGTATAAACAAAAAATTCATTTATGTTTCATATATACCTTATACATATAGCCTAAAGGTAATTCACACAACATTTTTAATAATTTTTTGCATGAAACAACGTTTATGTGCATTGAACCATCACAAAGCATAGATGTCACTATCTCAGCCACCCATGTAGACTATCTGTGGTTGTTTGGTATCACCATCATTCCTGACTCTAAATTTATATGCTACTGATAAGCAATCATTTTCTTGCATTTATTCTCACATAAGTACTTAACAGTAAAAAATATTACATACCATTAATATAGTGAAAAAATAATGTGTTCAGGAAAACTAAACAACACAGTAGCATCACCAAAATACCTGTATCTGCTGTTAAGCAGCAGTGACAGCAAACGACAGTTAATTTCAGTCTCTACCTACAATGCTGTGTTTTGATTAAAAGGTTACTATATTTTAATTCTTTAGGTGAAAAGAAACATTGGAAGTAGTTGAGGGATGAGGAAGTAGGTTATCTAGGGATGAGGATGCATTCTTCTGGATGCCTTTTTAAAATGTTTCCTTAATAATCATCTACCTAATTGAAACAATGGATTTTGTCTCAGAAGATTCTCTTTGATTGTATAAACTGACATGATTTCTTATTCTGTTATGAATGCACACTGTTCTAGTTCTTCAATAAGCCCATCATGCATTTTCACCATGTTGTCTATAGGCATTTTTTTCTGCAGTGTTAACAATGTCATCTTCTTTGTCATTTATCATAATCACCTTGATTCAAAACCATTTTGGCTATTTCACCATTGATCAATGAATGAACAACTGGAGACTTATTATTGATGTTAAAAACTTCCAGCCTACAAATGGACTCTGAAGGTATATTTTTTGCATATGTAAGGAGGTCAGACATCATTTTTCCCTTGACAAATGGAATCCTCTTTATTCATCATCATCATCATCATCATCATCATCATGAGGCAGAGGCTTTGCCAGGCATACACAACTATGTCTCTAGTCATTCTATTCCAAGAGTTGGTGACAGCATATATGTCATCCTTCATGCTAAACTCCTTTTGAAAACCTGCCACACCCATGCCTTTATTCACTGCTGCTAACATGAAAGTTCAAGAAAGTGTTTTTATATTTAGTCTTCATTGATATTAGTACCCCCTAATCACCTGACTGAATTAATGAAGTCATATTTAGTGGAAAGTACATGGTAAAAACATTATTTTTGATAAGAATTTCAGTGGGAAGATCAATAGAACCATTATCAAAGAATAGCAAAATCTTGCAGTTGCCATTCAGTCCAGCTTCCCTGCAGTTAGCATGCGCTTCCGGTACAAAATATTTGTGAAACCAATCAGAAAAGATGTCCCTGGTGATTCATGTGTTTTTTGTTTTTTTTTTTAGCAGAACAATGGACTGATAAGAAAGTCATTCTTTGAAAACAGCGAGGATGTGAGCTTATGCCCATCACAGCAAGTTTGCAGTCAAGCATGCCTACTACATTAACACATCTCAGCACAGGTATTCTGTCTTTGACATCCTTAATATCTAGAGGGGACGTCTCATCAGCTGTAGCTCCTGTTTCTTTGGGACACTAACAATACCAGAACTGTGAGGTTTCATAAGCATTATAGATTTGTTCTGATATCATATTTTCAACAGTAATGATCTTGGTAAACTTGTAAACAAATTTTTTTGCTGCTTTGTGATCAGCAGTTGGTTTCTCATCATCAATATTAAAAATGTTAATGCCATGTATTTTCCTAAATTTCTGCCACCGGACTATTGAGTATTTACAGTACCCTTCAATTTTGAGTTCATTATGATAGATATTTACTTGATTCATGGTCAGCATACCATTAAGTGGCATATGTTCACTACTACGCGGATGAATCTAGTTTTTCAATACACAATTGAGATCTTCATTTTTAGCTTTATGCAGTGTTTTTTATTTTTCATTAACTTCTGTTTACTTTCAACACAGTGCTTTAATAGTTTATCATTCTATTTCTTCAAGTCATAAATGGTGGCCATTCCAATACCATCCTTTTCTGCAAGATGTTTCATACTGACACTGCTGTCCAGTTTCTCCAATAGCTTGACTTTCTGTGTCATAGATAAACATAAATGCTTCCTATTTTTCTTACCACTGTTATCCATAGGGGTATCTGTAGGCTTTTTTTTGACATTTTCAACATTATCTTTATGCCACAGAGCATAGAATAAACAAAAAAACACAGTGAGTAATGCACATAGGTCTTGGTCCCTTGTGGGGCATCATGGAGAACCTGCTATTGGTGCATCTGACCTGCACACATACCATTTTATTACCCTTTGCACACATGCTTGCAGGGAGGACTCTGGGCATGCACAGAAAAGATATATCACTGCTAAAAGGGGCTGGAGGAGTCTTTTTTCCCTTGGGAACATTAAATAAACTGTATGTTATGCATTTGCATTTTGACTGCAACCCATCATATGAGGTCAGGTGTGGAATTTTCTACTTGTAACATAATGTCAGCACTCAAAAAAATTTTGATTTTTGAGTACTTTGAATTCTGGATTTTGGACTAGGGATGTTCAACCTGTCTTGTAAATTTTTAAAATATAATAATGATGTTCGTATTAGAGTTCTCCAGAAAAAATAGAATCAATAAGATTGTGTATGTGTGTGTGTATAGTAAAGAACTAGCCCTCTTGATTGTGGAAGTTTGGTAAGTCCAAAAATCTGATGGGAGAGGCTGGCAGGCAGGAGACTGGGGAAAGAATTGAAGGTCAAGTTCAATGGCAGTCTGCTGGTAGACCAAGAGAAGCCAGTGTTGCAGTTCAAGTCAAAGACCATCTGCTGGGAGAATTTTCTCTTGCTTGGGGGAAGTCAGTCTTTTGTTCTATTCAGGCCTTCAAGTGATTGAAGGAGGCTCACCCACATTAAGAAGGACAATCTGCTTTACTCAAAGTCCACTGATTTAAATATAAATCTCATCTAAAAGCACACTCACAGAAACATCCAGAATAAAGTTTGGCCAAATATCTGGGCACTGTGGCCAGTCAAGTAAATACATAAAATTAACCATTGCAATAATATAGACACAAGTTATTATTCTTAGAAGATGCATGCAGAAATATTTAATGATAAAGTGTCATGATGCCTGTAGCACACTTTCAAATGACTCAGAATATATGTATACATATATGCATATATACACATGCATATGCATATAAACATGCATATAATATATACACACATATAAACACACACATATATAGCAAAATTTGAGCAATTGTTTAAACAATGGACATAGCAAGTTAAAGTGTAGGGATTTTTAAAAAATCTAGACTTTTTAGTTGTTTGGTACTTTGGAGGATTTTTCTGGATGTTTACTTTAAGATATACTTAAAGTACAGGCCAGATGTGGCAACTCATGTCTATTAATCCCAGTGCTTTGGGAGGCTGAGATGGGAAGATTGTTTGAGGCCAGGAGTTCAAGACTAGCTTAGGCAACATTCCCAAACCCCATCTCTACAAAAAAAAAAAATTAATTGGGCATGGTGGCATGCGCCTATAATCCTAGCTACTAAAGAGGCTGAGGTGGGAGCTTTATTTGAACCCAGGAGTTAGAGGTTGCATGCAAAAAGCTATGATCAGGCCACTGCACTCCAGCCTGAGTAACAGAGAGAGACCCTATCTCTAAAATATTTGTATGTGTGTATATATATGTGTGTGCATGCATGTACACACACATAACACTCCCCTAAAACATGTAATAGGCAAATATAACTTTATTTTTAACTGTAATTAATTAATTGTGGAAGATTATAATTCATCTACTTATTTTTGGTCGCTTGCTATTTCCTTCAGAAAAAATTGCCAAAACCCAGTGTGTGAACTTACCTTTATTACATAGTATTAAGTTAATGTTTCCATAATTTAGACTCTAGTTTATTGGAAGAAGTTATAACTACACTATTAAATATATGATACATGTTCAAAGCATTTTTATGATTAGATTAATAATATCAATCTTTCAATAACTATGCTTCCATTTATAACATTTCATTTGTTATATATACATTATTTTTAAAAATATTTTTAAATTTATTTATTTTTTGTTTCAGCATATTATGGGGGTACAAATGTTTACATATATTGCCTTTGCCCCACCTGAGTCAGATCTTCAAGCATGTCCATCCCCACACCCATCAGGTGTGTATATACCCATCATCTGCCCGACACCCGATGAATGTTTCTACTATATATGCACTTAGGTATTGATCAGTTAATACCAACTTGATGGTGGGTACATGGGGTGCTTATTTTCCCATTCTTGTGATACTTCACTTAGTACAATGGGCTCCAGCTCTATCCAGGATAATACAAGAGGTACTAGATCACCATTGTTTTTTATGGCTGAGTAGAACTCCATGGTATACATATACCTCATTTTATTAATCCACTCATGTATTGATGGGCACTTGGGTTGTTTCCACATCTTTGCAATTGTGAATTGTGCTGTTATAAACATTCTAGCGCAGAAAGTAGCAAAATTATATAGTGTTTTGTGTACTTATATTTTTAGCCTAAAATTTAATGCTTTTTATTATAAACAAATGATGTTTTATTCCACTTTGTATTTTTTCACAAGAGTCTTTGCTGTATTTTTTTCTTAATTTTCTACTAGCAGGGAAGTGCTATATTAAAAATCTAGCATTTAATGGAAGAACAATGGGAAAAATCAATAAAAGTCATATTTAGAATTTTTCTTGAAGAATAATTTGTGTCTCAATAAGTTACTGTACTGTGTTTATAGCTACCATTACATAAAAATACTAAGTTCTCTCATAAAAATGTAAAACTCAAATACTTTTAATTTTCAACTAATTGATCATTTTAGACATAGCAAATAACCTTAATGATATCCAAAAGCTTAGTTAAGACAAAAACATTGAATTAATAATAAAAGACCAAAATAATAAATTTCTAGTTAATTTCTACTTTAAATCTAGGCTGTCAATTTGTCTTTAATTCTGAAACATGTTTAATTAAAATTATATTTTCATTGGTAAGAGATTATCTTAAAACAATCAATCTATTCTAGGAGAGACTGATGTAACAGAACAAATTTAAACAAAATATTTCGTATGTTTTATTCTTCTTCTTTTCTTTATAATTCAACAGATGTCCTTGAAGCCTTCAAAGGAAAAATATTCCAAGTAGTAATGAAGTCATCTCTCCTCTCTAGGAATATCTGGAAAGCAGAATTCTAGGTCAAATATACTGGCCGGGCGCCATGGCTCACGCCTGTAATCCTAGCACTCTGGGAGGCCGAGGCGGGCGGATCGCTCAAGGTCAGGAGTTCAAAACCAGCCTGATCAAGAGTGAGACTCTGTCTCTACTAAAAATAGAAATAAATTAATTGACCAACTAAAAAATATATAGAAAAAATTAGCCGGGCATGGTGGCGCATGCCTGTAGTCCCAGCTACTCGGGAGGCTGAGGCAGAAGGATCACTTGAGCCCAGGAGTTTGAGGTTGCTGTGAGCTAGGCTGACGCCACGGCACTCACTCTAGCCTGGGCAACAGAGTGAGACTCTGTCTCAAAAAAAAAAAATATATATATATACTTTATTCAAATAGCTTCTGTGTCTCCACTAAAGAAGAAACACTTTGAGGCGAAAGAATAGTTTCACCCTTACTTTTAAATTTCTTATTAAAACAGTGACCTGTTATAAAAATTCTTATATATTAAAAAGAATAAAATTTATGTATTTTAATCCACATTACTGTAGAATAGTCAACATTGTTAAGCAAAAATAACCTTACACATAATTTTAGAGCAAAAAAAAATCTTAATTAGTTATTAGTTTGGTTTTTCTTGGAGTCTTTTAAAGCCCAATATTGGGGTAATTTTAGATATTTCAAATCTAATAGTTAATATTACTAAGAGTTTAGGGGCAAGAGTGTGGCTTAGGTAGCGGGAAAAAGCATGGATTCTGGAGTTGGAATAGCTTTGTGACATTAAGAGAGCACTCATCTCAATGTTCCATTTCTTTAAAAAGAGACAAAATCATACCAATATTTCCCACATGTTGCTTTATGGTTCAACGTGGCAATGACTTATAACCTCATTCAAGATTAGAATCCTCACATTATCCTTGGTTGATGCATACCTTAATACTACTCTTCTGGCTACAGGAGCTTCCACCTCATTTTCTGTTTTTCCTACTACTTAGCTCCTGTTCACTTTTGTCTAAAGACAAAGATCTCTGAGGTCCAAATATTTTTTTCTTTCAAAGAGAACTGCTATTCCCAAATGTTTGTCCTGTTATCACACATGAACACTTAATAGGCTTCTACATTTTACTTAATGCTTTTTCTTCTGTAGGTACACCTAGATTTCCATAATTCAATCTATGTTCGTTACGTAGTGACATCCCTAACTTTCCTTACCTGGGCCAAATTTGGACATTTGTACATTAACTAATGTACAAATATTTTATACTGTCACCTAATGGCGATTGCTTCTCCACCAACAACATCATTTTGGTAGAATTATTATTGTTTTACAAGTGTTTGTATAATTATTTGAAATTTGTATTGAGTTGCTTGTATATGTTAAGTTCTGTTCCAGGTACTAGGGCTATAGCAGTAAAAGGAAAATTAAAACAAACAAGCAAACAAACAAATAAACAAAACCCCTGCCATTGTGGAGCTTATATGCTATTGCACCTTGCCTTCTTTTTAAAATAAAAATTAGACCTAATGGGTGTGGTGTGCACCGTCTGGGGGATGGACACATTTGAAGCTCTGACTTGGGTGGGGCAAAGGCAATATACATAACCTAAACATTTGTACCCCGTAATATGCTGAAATAAAATAAAATAAAATAAAAATTAGAGAAAAAAATAGAAAAGTAAAGAAAACTTTAAAAATGTAAGACACATTATTTATGTAATTGAAACAAATTAGGTGCCAAAAGTGAAAAATTTTAGACCTCGATGGATGCTCTTTGAATTGACTATGTTCAACCATGAGTTAAACAATATTAAATAAGAAATACAAAATTTTAGAAATATATGACTGTCCAAATGGAAAACAGTGAGAACTTTATAGTACTTTAGCCTGTAACTTATTTTTCAAAGAAGTGTGCGTTAGCAATTCTGAAATGATTTTATGTGTATTCTGGAACTGAAAAATATAAATATATTATAGATAATGATAGCCATACTTTTTCCATGGAAAGTAATAAGAAATTAGAAAGTGTTAAAATTAGAATGAATCATGTGATATTGAATTGAAAGTGGGGGTATCAATATAAATTCATGCTCAGAAATAGATCAAGATATACAAATAGACACAGATGCAGGTTACTCTATATACATATATTTCTCAGTTTTCCCCACTGATAGTACCTAGAAGCAAGAATAATGTAGTAGCAATGGGCACACCTAGTACCTAGATCTTGATTTTTAAATATTATTTTTTTCTCCAATTTTTTTTTAAATTTCAGAATATTACAGGGATACAAATGTTTTGGTTGCCTGGATTGCTTTTGTACTGCTTAAGTCAAAGTTATAAGTGTACCCATCACCCAGATAGTGTACATTGTATTAATTAGGTATGATTTCACCCATCCCCTACAACCCCCGACCACCCTGCATGATTTTCATTGAGTTTTACTTCCATCTGTGAATATGAATGCTGCTGATTGGTTCATTCCAATTTAATAGTGAGTACATGTGGTGTTTATTTCTCCATTCTTGCAACACTTCACTTAGGAGGATGGTGTCCAGTTCCATCCAGATTGTTGCAAGAGATATTAATTCATTTGTTATGTCTGTGTAGTACTCCATGTTGTACATATACCACATTTTATTAATCCACTCATGAATTGGTGGGCACTTGAGTTGATTTCACATCTTTGTGATTGAGAATTGTGATGCTATAAACATTTGAGGGCAGGTGTTTTTATTATAGAATGCCTTTTTTTCCTTTGGGTAAATACCCAGTGGTGGGATTGCTGGATCAAATGGTAGGTCTACTTTTAGTTCTTTGAAGAATCTCCATACTAATTTCCATACAGGTTGCACTAGTTTACAGTCCCACAAAGAGTGTATAAGTGTTCCTTTCTCTTTGCATCCATGCAAGCATCTATTGTTTGGGGACTTTTTGATAAAAGCCATCTCATTGTGGTTTTGATTTGCATTTCTCTAATGTGATTAGTAACATTGAACATTTTTTCATATGTTTATTGGCCATTAGTTTGTCTTCTTTTGAAAAGCTTCTGTTCATCTTTTGCCTACTTTTTAAAGGGGTTGTTTGATATTTTTTCTTGCTGATTTGCTTGAGTTCTTTGTAGAGTCTGGTTATTAGCCCTTTATTTGATATATAGCATGTGAATATTTTCTCCTATTCTGTAGGTTGTCTATTTGCTCTGTTGATTGTTTCCTTAGCTGTGCAGAAGCTTTTTAATTTAATCAAGTCCCATTTATTTATTTTTGTTGTTGCTGTTATTGTCCTTGGGTTCTTCATAAATTCTTTGCCTAGGCTCGTATCTAGAATAGTTTTTCCTACATTGTCTTCTAGAATTCTTATGGTTTCATGTCTTAGATCTAAATGTGTGATCCATTTTGAATTAATTTTTGTGAGTGGTGAGAGACATGGACCCTGTTTCAATCTTCTAGAGGTGGCTATCCAATTTTCCCGGCACCATTTATTGAATGGGAATTCTTTTCCCCAGTGTAGATTGCTGTCTACTTTGTCAAAGATCAGATGGCAATTTGTGGGTGGTTTTATATCTGGGGTCTCTGTTCTGTTCCAGTGGTCTATGTCTCTATATTTGTGCCAGTCTTATGCTATTTAGTTACTATAACCTTGTAGTGCAGCTTAAAATCTGTTAAAGTGATACCTCCAGGTTTGTTTCTTTTGCTTAAGGTTGCTTTGGCTATTCAGGTTTTTTCTGGTTCCAAATGAAGTGTAGAATTATTTTTTCTAGATCTGCGAAAAATGACTTTGGTATTTTAATGGGGATTGCATTGAATCTGTAAATCACTTTGGGTAGTATGGATATTTTAACAATGTTGATTCTGTCAATTCATGAACATGATATGTTTTTTCATTTGTTTGTATCATCTGCAATTTGCTTCTTCAGTGATTTGTAGTTCTCTTTGTAGTGATCCTTCACCTCCTTGGTTATTTATATTCCTAGATATTTAATTTTCTTTGTAGCTATTGTGAAAGGTATTGAATCTTTGATTTGATTCTCAGCTTGACTGTTGTTGCTTTATAGAATGCTACTGATTTGTATACATTGATTTTTTAGCCTGAGACTTTGCTGAATTTATTTACCAATTCCAGGAGTCTCTTGGTGGAATCGTTGGGGTTTTTGAGATAGAAAACCATATCATGAGCAAAAAGTAATAATTTGACCTCCTCTTTTCCCATTTGGATATCTTTAAATAAAATGAATTTTTTTTGTGTGTGTGAGGAATGGCAGATTTCACGGTTGGGACAGAGAAAATACAAAATGATCCTGGAATAACTTGTGGGCCCAGAAAGTAAGGAGGTGCTCAGAAAATGATGAGGGCATGTTGAAAAGCACTGTAGCCAACTTGAGGTAGCCAGTGGCTATATCTGGTATAATTTGAGCAATAAAATAAATGACAGTGATGGAGTATAACCCATAGAATAAAATAAATTTCTACGAGTTTGTACTAGTGTAAGTATATAATTGTATAAAACTTTAAAGGGGAGGAAGGAAAAACTCTTCATTATATTAGAATTCTGATTCACAAATGAGGAAAATATTATGTATTTTTTTTTAAAAATCACCATTTGATCAATATCTCAGTCATACTTGTTGCAGGCAAGAATCATTAATGGATTTGAAAATTAATGAAAAATGTATCATGAGAAACAGGATATTTCTATAATTTCAAAGCAATTCCCCTTATTAATTATAAAAACTTATAATTACTTATATTAATTATAATTATAAAAAATAGTAACTTTACAGTTAAGAAATCTATCAGACGTCACCTTAACCAAGTCATCAAAGTTAACAGTAGCAATAATAATACTTTAATATGATGCCCTGAGAATGGTGCATATCATTTCAATGCTGTTCTTTTCAAAAATGCATAAATTTAATCATGAGAAAGCATTAGACAAATCTAAATACTACAAAATAACTGGTCAACTGGCACTTGTCAAAAGTGTCAAGGTCATGAAAATCAAAGATGCAAAGAACTGTCCAAAGTGAGAAGTGATTAAGGAGACATGGTCATTAAATGCAATGTGCAATCCTGGGTTAGATCTTTAGTTAGAAAAAGGACATTAATGGGACCATTAGTGAAATTTATATGTCTATAGATTTTTTAATAGCATTTTCAATTTTCTAGTTATGATAATTTTACTATGGTTATTTAAAATATTTTGATGGGAATTGAATGAAGCATATATTGAAATTCTTTGTGCTATTTGCAAGTATGACACTATTTCAAAATAAAAAGGTTAAAAAATAAATAAATTTCATATATTTTAATTTAAAAACATTTTATTAGATGAAATGAACTTGTTTATCCAATCCCAACAAGACTTAAAATTGGTAAATTGGCCATTGTATTTTCACACATTCAAAATTTTGCATAATTTTAGGAGCTTATTTTGTGACTGCTTGAGATAATCTCTAGAGTAATAGAATTATTAATAATGACTAATTGAGTAACACTTTCTTTAACAAGAGGTACAAAGCTAACAGACAATTTAATTTGCAAATTATAACTGGAATAAATACTTCCAGTTATAATTTAGTGCTGATCAGTGGTGTTTTAACCTCGAGATATCATCAGAATCACCTGGAAGCTGGTTAAAATGAAGATTTGGTGGCACCACCCTCTCAAGTTTCTGACTCTCTAGGTCTGGGGTGGGGCCTAAGAATCTGCATTTCTAACAATTTTCCAAGTGATGCTGACAGGGCTAGTCCTGGGACTACATATTGATAAAACTGGTCTAGATAATAATGTGGCAAGAGGAAATAAAAAGCTATTCCACTTGAAGACACTTTTCATGGTCACAGCCTCAAAATATAGGCTGAGAAAAACACTGAGATTTCATTTAAAAATTATAGAAAGCCCCCTCACCCACTCCTTCCTATACTACCAACCCGTCTCCTGCATAATATCAGTGATTACAACTGAGAGAGCTGCAGACACTATCTCTGGGAAGCAGTACTTAGAGAAGATCAAAGTCAAGAGGGTAGACAAAAATAAGGACACTAGAAGACTATGGTGCCTCTGCCATCTATAGCTACAGCAAACATTAAACATAGCCTGACTTCTACCCAGATGACCATAAGTCCTCACCCTAAGGTCTATTTACCCCAACTCTTATTACCTGATACAACATGTTCAGATTTCAACAAAAAATTGCAAAGCATGCCAAAAGACAATAAAAAATGCAGTATGAAGAGTCAGAGCAATCATTAGACTAGACGTAGACAAAGATATTGAAATTATCACATAGGAAATTTAATATAACTATGATGATAATGTTAAGTGCTCTAATGCAAGAAATATAAACATGCAAGAAGAGAGATATAAGCAGAGACACAGCAATTTTAAGAAAGAAGTAAAGGGAAATGTTAGAAATCAAAAATGCTACACCAAAAATGAAGGTTTTTCATGGGTTTTAAGTAAACCAAACATGTTGAGAAAAGAATCAGTGAGATTTCAAATATGTCAATAGAATCCTTCCAAAGTAAAATGCAAAAATAAAATAAAGGAACATAAAAGAAGAAAAAAAATGAAAAGAAAAAAGGAAAGAATAGTGAAACAGAACAGAACATCCCAGGACTATGGGACAATACAGAATAAGAAGAAAGAGATAAGGAATCAAAAGAAATATCTGAAGTAACAAAGGCCAAGGATTTTTCAAAATGAACAAGAAACAAACCACAAATCCAGGAAACGGGAAACTCAGAGAACACTAGCAGGATAAATACAGCAAATAAAAAAACAAAAGCAACCCACACATATCTAACCATATCATATTTGAACTACAGAAAACCAGAGATGGAAAGGATATCTTCAAAGAAGCTAGAGGGTGAAAATATATTTTATTTATACAGTAACATTGATAAGGATTATAGCAAATATCTTGTCAGAAATCAAGAAAGAAAGAAGAATGTGGAAGAAAAAATTTAAATGTTGAAAAATCCAGCAATCTAGAATTCTATATCCAACTAAACTGTCAATCAAAAGTAAAAGAAAAATAAAGATTTTTTTCAGATAAACAAAAACTGAGATAATTCATCACCAGTAGAATTTCCTTGCACGAAATAAAAAGAACCTTTCATGGAGATGTAAGTCAGAAACTCAGGTCTATACAAAGAAAGATGCTGTTAGAGAAGGAGTAAATGAAGGTAAAATAAAATATTTTCTTTGTCTTGTTCTTAACTGATCTAAAAGATAATGATTGTTTAAAGCCATAATAGTAACAATGAATTGAGACATTATAGCATATGAATGCATGAAATGAATAACAGCTATGTCATGAATGATGAGAGGAAAGAACTGGTAATATTCTATTATAAAGCACCTAAATATCTGCAGTATACATGAGGTGGTAGAGTCTTATTTTAAGGTAGACTTAGATTCATTAAAAAATGTATATTGTAAACTCTAGGGTCACCATTAAAAATGCTTTAAAAGGAGAATAATTAGTACATGAAGAGAGGCAATAAAATGGAATCTCATAAAACTCGACTAAAAATAAAAGAGAAGGAAGAAACAAAAACCAAATGCACTTAATGGAAACCCAAAACCTGGTAGATATTAACTGAATTATATCATTAATCACTTTAAATGTAAGTGTCCAGCTGGACATGGTGGTTCATGTCTGTAATCCCAGCACTTTGGGAGGCCTAGGCAGGAAGATTGCTTGAGGACAAGAGTTTGAGACCAGCCTGGCAACATAGTGGGACCCTGTCTCTACAAAAAAATTTAAAAATTAGCTGAGTGTGGTGGCATGTGCCTGTAGTCCCAGCTGCTTGGAAGGCTGAAGTAGGAGGATCCTTTGAGCAGAGGAGTTTAAAGTTACAATGAGTTATTATGCCACTGCACTCTAGCCTGGGCAACAAAGTGAGACCCTGTCTCTAAAATAAATGAATGAATGAATGAACAAATAAATAAGTAAATGTCCAAATATACCAAACAAAAGGCAGAAGTTGTTAGAAAAGACCCAACTATATGGTGTCTACAATAAGCTCACTTTAAATATAAAGACTCAGATAGGTTAACAGTAAAAGATTGATGAAAGATGCATCATGTTGACACTAAAGAAGCTGAATGAAGTACTAATATTAATTTTATATGAATCAGACTTCATAACAAGAAATTTACCAGTGATAAAGAGGGTCATTGCATAATGATAAATAGGTCAATTCCCGAATAAAACATAATCTCCAATTGAAGGAAAAATAGACAAATCCACTATTATTCTTGCATACTTCAATATTCCTCTCTCAGTATTTGACAGAGCAAGCAGAAATCACTAAAGATATATATAGATGACCTGTAAAGCACCATCAGTCATCTGGATGTAACTGACATTTATAGAATACTCCAACAATAGCAATGTAGACAATCATCCTAAGCTCACATGGAACATTTACCAAAATAGATGACATTCTGGATCATAAAATGCACTTTACAAATTTAAAAGTATAAAAATCATACAAAGTATGTTTTCAGATTACATGATATTAAATTAAAAATCAATAACAGAAATATAGCTGGAAAAAATGCCCAAAGGTTGGAGAGCAAACAAAACACTTATAAATAATACCTGGATCAAAGAAGTCTTTAGAGAAATTTCAAAATATTTGAAAGGAAATGATAATGAAAGTACATCTTACCAAAATTTTCAGAATGCAGCAAAAACAGTGCTTAGAGGGAAATTTATAGCATTAAATATATATATTAGAAAAGAAGATACAGGGGTCCTCAAACTTTTTAAACAGGGGGGCCAGTTCACTGTCCCTCAGACTGTTGGAGGGCCAGACTATAGTTAAAAAAAAAACAACAAAAAACTATGAACAAATTCCTAGGCACACTGCACATATCTTATTTTGAAGTAAAAAAACGAAACGGGCAAAAACACCTGGCGGGCCGGATAAATGTCCTCGATGGGCCGCATGTGGCCCGCGGGCTGTAGTTTGAGGACACCTGAATAACCTTTCATTTTAGGAATCTAAAACAGAAGAGAAAAGCCCAATGCAAGAACAAAGAGCCTAATACAAAATTAGAGCAGAAATTAATGAAATTGCAAATAGGAAAGCTGTTGAGAAAATCAGAAAAACCAAAAGCTAGTACTTTGAAATGAGCAATAAGATAAAAACAACAACAACAACAAAAAACAAAACCTTTAGCCAGACTAACCAAGAAAAAAATAAGACATAAATTACAAATTTAGAAATGAAAGACAGTTTATTATTATTTATTCCGTAGACATTAAAAGGATAACAAGGGAACACTATGAAAAAAAAAATCTATGCTCACACATTTGATAACTTAGTTAAAATGAACCCAATTCTTGAAAAGACAAAAATGCGTTTCCTGTGGGCAAAATTTGAATAAGTGAAGAGCAGGGAATTCATTTTTAGGAAAATTCACTGTGATACTATAAAGAAACTATAAACATAAATTTACCACACAGAGTAAATCTGAATTCATGTAAATTTAAAAAAGAAAATATTTCAGAGGTCAGGGGATCCTAGGATAGAATGCAGACTATGACAGAAAAAACTTACTGTATTACAAATGTATGAGTATAATTTCACTGAGGTAAAAGAGGTGAAATGAGTGGAGTGTATGAAACTAAAAGCAAAAGAAACTATCCAGTTGATAAACTTATTTTCCATCTCCATGGGTTAGTAATTATGGCACTTACATACATGTATGCTTAAATTGGATGATTATATGAATTGATGTCAGGTGGTTGGAGACAGATTTCTCACTGTTGGCATGGGATTTTACAAATAAGCAAGTGGAGAAAGTTAGAATGACCAATGGATTAGAATTGGAGACATCAATATGAAGTCATGTTTTAACTTAATGTAGACACAGATGGTTGCATATGGAAATATTTATAGGTATGTAATATACAAGTTAGTATGTACACATATATATTTCCTTGCTCTGTCATCTGAGAGAGTCTAGAATAACACCCTTGTAGCAATGGGCAGACTTAATGCTCAGGAAGTGTAAAATTGAGGGAACAAGGGCTCCTTGAAGAAAGGCCTGTCTATTGGATTGAGATGGAATATATAAAGGATGATGAGCCTGGAGAATTTTGTAGTGCCAGAAGGTAAGGGCCAAAAAACCAAACAAAAACAAAAACCCATGATAAAGTATGTCAAAGGAACATAGAAGCCAACTGCAAGGGCTTCCAATGGCCAAAGCTAGAAAGCAACCAATAAGGTGCTTTATGAAGTAAAGTGCTTTGTGCTTTGTGAATGAAAGAATTAACTATGGATATTTTCTAAATTACCATTATCACTACATTACTTTACCAGGTAGTAAAGTGCAGCTCTCCTAAGGATAGAACGTAGCTGTCTTTCTAGTGCTCACCATCATTACAATACAGTTGTTTAAAAACAAATTCTGGTTATGTTGTCTTTGCACACCATAAGAATCCTATAACCACACACAGGTGTGAGAAGATTGTAGACATGTAAAAGTGAAAAAACAAAATGCCTCAGAATCAATATTATCATGGTCATCATAACAAAATTAAACATAAAAATCAATATTCTATGTATGACCTATTTTAAAAAGACTCTCTTCAGGATGAAGAAAGGTCATTCCAGTGCACCATGATGCAAGGTCAATGCCTGAGTCAAAATCAAATTTGCCTTTATAAGACTTTCACTGAAAATCCCCATCTCATTGCTATTATGTAGTATTTTCACTTGAGGCCTTTTCAAGCCTTTGCAGAATGAAAGACTAATCATATATTGCAGTTATTCAATGCAGAGAATACTGGGAGGAATAGTCAATAAATAAAAAAAGAGAAACTTCTCCAAAGGAAGCTTTTAAGTTTATTAAGACAATGACAAGAAGAGACACTTTTCAGATGCATGTCACCACTCATATACCCTGAAAATTTTAATGCTTTATTTTCCCATCTTAATAGGTGGGTATAACAGTTGACACATTTTCAAACAGTCTAAGATTAAAGCCATATCTGTATCTGACAAACTTATCCAAATATACTACAATAGTCAAACACTGCTGTGGGCAGTATTCTCTATAGAACATATATACTGGATCCTGATATACAGAATATTCAGTTTAGATTGGGTGCAATCCCCTTCCCAGTTTGGTTACTCAAATAACCAAATAACCAGTTTGGTTATTTACACTCCACAGGCTATTTGAAGCTGTTTATGCTGCACAGACCCCAGAAGTATATAACACACTTTCACACATTGTCGTCGTGGGATATTTTTTTGTCCACCTATCCGCACTACTATGTGTGTTTCCTCTGTGCTATTATAACACATCCTTCTATCATTGCACCTCACACATTTTAATGAAATTAGTTGTTTGCAACTCTGTTTCTTCTAGTAGACTTATGTTCATCAAAGCAGGGAATTATATTTTATTCAAGTTTTTATCAACAGAATCTTACACAAGGATTAGCTTGAAATAAGCCCTCAGAATATTTTTTATAACCAAGTTGTTCATTTACGTTTTTAGAGGTCAGAATCTTAATCCTAAAACAATAGAGTCTTACTTTGTTTCATATGATGCTAATAGATGAAAGAGGGCAGTAAAGCTTGCTTAATTCTGGTGTGAGATAAGAAGAATGAATACATGCACACAATTCATGACACAATATAATTTCTCTAAAATATTGTAAAGATTAGAATAATTCTATTATAGCTCTACAAAAAATAAAATGTATTGCGGATTTATATCTGGGACTTCAGTCTTACTGCCACTTGATACATTACCTAGATTTGTATTTTTTTAAATATGTAATTATCTCATTTGCAAAAAGGTATAAAATATTATGTTTGTACTTCCTTTGGTTTTTGAGACAAATAAGATAATATATGTTAATGTGTCTTATAACTTATTGAGCAGCACACAGGTTTAAATTAAAATTCATCATTTTGGGAGAAGAAAATTAAGCTCTTATAATTTTTTTTTTCTTCTTCTAAATTTATTTCTTCTTATTTATTTTTTGTCAACTGACTTACAATGTCAGTTTAAAAAGTTCCAAGTATTATAGTTGGGAAAGAACTGGGAAAGAAATAATTATAATCTTTAAGAAAATTGGACATAACAGAGGAAAAGCATTCTTATTGTTTCTCTTCCACAAACAAATGCACCCTTAAATTCTATCTAAAGACCAATCAGTGGATGAGCAATTTGAGTAAGCAATTTAGTCTTCTGAATTCTTAAATGACTTGCCCTGGGACAGAGAGGAGAATCAATGTCTTGAATTTGAATAATCTTCAATCTGAGCAGTGAAGGTCTTCTATACACAGATTTACAGGGTAAACAACACCAAATTCTTTTCCAAATAAAAACACTACTTTCGTAGTCCTTGTCTTTAGTGATGTTTATCTTTACACAGGAGATAAATTAGAAAGGAGAGGTACTACTAAAGCTATTATTATATTCTTGACAAATACTAAGAGCGTAGATAAGTGTGCTCACCACAAAATATGATAACTATGTGAGGTTATATATATTTAAAAATATATTTACATGCTAAGTTTTACATGCTAAGTACACACAATTTTATCTGTCACTTAAAAATAATTAATGAATATGAAAAAATACAAACAAAAAATTTAAAAACCAAATCATTTTAATCTTAGAGTCCCATTTATCTACCTTTTCTTCTTATATAATTCAGCTTTCTTTTGATTACATTAACATGATATAACTTTTTCTATCCCTTAACTTTTAATCTACATGAATCTTTATATTTAAAATGGGTTTCTTATGGAGAATGTAAAGTTGGAGCTTATGTTTTTATCCACTCTGACAATCTCTGTCTTTTAACTGGTATAGTTACACCATTCATTTAAAGTGATTGGATTGATGTCATTGGGTTAATTTCTTTCATGTTTGGATCTCATCATTTTGTTGTTATATTTATTGTTTCTATTTCTCCCTTTTTATGCCTTCTCTGGTTTTAATTATGTATTGTCTATGGTTCCATTTTACCTCCACTTTTACTACTTCAATTACACTTTTAAAATACTGTTAGTGATTGCTCTAGAGTTTCTATGTTTATTGCTTTTGTAAAGTACTTTTTTAAATTAATGATTAATGTACAGTCACGTGTTACTTAATGACAGGGATATGGCCCGAGAAATGCATTAGTAGGTGACTTTTGTCATTGTGCTAACATCATAGAATGTATTTACACAAACCTAGATAGTATAACCTACAACACACATAGGCAATCTGACATAGCCTATTGCTTCTACACAACAAACCTATACAGCATGTTACTATACTGAATACTGTGGGCCACTGTAACACAATGGTAAGAATCTGTGTATCTAAACATAGAAAAGTTACAGTAAAAATATGGCATTATACTCTTATGAGACCAGCATCGTATATGTGGTCTGTTGTTGACTGAAATGTAATTATGCCATACATGACTATACATGGGGAAAAGTGTACAAATACTAAGTATATAGCTCAATGAATTTTCACAAAGTAAACTGCCTGTGTCATTAGTACCTAGATTAGGAAACAGAATGTTACTACGTTTAAAAAACACTTTTAGTGTCTTTTACTAGCCACTATCTACAAAGTAGCCACTATCTTGACTTCTGCTACTTTTGACTGTTTTTGAAAAAAATCCTTAGGGGTTTAGTTCTGTTCTTGCTATTTGTGCTGGCTTGTACATATGATAGTTCATTTTCTCGTGTTTAAACATCTCTGATCATACGCTCACGTTTGGTTGATCTTAATCTGAAACAAGCCTGATTATTCAAATTGTGGGTTTTTTTTCTCTATAGAGAATGTAAACTTGCTTTTTGCCAGAAGCTAGGTGGCAAGGCCAATCTCATGACTACATTAGCGCCCTTCAAGGGTCTCTGGTTTGATATAGGAATTTCAGGCACAGCTCCAGCACTGTGTTGATGGTCTAATGTTCATTCTTCCTACTGTAATGTTGATACTGACTTTGCTTATAGGATAATCTAACCCCTTGAGTATATTGACTTCTCACTGATCAGTTTTCAGATGACTTTTTTGGGGGAAGCGTCCTCTGATCTCTGTCATGCAATCTAAGCATTGTGAAGCCCTGAGCTATTTTTCTAGCAGAAGAGCCTTTTAGAGTCTCCAGTCAAACACAGCATTAGAAGTAGAAATCCATATTAATTTGATCTTAAAATGTATAAACCAATACTATGCCTCTTACTTAAGGGGTGTTAACAGGAAAGTGTGCCAATATCATCACTTCATATTTCTTAAATAACTGATTTTCATAAATAACATAGTTTTCTATTTAGAAAATAATGATCATATGATTATTTTGAAATAATTTTTAAAAGAGTAAGGCATGAAATCACTTCAGTTTACTTGGGGTTAGTAAATTTAATACTCCAACAAAATGTTAAGTTCTGATGATTCTGAGTCAAAGAAATCTTGAGTTTTCAAGGACTATTGCTACTTCAAAGTTCATTCATACTTGTTTTTCTACATGCACACATAAATATTCTCTGAAACATAGCTGTCTTCATAACTCATTCTCTACCACTGATCCTCAAGGAGCTTATCCATTTTCCTCTTCTATGTGGGGTTCCAATCATCACACCAAGTTATAAACTAATGGCTAAAATGACTTAAGTATTTGATTGTTTCATAGCTTCATGATACCTAGTGAGGTTGTTAGCAAATTGTGCTGTACAATATGTTAGACAATTCACATCTCATGCACAAATGTGCAAAACTCTGCCTTGAAGATCAGTTCATTCCAAAATTAAGACTGCATTAAGATAAATGGAAGTGTGTCATCCCCATGCTGGTCCTCTGCTTTACCAAGGTAGCACAAGCAGCAAAGTGGACATTTGATATTGAATTGCCTGAGAGGTATTTTTGCATTTAACGTGAACACTTAATTGTTTTTTTTTTAAGTTAGCGTTCATTTCCAAAATTCAATATAAACTATAATAAGAACCTAAAATTTTTGTAACCTCTAAATGTTTACTCTGCTTTTTGATCAAGAAGCCCAATTAAAGACTTTCCCAAAGACTTGGTAGATGTTTGTTTTAGAAGAGAAAAGAAAAAGGAAATTGAAATTATTTTTTTCTGCCTTGCTCTTCAATCTTATTAGTATGATCCCAGGGAAACTGGGGGTAGTTATTCTCTCAGCTTCCTTTATTTCAAAGTTAGCACTGTTACCGCTATTTTATAGATTCTGATATTTAAGCTCAGATGGTTCCCCTGTAAAAACTATTTCTAGAATCTGTGGTTTCAGCCAAGAAATCTTTGTGTGCCATTCTCATCACTTTTTTTCCTGCAAGTTAAACAAATGTCCTAAAATGATTAATCATGTATTATAAGATACAAGGGCTAGGTGGTGATGGTAAGATATGAATTGGTTCACTCAACAGAAATTAGAGTAAACATTGGAAATATGGAAAAATATAATGGCAGTTGGGCAGAGGTATGCTGCTGCCTCTTCTCCAAAGAGTTTTTATTTTCCGTGACAAAGTAACTATTCCAAAAATAATCTAAAAATTCTATAATAGTTCTGTCCACTGAGTTGAGGATGAATATGTGGATTACTGTTTTAAGACATATATTTTGGAAGAAAAGATAAGCCATATGGCTAGTGGGAAATAAAGCAATATTTGGGGCCAGAAAAAATGTATTTTCTTCTCTGTTACAAGGGACATGAACACCAGACTGTTACTTTGGACTTTATCATAGTTATAGCAGCTAGATGAAAATGTCGGGTAGAGGAATGTTGAATGAATCCATATGCGGCTGTCAAAATGCAGGAACTGGCTGTACCATGGACTTGCTCATACAGACATGTTAAAAAGCAGATATTAAAGACAAATTTAGCAAATCAACTAGATTATCAAATATAATTTTTTTTTAGTTTTCACACTTAGGTAATTATGAAAATTAATTCTGACTAATGCATAATATTTAATAATGGTTTTTACCAAACATAAATATCAGTCCATTTGGGGCCAACCAACAAACATCAAATTTCTAATCTTTTCTTTTGGATTAGAAAGTGGAATAAAGATACTGATATTATAGTTTAAAAATAAAAATATATTTTTCTCTATGTTTTAGTAATGGCAGCCATAAAGATCAGAGTAATATTAATATTTAAAATCTCTCAAAAGCATTTCTTTTCTCAACCAATGGATACTAAAGATAGGCTCTTTTTAAAATTATTTGGGAGAAGAGTCAACACAGTGGAAGTCAACTAATAAAAAGATTCGTGACAATTTTTACATAGTCCCAAATTTCTCTCTCTGCATAAGAGGACATTTCTGCTTTAACTTTGTTAATTGTGTCATTTTGAGAACTTAACAAGTTATATGATAATCAAGTTGCTGATTGAGTTGGTCATTTGCTTCCTCTACATCTTCCTTTTCCTTGGAAGGGTAGTTGATAGACTGTTAAAAATCTGAATGCATAATGATGTTCAGAACCTCAGGTTTCAAAGTAACAAGTGCCATCCATCATAATTTCTAGTCGAGCTAAAAGCTCAAATTCTCTTACTGACTCAATCCAGTAGATGAAGTCTTTATTCAATCCCTTCAATGGCAGATTTGCTCACAGGCAGTCCTCAAATTTTAAATTCCTATTTTGGCATGCTTCCAGGTCCTGATCTAATCTAGAATAGGTCTATCCAAAGCTTTTCCTTTTTCCTTTTTAAGTTTTAAATGATTTTAAAGCCATGTAAAATTTGGAACTAACTAACAGTTTAGGTCTAGGCAAGGATTGATCCAAATTGATTTGCTATTTTTCTCAGGCTTTTTCTACTACCAGTATTATACTGAAAGAAGGCAACGTCTGCTGCTCAGTACATGACATTCTATTTTAATCGTAGGGTATTAGTGTATATAAAATCAATATCAAAAGATGGAGCCTTTCCCTTTTTTGTGGGAAATGTGGATAGAGGTGATGTCATTCATTCCTATGGCTTTAAATTCCCTGTATTTATATCTCTAGCCCAGACTTTTCTTCGTAGTTCAAGCTTCTATATTCAATTCCTACATGAACAACTCTCCTGGTATTTCAAATTTAACTTCTCTGAAATTAAATTCTTTCTTCCTGCCTCTCCACCCCAACTTGCTTCTGCTCCTCCCTCAGCCTCCAACTCCCAATCTGTTCCTCCCTCAAACTTTCCTCTAGTGAAGTCAATGGCTTCACTAGCCTCACTACTAAAGCCAGAAATCATGTAGCCATCCTTGACTCAATCCTTTCTCTCATCTGCTACATGCAATCCATCATCGTATTAGTTCTTTCAGGCTGCTATAACAAAATACCATGGACTGGGTAACTTATAAAGAACAGAAATTTATTTCTTACAGTTCTGGACACTGGAAAGTGTCCAGATTAAGATGCTGGCATATTTAGTGTCTCGTGAAATCCCTCTTCATAGATGGTCATCTTTTCACTGTGTCCTCACATGGTGGAAGGGGCAAAGGAGCTCTGAAGCCTCTTTTATAAAGGCACGAATTCTCTTTATGAAGGTTCAGACTTCATGACCTAATCACTTCTCAAATGCCTCACTTTTTAATACCATCAACTTGGGGGTTAGGATTTCAACATATGAAGTATGGGGGCATATTCAGTCCACTGCAATCAGCAAGCCCTATTCTATCATTAAAATCTATCTTCAATCCATCACTTCTCTCCCTCTACTTCCTCTGTTGCCACTCTAATATATCACCATAATATTTTATCTAAGCTATTACAATGACTTCAGGTTTCCTAACTGGTATTCCCACTTCCATGCTTGCCCCCTTTCAATCCTTTCTCCTCAAAGTGGCCAATGATGCTTAGAAAAATTCAGACCGTGCATATAATTATCCTGCTTTAGATCTTTACCTGTTTTCCACTGGATCAGGAATAAAACAGAAGCACTTATCATGGCAAGCACTGCCCTACAAGATCTGGCTGAAGAAGCCTACTGAGATCTCATATTCTACCATTCTCTTCCCAGCTCAATAAGCTCCAGTTGCACTTGTCTTCCTTCTATTGCTCAAATATGCCAAGATCTATTTTGCTTTAGGACCTTTGTGCTTTGCCTATGGTTCCCCTTCTTGGCTTCATATGGTTGACCCTTTGCATCTTCAGGACTTGTGATAAATGTTACCTACTCAGGGAGATCTTCCCTAAGCTCACCAAGTCCCTCTACCTTGTTATTGTTTTCTCTTATAGCACTTTTTTTTTCTCATAGCACTTACCTCATGCTCTAATTATTTAGTTTTTGATTTATTGTCTGTTTTCCTTAGAAGAATTTATGTTCCATGAGATTTGGACAATGTACATATGTCAGTCATTAATATTTGTTGAATGAAAATCATGATTATTTGAATGGATGAATGAAAGCTTATTTATTCTTTGAACCCTGATTTTATGACAACAGATTCTATATTATTTGCATTGTAACATTTTACTGATAATCCGTAGTGTTGCATGAACATTTGTGATTGATACTAAGATGCAAGGATTCCCAGATTTTTAAAAATGTCATATATACATATACAAAATGATCATGAGGTTGAAAGAAATTAGTTTTACTTTTATAACAAAATCATATGTATTATTGCTCAAATTTTGTATTATTTTAATTACAAGATTATTTTCAATATAACTATTTCTGCCTTCGTCTCTTTCTTCTTTCTTTCTCTGATTACTCAGGCAGGCAGGACCCTGGGCGCAAGTTGAGGACTAGTATTCAGATATGGGGTGAAGAACACTTTTTGGAGAGATATGCTCTGTTGAGAGCCAATTCTGAAGAAAGTGTCTTGGGGAAATGCCAAGT
This sequence comes from Cheirogaleus medius, assembly GCA_008086735.1. Taxonomy (NCBI): domain Eukaryota; kingdom Metazoa; phylum Chordata; class Mammalia; order Primates; family Cheirogaleidae; genus Cheirogaleus; species Cheirogaleus medius. The sequence continues at coordinate 21,334,695 of VBSM01003157.1, read as the reverse complement.
TAAATTCCAGGCAGCCTGTTCACATGAATCACATAGCTGAAAAAGATGCTCGGTATGACCCCCGAGGTGGAGCTAGGCAGACCTGACTCTAGAGAAGTTCAAAAGAAAGGAGGGAAATGAGTCCAGAATGAGTTGCTGAAGTTGAGTTTAGATTTTTGTCAGGTGTTTACCCCCTTAGGTGAACAAGATATGGTAAAAGGTGTTGACTCAGCACAATTAGTAATGAGTATAAGTACAGAGCAGATCACACTTCGGGTTCCACTAGAGACAAGAGAATACAAAGGGCTCTGAAAATCTTGACCCTTAATATCGTAGGACTTTCTATTCTTTTACTCCAATGTGAATATTCTTTCAATAATTAATCACTTGCCTCTTCCTTTTAAAAAGAATGCATCTTACATGATGTATTTTAACTTTTGAAGGTTTTTTTTTTTTGCTTGCATATCCAATTTCATTAACACAAATGTGGGTTGATGGCATATTTGGTTGTAGTCTAAGTTTTTTGTCTGGAGTGTTCTAATTTCCATACATTAGAGTATCAATAATAGTTATAATGAACATAATGTATGTGTGATGAGGCCCTGGCATTTCCTTAAGCTGGGACCAACTTCATCTAAACACCAATCAGGCAAAACCATCAGGGATGGACAAGGATTATGCCTTCCTGCTTCTTCTCTTCATCACTTCCTTTTATTCTCCTTCCTTCATTAATTTACTAACTCAATACATATATATTTATTAATCACTTACTATGTGTATTGCTCATTGTGCTAAAGTTACTTGCAAAACAAGAAAATATAAACTCTCAAAGGTCTCCCATTCAAGATTTTATTTGAACAATGAAATATACTCACATTAAAATATAAATATAGTATAAGAAGTGGTACAGTTCTTATGATCTAAAATAATATTTTTCAAACTATAGGTTTCCAGTCATCCTTTGCTGGGTCATAGAATAACTGTAATAAGTTGGGACTATACCAAGTAATACTAATAGAATAAATAGGAGATAATAGGGAAAATATCAGTGTGTACTGCAGGTAATATATGTTATCACAAAATATTTGGAGGTGTATGTATGCCCTGTATGTCAATATAAAGTGTATGCCTTACTGTGGGACAGGGATCAAAAAATGTTTGCAAGACACTATCCAGAGTAGTTTAGAGGAGAGACAGATTATTTTAGCTTGAGTGGTCAAGGAAGGAAGACTTTTTGGGGCTGAAAGTACTTAAATGAGGCTTAGAGGAGATGGGATGACTTTTCAGATGAAAGAGCTACAAAAAAAGGAATCCTATAATTGTGAATTAAGTTATAACCAGAACAGAAAGTGAACTCTATAGAACCAGTTTATTCTTGAGTGAATGACTACTCCAGGACCATCCTTCCAGAAACCTCTAGGAAACACATGACCAATATACAGCCAAACCTATCTCTGATGCCACAGGAGAAACTTTGAGCGGAGTTGTTCCTATGAGGTACACCACACTTAGGGTGATTCAAAATAGTCTTCTGTCCAATTGCTTGTTCCAAATAGTAATGTATTTAAAATACTGAGACCTTTTAAAAAAATGTGAAAGGCCTAAAGATAAATACCCAATTCAATAAATCGCAAGTGATATTTCCTTCCTCCCCTGCCACTTGTATTAAATTCACTTGTGACTTGTATTGGACAGTGGCTTCTCTGAGCTCTATAGTCTAATATTTATCGGACACAAATTCAAGGACTCAGAACAACTGATTTATTTTAGCATTCTTTTTTTTGATACAAAAGAAGGAACTAAAAAGAATAAAAGCAGTCGGGGTGGCCTCAGGAGAAAGGGAGAGCTGTTGTTGCAGGAAGCTTGTAAGTTAATGAAAATTCACTGGGACTCAAGAGAGATGGAGAGAGGGGAGAAAGAAGGAGATGGTGAGGGAGGGGGAATAAAAACTCTTCCTTTGCAGCTGGCCCTCTCCCTCATTTGTTGCTCCAATAAGCAGTAATTAGGTCCTGAGCTAATGGTGTCAGCTGATCTGCTGTTTTTAGGCTAGACCCAGAGGAATCTCCATGGAAACCCTACTGGAGTCGTCCCCCCACCTGGATGCTGCGTGCTCCTTTCCGCCACCTGGCTGCCGGCGGGCCCGCTGCTACCTCCTCCTGCCTCTAACCTGCAGCCTGCAGCATGCGCACTGCCCCCGGGATCCCTAAATGGGACAATTCTGCCCGTGACGTCAGCGCCCAGCCGTCTCCACAGAAACTTTTGTCCCATTGGCCAATCAGAGAGCTTGGAAGGGGCCGGGGAGGGGAGGGGGGAGGAGAGGGAAGTGGGAGGGGTGGGGGTGAGGGGAGAGGCGAGAGGTTTAGTGTGTGGAGCAGCTTGCGCTCCGCCCGGGCTGTCAGTCCCGGCTCCAGCCGCCGCGAGACCTTCCCGGAGACGCGCGCACACACAGCGCACCCCCGGCGCCCCGCACACCCTCGCTCCCTTGCTCACACACACGCGCGCACACTCAGCCCGGCCGAGCAGGAGCCACTGACCATTTTGCAAGTGCCGGGACCAGCTGCGGCGCGGTGGGCACAAACAGCCCGTGTTCCCATTCGAGGCTTTCGTCTGGGAGACGACGACGAGGGGAGAAGGTGGGCTCCGACGCGGACCAGGCGCCGGGCACTGGTCGGGGCAGCCTTCCTGGCACCGCCGCTCCCCGGGACGGGCGCGGGCCTCGGCGGAGAGTAGAATAAAGAGGAGCGGCCGCAGCCGCTGCGCGAGGAGGATGGGAACTCCCCTATTTCCAGCTCTGGAACAGACGGATGGAAGTCCTGAATGGAGCAACTGCTGACTTCATTTGCTTGGAAAAATCGTCCAGGGGAACTCATATTTGGCTACTCTGAGCAGTGGAGGGGGTGTCCATGACGTGGCAGGGGGAAAACAGACAACCGAAACCTCCCGTGTGAACTGCAAACTGTGTCCAAGCAAGGGGAAAATGATCTCTCTACATATTTCAATTTCACTCAAAGGGTTTCAAGCATCTGTATCATAAACTTACTTCTATGTCTTGTACCCAGTTCAGCAGAAACCAGAGGAGTCCTGTCTGGGGACCCCATCATTATCCAGGAGACCCGCCGTCAGCAGCCTGCCTTCGTTTACCCACGTCCCCCTGGAGCGGATGTCTGTTCGGGTACTACAGTTTATCCTGTAGAACTATGGCCAAATCTCCATGAATGCTTTGCTAATTTCCAGCACTTTATTCCCGGGACCTACATGCGGGGCTGAAATTTATTCCAAATGCATCCGAAGAAATGACATTTTAAACCGCTTTAAAAATATCTTTTAAAAAAATTCCTGAAAACAGGATTTGATAGGCTTAAAAACATGACAGGTAAGAACTTTCTCTCTTTCTAGTCCCAGAACGCCCGTCGCAGGAAAGGCGGAAGGAGAGCCCGGGGACCTGTGTGCCCTCTGGGGCTTGCAGGCGCTGGCCCGCGGCTGCTTTCGGGAGAGGCACAGCCCTTGCTTCTGGACCACCCGGCCAGCGCCCGGGGAAGCTTCTGGGGCGCGCGCGGGGAGGAGGCGCTGCGCTCCACCTGCCCTGCCCTGCCCCGGACGCAGCCTGGGGGCGAGGCGTCGAGGGACCAACCCAATTCAATATTAGGAATTTTAATAAACCAAGGAATGGGATTTTAATTATTCAAAAACCTAGCTCCTCTGGACCAGATGCTGTTGGGATGGTCCTGGTCACACAGTATTAAAGAGACCTATCACTAAGAGGACGAAAAAAGCGTCCTAGACATCCGCTGCAATTACGAATGAACCAGACTTGGTAGCACAGGGCATTGATTGCTGGTGCCCAACCGGACGGACCCACCTCCCCTCTCTCCCCATTCCTCCCCCCCACCCGAGGCAGCCTCCTGCGGCGGCGGCCGGGACCTCGCGTCCCTGCATCGTGGCCGGGGCTGCATTTTTCATGAGCCCGGGGTGAACAGGTGCGAAGTGCGGTGGGAGCATCCGGCCAGCGGCCGGGCGCGGGGAACATGGAGAGCGAGCGCGACATGTACCGCCAGTTCCAGGACTGGTGCCTCAGGACTTACGGGGACTCAGGCAAGACCAAGACGGTGACCCGTAAAAAATACGAGCGGATCGTCCAGCTCCTCAATGGCTCCGAGTCGAGCTCCACGGACAACGCCAAATTTAAATTCTGGGTCAAATCGAAGGGCTTCCAGCTGGGCCAGCCGGACGAGGTCCGCGGGGGAGGCGGCGGCGCCAAGCAAGTGCTCTACGTGCCTGTCAAGACCACGGTGAGTGACTCGCCTTCCTCTGTTATTTGTCTGCCGGAGCAGCCCGGCGGGGAGGGAGGAGGGGGGGAGAGAGGGGGAGCCGCGAGCCACCGTTGGCTCGTGTGGCCCCCACCTTCCTCAACCCCCTCCCCAAGTCGTCCCCACTCGCATCAGCCAGGCGCGTTTTCCCCACCGTGGAGTCTTTGTGGTCCTTTATTTTAAAGCGGCAGGGCACATCCAGAGCTGACCGCCCTCCGCGCCTCCTGGCCCCCGGACCTGCTGCTGGAGCTTCTTTCCCCGGGTCGGGCGGCGTCCGACGTCCTCGGGCTGGGCCATTGTCCCATGTCCTTCGCTGGGCGCCTGGCGCGTGTCCCACCGCCACCACCGCGCATAAAGGCCAGGCTAGACCCGCAGTCGCACGCTCTGATAACAGACGATTCTGATCGATCGATAGGCTACAGTGTCTCCTTATTGGCATACAGCCCGAACGTGGCGCTAACGGGGGATGTGGGGTTTTCCCCAGGACACTATCAGGTTTTATTGTTAGACCGCCGCCCGGGAGACGCGGGGCAGTTCCAACGCCTTGATCGCTCCCACAGATCGTTGCCAACGACTGTTTAGATTGTAGATAAGGTCCTGGAGATTCCTCCTCCCCGCCCCCCATTTCCTTCCTCACTCCTCCCCGTCCACAAATAAAGCTGCAGCTAGAAGATGAACAACAAAGAGAGATGGGTTTGGGCGCGATCAAATGGTGTGTGTTTGTTCCTCTTTCTGGGGTTGCGCTAGGCTCATGGCCACAGCGCCCTAGCCCAGGCGCTGCGAGGCACTGGCATTGAGAGCCCAGTATATCTCAGCTTCTCGCTGCAGACGCCGGTGGGCTGGGGAGCGGCAGCAGCGTCGATTTTCTTTTCAAGAAGATGGGAACTGTGGGCTACAAGTAGGATTGCAGTTCAGATGTATAAGACCTTTCTGCGTCATGCTACGGTGGGTACTCGCCTGGAGTAGGGGTGGGGGAGGCTATCTGGCATCTTTTGTATTTTTTGCCTCGCTTTGGGTTTCTTGAGCATTTGCTCCTTTTTCTTCCTCTCATACTGGCAACTGTTTCCCCATGCAATATCCTGGAGGATGCTTAGAAAGGAGAGGTCTTGAAAGCTATGCTCTCTCTCTCTAATGGAAGTATATTAAATTGGAAATACGTGCATGAAAGGTTTTGGTTTTTTTTCCGGATAATTATTTAGAGGACTCTTAACTTAGGTTTGGAAATCAGTTTATGGTTTCCTGAGATTAATTAGAAATTGTTGTTTGAAGGCTGTATATTTCTTCTGGAATTTATATAGAAAGTGGGAAATGGAAATAAAGGGGAAATGGAAACACATTTAAAAAGTTCTGTTGTTTTTTCTTTAATGTATTATTGTTAGGTTTCTAGGAAGTAAATCTATAAATGTAGCCTTCTCCTTTAACATGTGGCACTGCTAAAGACAATGGTGAGATTATTGTCTGGCTTTACTAAATGAGGATTAGATTGGCATGAATTAGAACTGAGGTTTATTTACATCTGGATGAGCCAGAAGTCTGTTGTAGAGAATGAAGTGCTTTGAATCCTTTGTATTGGGAGTAACATTATGAACCTGATGTAAAAAATAATTTATTGTTAGACAAATTAGAATTCAAAACATAAGAACTTATTTTCCTCTGGACAATACTAAGTTAACGGAATGAACGAAATAATCATTTAAGATATATTTACTTAAAATATACTTTAATAATATTGTATGTGTTTTGAAGAAACATTGCTAGCTGGGAAGTTTGTTTTTCACCCCTCTTATGTTAAACTTAAGTTCCTCTGTTTCATTGTTAGATTCACTTGTGTATTGGTACAATGAGTTTATATTTGTATGGGTTTAGCTACATCCAATATGTGCATTAATGCATGTGTCCTTTTAAAACATTAATTAAAAACTCTAACAAATTCTGTCACAGTTTCAGAGGTACTAAGATAATCATGAATGCCAGTTATTCAAACTAGCATTCATATGCTCAGATACCCCTATTTTCAGTCAAAAATTATTGCAGAGTTAAAGAATTACTGCTAAGACTTCTAATATAGAGTGACAACTCCGAGTGTAATAATAAAATAACACGTGTTTCTCTTTTCAGGAAAAATACCCTATATTTATGAGAGATCTAATTCATCAGGTGATATTCTTAGATAATGGTTTCCATATAGTTAAGAGCTCTGCTTTTCATTCAAGCCGGTTTTGAAATATTGAAGAGGTTTTTAATTTATGAACTCTTCTATCACTCTTTATAAAGATTTTATACTGCTCCTGACATAGAATTACAGGCTCCTCCTTCTCTGAGAGACAGCCAATCATCATTTCATGAGTTAAAAAATAAATAAAAGATCCCCTTTTATCATGTGTTTTCTCATATTTTGACTTATTCTTTTCTTAAACATATGTTGATTTTTCTTTATAATGGCGGGAGTAAAATCACAAAGAAGACAAAAAATATATTTTCTTTTAATTTGAAGGCATATATTGATCAAAATAAATTACTGTATTTGAGTGGTATTTTCAAGTAGACTAAGAATCATCCTAAGCTACTTGAGGTTTGAGGGTTCTCAGCTGGCTTTGCTGTCAGTGAGAGATGCTTTGCTCCTGATGTTGCAGTAACCCACTGCTGCTGATAATTAGACATCAGTACTACTGCGAAAGGGGAAAGAGAAAAGGGGAGAGGACAGACTGAGGCTAATTAACTGTTCTAGTTTAATGAAAGAAAGAAAGACTGATAGCACCTGGGAGGCTCTACTAGAACAGAGTAGACACATTACATAGACTTAATTGAAACAAGACTATCCTTCAGTCTCATAGTTAAAGAAGCTTCTACATCTTATTTTCCCAAAAGAAGAGATGTAGCTTTGCAAATACTCTCCCCTGCTAAAGTCTAAACTTAACTGATGATAAAATCAAGCAAGTGACAGCTGACTTAAAATAAAGATGTCGACTACTGGAAAAGATAAACATGCCCTTTAATATTTATCCTGGCCAGGTCCAAAGCTGAGGGGACATATCTGTCACTGATGTTTAGATTGCTCTGTGATTGGGGACATACTGTTTGGTCACCAAGCAACAACATCTTGCAACTCAGCCATTTTAAGTCTGGAGTGGGACCTGTGCTTTTGTCTGCCTGCCCACACGTGCATAGCATGAGCATATAGTTTGTTGAGTATCCCGTCTGTGTTTTTTCCATACTACCACTATTTGTATTTCTTTCATTGAAGGTGTCAAAATTTAGAAGAATGAAGTGATGAATGACTTTAAAAAGCTCTGAAAAATATGTAATCAATGTTTAACATTGATTATAAGAAACTTCTAATCAGTACTAAATTCATTGAAGTACGGTTACTCTACTTTGATAGTTCTCATTTAGTTTGTTTCTAGACACTTTTGATCTTGATTAACATTTTGTTTTCTGGCAACAATTAGTTGAAACATCACACTTATAATTTAAATTACCAAAACACATTATACCATTTGATATTATGAATGATAAACTTAAATAACCAGAAATTTTTATTACACCCTATTTTTTAAAAGCCCACTGCATTGTATAAAACATTAGGAAATTTGGTAAGCTCATGTTTTTGTCTTTTAGTCTCAAGCAAGCAAAGTAACTAGTACCCAAATTGCATAATTAAATAATGTAAGTAATATTCATCTTGACCAATATCGGTAGGAAAGGTCAAAATTTTGCCTTTCTTGTATTTTTTCCTTATTATTTATTCTAATACAGATCATAAAATGAATCTTAATCCAGAAAGGAAAATGCATTATCTTTAGTTATGTCATTTATGAATGATGATTTATTCAGTTCTGCAATCTGTTTTCATGTTATTCTTGCTGTGCATACTACTAATTGATTACTGTACAGTGATTAGAATGAATATTCATGGACTGGTTCGTAAACAGTTACTGTTTTTGTTCTCTGACTATGGTTTTGGTTGTAAGTCCTTCATGCTACACCACAGTGAAAGAAATAATACCTCACAACGAGTCTGTATACCTTTCCACCTGGTCCAACTTCATGCCTGAGGCACACATCACATATATTAAACTTTGATCTGGCATTTGCTACAGAGCCAGCTGTCTATTATGATACTTTGTATCTATGACACAGAGACAAATCATAATAGTAGTTACTGAGATCGAAGCACATTCTTGCTTATCTTCTAAACTTCCATAGTGGGCATTGCTGCTGGTAGCTATTGCATTGTTCTGTTCATTAAAGTGCTTTGGGAGGACACTGTGGCATAGGATTTGGGGGTCAAAGAGATCCCAAGGTGAATCTCAGCAATGTGGCTTCTTAGCTGACTTTAGTGGTTCCTTGTGGAGTTGTTATGAGGAATAAATCACCTATGACAGGTCCCTAGCATGGTGTCATTGTCAGCTCTTAGAGAATAGTGGGGATCCTTAGGAGAGGCCACTCTGGCTTAAGTATTAAGGGGCAAAGGACTTACAAAGACATTGCCCCTGAGTATAAAGAGGAAATTGACTCTGTTAGTATATTAAGACTATCCCACACTTATTTCCGAAGGTACCAGTTCTTGATTTTATCCTTGGTTCTTTCTCGTCCTATTAGTAACCACAATGGAGGCGGGGCAAGATTCAGCACTTATATATATTCTTTTTATAAACTTCCTGCAGCTGGGATTTTATTCCTCAAGAGTTTGCTCACTGCGTGGGATAGAGGAAAGATGAAGAAGAAAATACAGGGATATAGCAGCAGAATTTTCAAGAGTTTCAATACTATGTTAAGATCATAAAGTCCTTTTCTTAATGGCTGTCGTATTTGTTAAGCCTTTTTTGTTTAACGAGGAAATATTAATGTGAATCTAATATGTTTTAGGTTATATTAATTTTCATAATTGTTGGATAACAAGATAAAATAAACTTCATGGCCAGCATAGATGGCACGAAACATGGCCTAGTGAGCAGAGTGTAGATTTTAGGCAGGCGTCCTCAAACTATGGCCCGTGGGCCACATGCGGGTGTTTTTGCCCATTTGTTTTTTTACTTCAAAATAAGATATGTGCAGTGTGCATAGGAATTTGTTTATAGTTTTTTTTAAACTATAGTCCGGCCCTCCAACGGTCTGACAGACAGTGAACTGGCCCCCTGTTTAAAAAGTTTGAGGACCCCTGTTTAGAGCATAATTTAAATCCTGGCTCTGATGTTTACTGGAGATGTGAGTTAGGTAAACTTTCTTAACTAAAGATATGATTTACTCTATGTAAGATGTCAGTAATAATACTTGATTTAATAGTTTTACATAATAATATATAATATATACTAACATGTGATATATAGTATGTGCTAATACCTATAAAATTATATGTGTATATATACACATATATATGTATACATACGGTGCCATGCCATATATATGTATGTATACATGTATGTATGTATGTATCAATGTTTTCCATTTGTGGAAAATAAAAATGTCTTTGTTTTTGTAAAAGTGATGCCTTCTCATTATTTAAGAAATCTAGGTGAAAAGGAAAGAAAAAGTTTAAAAAGTCACACCAAATCTACCATCCAGATACAACCAGCATCATCAGCTAATTCTGAACTTCATTTTAGATGTCTATCTATATATACCAAGTGAAGATAAGATATAATAATCAATAGTTATATATAGACAGGCAGAAATAATTTTCCAAAACTGAAATGATCATATGGCAATTTAAATAAGAAAGAATATATAATATTTCCAAATATAACAAAAGAAGAAGAAATGCATGAAATTCAGTGAATTGTCAATAGATAAATGTTTCTTCTCAGAGATATTTATTTCTGAAGATAATAGAAAATATTGAGAAAAACATTAAGACACTGAATTACATTTATTTTGCCAACTGCAAGTTTCAATTTTATATAATATCATTACCTTTCTCCAATGATAAATGAGAAACAAGCATATTTTCACTTCTCTCTAACTCCTTGTTGCTTCGATTCTAGTTTATATTACATTGCATTTATTATAATTATTACATATGATTTTATATTCTTTATATATTATAATTATGTTTGCATCATCAAGATTTTTGATATTTATGTCAAAGTATATAATTTCATTCTTACAATTTTTTTGCTGCTGTTGTTCATTTTTAAATGCTTATCTCTTCTTTTACCTGGTTTTCTTTACCTCTGAATTCTTTGATTAGCTCTATTTCCTGATCATCATCATTTTTTTTTCCCAAAGCATTCATACATTCTATTCTTTGAGAATGTTCATCCTTTGCCTTTTATACCTGTATGCAGTTGAGAATGTTTGTCCTTTGCCTTTTATACCTGAAGGACAACTAACCAGGAGTAGATTCTTTATTTCACTCTTTCCCCTAGAACACTGTAGATACTGTGTGTGCTGTGTGAAATTCTAAGGCAAACCAGTTTCCCCCAATTTCAAGAATTGTTTACTTCTTTATCCTCGAAATTAAATCATTTTCCTAAGATATATTTTAAACCTTGTCTCACTCTGTATTTCTCCTGGGTAATTGTGCTCCTGTTCATGGCTTTGGTCCTGTCTGTGTTCTGGTACTTAATACATATCTTCTGAAATCCAGATTTGTATAGTTGACCCTTGAACACCACAGGTCTGAATTGTGATGGTCATTTATATGTAGATTATTTTCAATAAATATATTGGAAAATGTTCTGGAGATTTGTAATAGTTTGAAACAGCTTTCAGACAAACTGTATAGTCTAGAAATATCAAAAACGTAAGAACAATTAGGTATGTTATAAATGCATAAAATGCATATAAATACTAGTTTATGTGTTAAGTGACAGTTTTTGTTATTGGTAAGGCTTTTGGTCAACAGTAGACTATTAGCAGTTAAGTTTTCAGGCAGTGAAAAGTTATATGTGCATTTTTGACTGCACGGGGGTGAGCACACTTAATTCCCAAGCTGTTCAAGGGGCAGCTATATTTTGTATTTTCTATTGGGTGTTACCACCAAGATATCCCCAAGTATCTCAAATTGAGCATATCCAAAATTGAAATTTTCTTCTCTCCATTTCCCCATCCTAGCTCCTCCAAGCTGACACATCTTTTTTTATCCCTTTTTTCCATGGACAGTAGCGCAATTTGCCTACACATACAAGCCAAACATCTGTGTGGCAGGCTTGATTTCTCCCTTTTTCTCCCTGTTTATAGTCAGTACTTGACAGTATTGCTGATTCTACCAACTTAATGTCTCCTGAAGCCATCAGTTTCCTACCATTCCATCCCATTCCATATTATCCCATACCATATCAGAAAATTAATTCCTATTGCCTGATAATTTGGTAATTTTCCCCAAAACTGTTTTAAATGAAGAGAGTTAATCTCTGATACCTGGCATAATGTGTGATGCATTGTTGGTGCTCAGTATTAATGGAATAAGTAAAAATCACTTACCAGTCTGATACCACATGATGGGACATTCTTAATTAATACCATACAACAGCTTCTTATTTCCCACCACACAGAGCTTTTTAATTTTATCTGTATCTATATCTGTCTGTCCATCTGTCCACCCATCCATCCACCTAGTCATCTATACATCTGTTTTAACTGTGGTAAAAAACACACAACATAAAATTTACCATATTAATAATTTCAGTTATACAATTAAGTAGTGTTAAGTATACTCACATTGTTGTGCAGTAGATCTCCACAGCTTTTTTTTATCCTTCACAACTGAAACTCTATGTCCATTAAACAGCAATTCCCCATTTCCCTCTTCTTCTAGCCCCTGGTAAACTATAATTTTGCTTTCTGTTTCTGTGAAATTCACTACTTTAGGTACCTCATATAAGTGGAATCCCACAGTATTTGTCTTTTTATAACTGACTCATTTCACTTAGCGTAATGCCCTCAAGATTCATCCCTGTTATAATAATACGTGACAGGATTTCCATCATTTTCAAGGCTGAATAATATTCCATGGAGTTGTGAAAGATAAACAAAATGGGATATATATATATATATATATATCCCATTTTGTTTATTCATTCATTTGTTGATTGCCTTTGAGTTGCTTTCACTTCAAGATAATTGTGAATAGTGCTGCTATGAACAAGGGTATGCAAATATCTTTTCAAAATACTACTTTCAATCCTTTTGGATACATACCCAGAAGTGGACTTGCTAGATCATACGGTAGTTTTGGTTTTAATTTTCTGAGGAACTTCCATACTGTTTTCTATAGAAATTGCACCATTTTACAGTTCTACCAAAGGTGTACAAGGGTGGGAACTCTTTCAGGCTAAGAAATGCTAACTTTGTTCCTCATCAAGAGTTCTTTGATGAGCATAGTTCTTCTTTAGCCAATTGCAAGTATTGAATGTAGTACAATTAGTAATAACGTATCAATTATTTACATTTATCACATTCTTACTGTAGGTTAATGATTGGGCTAATCATATTAAACAAAATGCCCTTTAATCTTTACAGTAGTTCTATGGCATTAACACTTTTTTATATTATACACAGGTGAAAACTGTAGTGTAAGTTAAGGTGAACCTCTAAACATCACACAGCTTGGGGTGAGAAACCGTTTCAATTGGATTCCAAAGTCCTGGCATTTAATGGCTTGTCTCCGAACTCTTAAAATAATTTACCCCAATTGCTAAAAAATACTTGAATGTTGTCCCAATATGTACATTCTTATAAACTACATATATATACACACACACACCACTGTTCCCATACTTACCCTATTATGAAATATATTTAAAATATAAATATATTGGGCTGAGACTAAAATATAAATCCAAGTTTTAATATTTCCCTCTTCACCTCAGTAGCTTATCTCATGCACTCCCTGGTGTATGCGTACACCAGTTTGGAGAAAATTATTCTAATCCTTAATACAGTACTGCCTAGCAGTAGAACATTGTGGTTAAGCAGCTAAAATATTGCATCCTGAATTATAGGGGTGCCTCTGTAATTAACTGTCATGACATTAAAATAATACCTTAACCATACAGACCCATAACATCTATAGAACAATTATAGAAGTTGGATGTTTGTATCAGAAGTGAGATTATTTTGTGAAAGACATGTTTAAGGGATAGTGCACAGTCTAGAACAGCCAAAGTATAGGATACAGTGGGAGATGAGGTTGGAAAAGTAGGCTGGGGTGAAATTATGAGAAGCTTCTAGTGCCATGTTGGTGTTTAGACTTCATTCTGTAGGGAATGATAGCTATCAAAAATGTTTGAGCAGGGATGTCATGATTTATGTAGCCTTGTGTATAGGAACTTGGTGTCTCTCAATGGTTTATGAATGCTACAGAATATAAATCACATAGATAAAGAATAAAAGTTAAACAGTTCCTTCAACTCAACATATTGTTTGAAATATTATATGGTGTTAAAATCAAATTAACAAGCTTTAAATATATAATTCAATAGCTTGATGTTGCTGAGTCGTGCTCTACAGATCTCAGAATTTATTAATTCCAATAAAATAATAAAAATAGGACTCTGAAACTTAAAGAATAGATTTAAAGGCACTTGAAAAGAATGTGGACTAGGTCATCTTGTAATAAAGAGGTTTTTTTTTTGTTGAGTGGGGGCTTGAGGAGAAATAATTGTTGACCTATTTTATGTCCCTTTACTACATCCACAACTACAAAGACTTCCCATTGGAGAAATACTTTTAAAAAGCCAAGAGGAGAATTCTATACAGAATACTTATTCAAACACAGACCTTTTCAGAGTAAAATGAATGCTAAAAATAATTCTTAAAACATAGAATTTATGCTTTAAGGCAACATTCTGAACGTTACCCCAAGTTGTTTCTTCTTTATACTTCTTTGAATTTTATACCCGTCTTAGTTCATTTTGTGTTGCTGTGACAGAATACCAGAGACTGGGTAATTTATAAAGAATAGAGATTTATTTCTTACAGTTCTGGAGGCTGGAGAGTCCAAGGCTGAGGGACCCACATCTGGTGAGAGTCTTCTTGCTGCCTCATTCCTTGGCAGGAAGGAGGTAGAAGGACAAGAGAGCACACGTGCATGAGAGAAGGGAAGGGTGCCAAACGCATCCTTTTATCAGGAACGCACTTCTGTAATAATTAACTCATTCCTGAGATAACAGCATGAATCCATTTTTGAAGCCAGAGGCTTAATGATCTAATCATCTCTTAAAGGTCCCACTTCTCAACAGTGTTGCATTGGGGATTAAGTTTTCAACATATGAGGCCAGGTGTGGTGGCTCAGCCTGTAATCCTAGCACTCTGGGAGGCTGAGGTGGGAGGATCATGTAAAGTCAGGAGTTCAAGACCAACCTGAGCAAGAGCGAGACCCTGTCTCTACTAAAAATAGAAAAATTAGCCGGGCATGGTGGCATGCACCTGTAGTCCCCAGCTAATTGGGAGGCTGAGGCAGGAGGATAGCTTGAGCCCAGGAGTTTGAGGTTGCTGTGAGCTAGCCTGACCCCACAGTACTCTAGCCTGGGCAATAGAGTGAGACTCTGTCTCAAAAAAAGAAAAAAGTTTTCAATGTAGGAACTTTGGTGAGCACACTCACACCTCAGCAATACCCATGTTCCTGTCTCTACCACTAAGGATTCTTCAATTTTTGTACCTTGTGGTAGGCAGAATCCTAAGGTGACTCCCAAATGACCCTCACCCTTGTATAAGCCCCTCCCCTTTGAGTGTGAGCAGCACCTGTGAGTATAAGTCCCATAGCTTCCATAATTATGTCATATGGTAAAGTTGACTTTAAGAAAGAGGTGTCTTTCAAGTGGGTCTGATCTAATCACATTAGCCTCTTAAAAGCAGAGGATGTTTTATTGGCTAGTCACAGAAGAGGAAAACCTGAAATGTATTTAATGCTAGGGAGGTTCTCTCTTGCTGAGATAGAAGGGGCCATGTGGTTTTGAGCTGAGGGGAGCCTCTCAATGTGAGCATACTTGGCTAACAGCTAGCAAAACCATGAAGACTGTAATACTACAACCACAAGGGAATGAAAGCTGCCAACGACCTAAAGGAGCTTGCAAGTAGATCTTTCCCTAGTGGAGCTTCCAAATGAGAATGCGGCTCCCTGACACCTTGAATTCAGCTTTATGAGAACTTGAGCAGCTAAAACGTGCTGGTCTTCTGACCCACGGAAGCTGTTAGATAATGTTTCAGAAATTTTAAGCCACTAAATTTGTTGTAATTTGCTACCAGTAAAAGATAACTAATACATAGTCCTTTATGTAAAAGTTCCCCAAACCATTTGTATAATAAAACAGGTCAAGTTTTTAAAAGCATATTTGACCAAGATTATTTATGGTTTAAGATATAGCTGGAAATACTTTAAATGTTCTTTCCCTCTAGTACCTAATGCATGGCCATTTTTATAGTTTTTGATGTGATGATCAATAATTTAGTAAAATATGTAACTTCTGACAGGTCATTTGACATATTTAGTGACTAATGACTCCCATTAGGACTATATATAAAATATTTATTTTATTTCTCTCTTAATGTTTTTCTTTTCAAGTATTATTTATTACATTATATTCCATCTATCTCCTAAACAAGGTAGCTTACTAGTTTCAGTTTTTAACAGTAGGATAGAGACAAAGAAGTACATATATCAAAAGAAATTATTATTCACATAATTATAATTAATTTACATTAACTATTTTTGAAAATGTAGTATAAAATATAACATCTGTTTTTATTTATTAGAAATAACCATTGTATAATTTTATTTAAAAATTTTAAAAATGCATTTTGAAGAAGAGCTGCCTAATGTCTGTGGAATAGAATATAGAAAATAATAATCATAGACAAGTCTTTTTCTTTTGTTAAGATATTACAGTTAAGTAGAAATTAGATTCCCCTCTCTATGTTGTTTGTTTTGATTTTTTTCCCTTTCTCTCTGAGGTTTATTCAATAGGCTCTTATGTTCCACTCTTCCTAATTTTAATCAAGTATACATTTATGGTAGTTATTTTCACAGTTAAAGATTTTTGAAGTGTTTTGGAGCTATTAGAAAACTGGAAGGTTGAGGAAGATATTCAGAGTTTAAGGTCAGAAAGTTGAAAGCTTAATTGTCATAATAAGGAATAACCTTATTGGTTCTCACTGGACCCAACTGCAGTTGCCAGATGGCTGGGGGGTTTTAGGGGTTTAATCTTGGGACATGGGGCAAAGCTAAGTGGCACATATGGGGATCTGATGTCTAGTGTGGTCATATTAGTACCATGCTCTACCCAATTGACCTAATTAGGTGAGATTTTCAAAACTAATATCAAAGGTTTGTTTGAATATCAGATATGGGTCATTGTTCTCTTAGCCCTCTCTGCTTTCATTCTCATTGGTGTTTACCTAGGGCCAAGAAAGGAGTTTTGCTATGTTTGTTGTAGCTCATTTTTCTCTATAAAAGCTACCATTACAAAATAATTAATTTAATTATGTTTGGTCTCATTAATTTGGAATATGTAATTCAGAATTAGCAGTAATTTTAATAGGGATAGGATGACATTTACCCTGAACTACCTATTAAAGGAGGATTTATCTACAAATTCCTAATAATAAAATAGCAGAGGGGGCATGTGTTTCTACTATAACAAGCAAAAACTTTTTCTTAAACTGGTCTATCCTCATATAAACAGTTCATATATTAATATCTATTCCATTATAAATGGCTCTCTATGTAATAAAGTAGGTGCTATGAATAATTACCCTTCAGCTAATTTGCATTACTCTGTTATTATATGTAGAATATAGCAATAATATGTCCCCTAGAATTGTCAAATAAGAAAAATAAGATCGCCCTCTAAAATTTAAAATCAACACAGTTAATCAGTACAATGATATCCAAAGTCACTTTAAAGTGACAGAATGGCTACAAAGCTATAAGATAAGACTATAACTTGCTTGAAAACAGAATTAAAGCTCTCACATGGTTTCATTAGTGAATTAAGCAAAACTCTATCTTCCCTCTGTATAATATACTGACTAATTCCCAGGGCATGGACAGACTCACTTATAATAGTCTCTCCTGTGGTTATTTGCACTTTGTGTACATAAAATTGAGTTGTAGGCATAGAATTTGTAATGTTTTTCCCATATCTGTTTTTGCTAATTTCACTTATAATTATTTGATTCAAATATTTCATAAACTGATAAAATGAGTTCAAGAACTTAAATTTAATGCACTATGAAGACTCAAAATAAAGGTGAATTATTAAAAAGGCCTGCGGAAAATAGAAAAAAAAAAAGAAACCTGGAAGGTTTCTGTACTACCTAATTTGTTTTACAAGTAATGACTAACTTCCCATACTACTTTAAAGAAATTGAAACTGGAAATCATAGACAATACATTGTAGAGAGTTTATATACTTGCAATGCCAATCAGTGGACCCATACTTAAAGAAAATATCTTTGTTCCATCACAAATTTTATCAAATAATTATACATTAATATACATTAAATAAAATTTAATATTAAAGTGTATATGTGTTATCTTTTATGCCTTCCAACTTTCTCTTATTTTGGTAGAAAACTTCATGGTGGATAACGAGTTCTTTGAGTTAACATGTGAAGTGATAATAGTAGTGTTTGTCACCTGTAGAACTATGCGTTAAATATATCAATACTGGATGTGCCCATAAATAATATATTTTCTTGGTGACAGAGGACTTAGTGTTTCCTGAAGGTTTTATTCCTGTTATGGAGGAAAATATTTTCATCTGCAAGAGCCTGAGGGCTGTTAATTACTTGCTATTATATTATCCTCTTTAAATCCATATTTAACAAGCCCCTTTTGATTATTTGGGTTCCTAACTGGCTTGACTAAAGAGAGAATGCACAAGTTGAACTTTTGCCAATGGTTGGAATGTTTAACAGTTGTATTTCTCAGTGTAAATTAAATCTTGGGTTTTATATTACTTCAGTCTTTTGTGAGTTTCAGTTTAGTGTCTGTATTTTAATCAACTTATATACACTGATGAGATCTCCAAAAAAATCACTGATGGCTGTTGAAAAGGGAAGGGGAAAAATGAATTCCAGGAAGGGAACCAAATGGGGCCCACTATAACCTGACTTGCTTAGAGATTTTCATTCTAGTCAATCATTTTCTCTCGGTTTTTGGTTTTCTTGACATCCTGGCTGCTCTCTTCTAAGTGGATTATTTTCTAAAATACAGTACCTAACATTTTTTGGAGTTATAACAGTGGTTTAATGTATCTTTCAATTTTGCTCTTTTTCATTTAAAATTAATATTAATACCATTAACATTTCTCAATTTTACTCCATGGTACTAATATTTATTTTGATGGCTTTACAAATACTTAATCAAATATCTGTACTATAATTTTCTTTACCATTTTCATATGATGTGTCATTTTATTTATTTCCTGTTTTAAGTCTCCCTTCCCACCGAATTATGAAAACTACTTTACTTTTTCATTTAAAAAATGTAGGTGTTTGTGTTTGTGAATTAGAATTGAGTTTTTTTGAACCTTGAAGGAGTTTACATGAATATTCTTAGTAAGATTCCCCCAATTTTTTGACTGTTGTTCCTGTCATCTAGCTCAGGACATCTTATAGTTTATTTACCAGTCACCTGGGAATCTTGCTAAAAATGGACATTCTGGGTCAGGGTGGGTCACATATTCCTTGTTTTTGAAAATTTACCGTGTGGGATTCCAGTGCTGTCCAAGATGGTATAAACTTTCTATGGAATATCCCGTCCACTCATTATACCCAATAATCTGGAAAGAATATAAACCACAACTAGCTGAAAACTCTGAAAAGCAAACAACAGCAGGGAGAATGGGAATGGAAATCAACTACAAGTACATAGTACAAGCGGTAAGATTTCTGTCCCCTGCTCTCCTGGATTTAATCCAAGGTAAGCCTCAGTGATGGGACTACACAGTGAGAGCAGGCAGTACAAATCCTGAGGAAAACCTCTTTCAGTCCAGAGGACCAGTAAAAGGGACCTCTTCCACCTAGAGAATGGGAGGGCATCATCATTTCTTTTTATCTGTTTTTACAAATAGCCTACCCTGAGGGCAGCCCCAGTCATGGTGCTGCACCAGCAATGCCAGCAGAGAAGAACCTCAAAATTCGAGTGGAAAAACGCATCTCTTTGGCCTGAGGAACAGGTAGCAAAGAGTCCTTGTGGCAAAAGAGTGTGTGTGAGATCCCCATCACTACCCTCTCTCTTTTGTATGGCTACATTTTCCTGAAGATGGCCCCAATCCCATGGAACTATGCGATAGTGCACAAAGCTAAAACTCTAAGAGGACCTAAGGTTCTTAGGCAAGTGGAATAAAAAAATGGAAATCTCTTTGGAACCAGAGAGTGTGAGGGAAATTCCAGAGAGAAGAACCCCTAAACCTCATATTTACTGTTCATTGTCAAGCTATGAATGTGCAAAACATGTCCAAAGCGCCATGGCAAAATCTTTGAGAACTGAATTATGATAAAACTCACTGTATAAGTCTTACACTAACCCCTGAGCTGCACATATATGCAAGGTAGACCCAAAGGAGCATAACAAAATTTGAAAGCTGAACTGGTATTAAATCACCACCATGAAGACAAGACACAACTTGTGTGAATTTGATAGGATTTACTGCATGCTATCAAAATACAACATTTTTTCCAGAGGATTTTAACAGGACCCAGAGTCTCGCAACATAATATTAGAAAGGTTCAGGATATGCCTGAAATTATTTGGCATATAAAGAACAGTGAACATAGGACAAATTCTTAAGAGGGAAAAATGTCAACAACTTGATATCAATGCTGAGATGGGCCAAATGTGGGAATTATGAAGGATTTTAAAGCAGCTATTATAACCATAATCTATGCAGAAAATGTAAACGGTTTTAGAATGAATGAAAAGGTAGACTTTCTTAGGAAAGAAAGAGAAACTATAAAAAAAATCAAATGCAAATATTTGACCTAAAAAAAGTGATAAAAATTTACTACATGGGCTCAAGAGTAGAATGGTAATAACACATGAAATAGTAAGTTTAAAGATAGATCAATAGCAATTACCCTATCTGAAAAACAGAATAGAAAAAAATGAAAAAATAAACACAGTTTCAGGGATCCATGGGACAATATCAAAAGATCTAACATTTGTGCCACTGCAGTCATAGAAGGAGAGAAGAAAGGAATGGATGCAGAAGAAAAATTTGGAAAAATAATGGCTGAACATTTCCCAAATTTGTTGGCAGACCAATTCAAGATGCTTGGTGGAATCCAAACAAGATGAACCCAAAGAAAATTATTCTAAAACACATCATAATAAAACTACTGAAAGAAAATCATCTTGAAAGCAGTTAGGGGAAAATTACCCATCATAAGTAGACAATAATTCAAATTACTGCAGACTTCTCATCAGAAGCCATGGAGCCCATAGGACAATGATGCAATCTTTCTAAAATGCTGAAAGAAAAGAATTGTATATCCAATGAAAATATTTTTTTTTTTAGGCAAGAAGGCGATATAGACATTCTTTGATGAAGAAAAACAATTAATTAGTTGCCAGCAGACTTAGTCTAAAGTAAATGCTAAAGGAAGTTCTTTAGCATGAAAGGAAATGGTCCTAGAAGGATATTTGAAGCTTCAGTAATGCAGGAAGAGTAATAGAAATGATAACTAGGCTGATTTTTTATCCTCTAAATTTTATAAACTATGTATGACTGTTGAAAATAAAAATTATAGCATTTTCTGATGGAGTTTTCTATCTATGCAGATGTGATGTGCATAACTCTATATAACACATATAGGATGTTCCCTGACCACAAAGGGTTTAAACTATAAATCCGTAAGAGAAAGTTATCTGGAAATTCCTCAAGTATTTAAAGATTAAACAACATACTTATGAATAAGCCATGGGTGAAAGAAGAAATCCCATGACAAATTAGACAATATCTTGAAGTGAATGAAAAATGATAATGTAACATGTCAAAATTTGTAGGATGCACCTCAAGCAAGGCTTTGAGAAAAATTTATGGTGCTCAGTGTATATATTTCAAAAGATGAAATGTCTCAAATCAATAATCTAAGTTTCTGCCTAAGAAATGAGAAAAAGAAACTGAGTGAAAGCAAAAACTTAATTTTACTTAATGCCTGGTAATCTTGGCAAATACGAAGTGCCCTTTTGCCTGAGGTTTTAAGGTTCAAGGCTGGTCCATATAGTAACATAGCCACAGAGTGGGGAGGTTATTGGGCCTTGGTTATTTGCTGATAGCCCTGGCATCTGCTTATATACGTATTTCCCGACATGATTTGCTCCTATCATGTAGATTGGTAGTGTGATACACTTGTTTCTGAACATAGGGAATGCACAATTTTGGGGCCCTCTTAAATATTTTGGTATCTTTCTTGAAGTCATGGGGTGAATTCGCCTACTCTCCTGGAGACTGTATCATTCTAATATACAGTGGCATTTCAGTTATCTCTATTCTTCTGCTCATAAGTCACTTTGGATGTAGAAAACTTTAAAAGACATGCCACCCCCTTGCTACATATGAAATTTCAGGAGTTCCCAAGACTATCTGGGTTTAGCTTCCTAGAATTCTTAGACATTGGGGAGCATAGAGAGCAGGGCTACTTCTCAGGAACCCATGACTATGTAAGTTGTATGTTCTTCCTTTCATGCCTCTTTCTTCATCCACTGAGAGAACTGTTATCTCACTGGAAGTATGAAAACTGTTTATTACATCATCAGCATTCCTTCAAGTCTATTTATTGTTTATGGCGTAAACATTTTGTGATGCGTTCTCCAGATTTTAGGCTTCCGAAGCTCAAAAGCTTAGGCTCCTGCAATTCCAAGTAAACTTTTGAAACTTAAAATCCATTTGTTTCAAAATCCTTGAACATTTTTAAAAAATGAGTTCCCATAACAACCTTTATCCAGGACAGTGAAGATGGAATGTCTTAACAACCTGGTTTAGAGAAAGGACCAGAATACACATAGAAATGCAAATGAAATAAATTAGTTAACACTTCAAAATTTCTCCTCAATATATGTGAAATGGGGACAGTAAATGGTATCTACTTCACAGGGTTATTGTGATGATTAAATATGTCAGTGCACGTGGTGCATGTGACAGTTTCTGACAACTAGTAATTTAACTATTCTTCCTTTTTTCCCCATTATTGTAACCTCTTTCTTATACAATCAGTATGAACGTATGGGACTTATTCAATATCTATGAAACAATTCAGAAAACACAGTATGGTTGAAGGGAGGCTTGTGCCCATGGCACTGGACTAGAACTTGCTGGCTAAAGGCAGGATAGGGACTGACTTTTCTTCACCCATTCTTTCTTTCTACCCACTGTCCGGGATAGATTTTGACTGAAGCACATTTTAAAAATTTTTTTCATGTAAATGGAGTGATTTATTACCCTAGCCTCGAAATGCAGCATATTGAAAATGATAAAAATCCAAGGATTAGGAAACCTCAGAATATTGAAATAAAAAAGAATGATATAATACAAATATTATAGTTTTCTTAGAAAGATTATTTTGGAGACTAGGGGATTAAACAACACATATTGCAGACCACAAGAGCTAACCATCGGCTGAGATTGTTTGCAATTAGGGGTTTAGAACTCACTGTCAAAGAGTACAGACTTGCC
Source organism: Cheirogaleus medius (assembly GCA_008086735.1). NCBI lineage: Eukaryota > Metazoa > Chordata > Mammalia > Primates > Cheirogaleidae > Cheirogaleus > Cheirogaleus medius. The sequence goes on along the minus strand of VBSM01003157.1, from coordinate 21,311,786 downwards.
TCTTACTGCAGAGAGTCTGCAGAATAATCAGATCATGGGAGAAATATCATAAAAGTTACTGTGGAGCAATAGGGTGTCATGGCTGTGTATTTTATATGTACATGTTTAGGTTTTGTTGAAAACCATTTCGGGGACAAATAGCATTTTTAATGGATCAGTGCTATACAGAGGGGCGTCAGATGAAGTAGGATGTAATGAGGGGAGTATACACTGCCTATTCTGCCTTATCAGCTCTTGCCACATTATATTCATTTTCTTTGTTATTTTTCTCACATTCAAAACAAGGCCAAAGGTAGGTAGTGTAGGGATGATGTGGTAGAGTCCCTGGGTCTTAAGGGACCAAGAGCTCCTCTATTTTCCTGGTTAGCACCTTTAATATATAGCTTTCATCCAAAAGGTCACTTGCTGGAGCTGCACTAGTTCTGATAAACATGCTGCTTACCAGGCAGAAAGGTGTGTGTGTGTGTGTGTGTGTGTGTGTGTGTGTG
>VBSM01003157.1:21299620-21311198 GCA_008086735.1 Cheirogaleus medius | reverse complement strand
TCGGCCTCCCAGAGTGCTAGGATTACAGGTGTGAGCCACCGTGCCCGGCCCGGTCCCAGTTTTTTGAACTGAAATTTTTGTTTAGACTGTTGTAGTTTTACATGCAATTGTTTTTAATCACATACAGGATGCACAATAATTATATTGATACAATCTACCAATTTTATTTAAATTTCCTCAGTTTTATTTATATGTCTGTGTGTATCCATATATTAAGTACAATTTCATTACATATGTGGGTTCATGTATCTACCACCACACTGAAGATACTGAACAGTTTCAATACCACAAGGTCCGTCAATCTTGCCCTTTTATAACCACATCTACCTCTTTCCTGTTTCTCCATCCCACCACTCCCTCATCCCTAAACACCGATTCGTACAACATTTCTAAAATCTCATATTTCAAAATAGACTCATATAGTATGTAACCTTTGGGGATTGGCTTATTTTTTTCAATCAGTAAAATTCCCTGGAGATTCATCTAAATTGTCATGTGTATCAATAGTTTGTTTCTTTTTATCACTGAGTATTATTCCATGATATGTAGGTATCACCATTTGCATAATCATTAATCTGTTGAAGGATATCTGGTCTGATTTCAGTTTGAGGCTGTTACATATAAGGCTGCTGTAAATATTTCTATACAGGTTTTTGTGTTAACATATTTCTCTGGGATAAATGCCCATGAGTGCAATCGCTGTGGTGCAGGTAATTGTATGTGCAATATCTTAAGCTGTTTTTCAGAGTGTGTGCACTATTTTACTTTCTTACCAGCTATGTATGCATGATACAGCTTCCCTATCCTATTTTTTTAATGTAATGGGAATAAGATTTATACCTATAACAACAAAATGAAAGTCACATTTTCTCTTTATGAACAATTATTCAGTTGGTGTTTGAGAATAATTGTCTTTAACATAAACATGGCCATAACAGGATCACTTTAATATTTTCTAAGATTATTTTTATTTTGGAAAATTTATGAATACGTATTGAGTTTAGTCATAGCCAGCATCATTATCTATTACCTAAAAGGGCCGTAGTTCACTTTCTTTAATAATGATCTTCTCCATAGTCAAGGTTAGAAAAATTGACAGGTTATAATAACCCAGCCAGGTGAGTATCTTCATAAAGTGGAAGATACAGAAACAAGTATTTTCAATGCTAATGTTTATGAACTATAAAAGTAAGGATTAGGTTTTTAACTCTAGAATTAAAATATTGAGATGAAAAAGATGTCTATATATATTGCGGTAAATCATGTGAACATATAATTTATTGCTTAACAAATAATTTCAGTCTGGTGGACTAAGGGGGATATGTCTTTCAAACATAAGCACCTTAATGGCAATCACACTTACCTTCATCGATCTTAGTATCCCTAGAACTCTGTGTGGTATCTAACTCAAAGTGCTTACTAAATATTTAATGAAATAATAAAATTGTGGCAAAAGTGGGATTTTGACTTATTTTTTAAGGTAAATACAAGTTGAAATCAACTGTACTGGTACCAAATCTCTAATTGATTATTAGACTCTGTACAAATACAGTTTAATGAGGTTGTTTTACTTGAACATTTTTAATGCTCCAAAAAAGTAAAATAAGCAAATATATTTATTGATAATGAAAAAATATTTATACAAATCTAGGTAATAAGAAAATTTTCCATATGGCATAAACATATATCTATATCTAGATCAAAAGAGAGGTGGTTTATTTCTTGACTCAAACATTAGTAATAGAATATTGGTATTCTCATGGCACTGAATACAAGATTTGCATTATTGATACTGACATATTTAAATTATAGATTAAAATAGAAAATTTGTAAGTATGTTTTAAATATAATTCTGGCCTTGCAAGAATTTTGAAAAATTCTAAATTGTTCTTGTGGAACTGAGAACTACCATATGAAATTTGAAAAACTCAGGAATGTATTGGATGTGACTTAATATTCATTTGGGTAGGTCTGGGAATAAAATTGTAAAAAAAAACATGAGAGAAACAACAATATGTTATGTCTAATGGAGAAAGGATGCTAAAGAAAATATCAAATAATTAGAATTTATTTGATGTACTCTATATAAATAACTCTATGCAATCCTTAGAAATGATTATGTTTCTTTTCTGACTCTTGGGTTGTATCAGTACAATCCCTACCATCAATTCCCAGTGGCAGCAAGGTAGTGGTTAAGAACATGAATTCTAAAGGTCGGTGACTACCTGGGTTTGATTTCCAGCTCTGTCACATGTTGGCTTTGTGCCTTTTGGCAACTTGGTTAATGTCTCTGTGCTTTAGTTTGTTCAGGTATAAACTGAAGATAGTATCTACTTATGGGATTTTTATGAAGAGTTTTAAATGATGTAATATTTATAAAACACTTATAAAATGCTTGGTACGTGGTAAATGCAATAGAAGTAATTTCTAAGTAAAAATAGGTGTGTTTTTGGAAACAATGATGTAAAAAGCCAACTGAATATCATTTTTCTCTCCCCCATCCCTCTTTTCCTGTTTTATCATACAAAACATCAATGCTTCATATAGAAATTTAGGAGTATAATTTTATGTTAAGTTTTTCAAGTTAAGACAATAATGAGTCTTTGTTAATGATCAGAAGCTGATTCTCAGTTTTGAAATTTCTTCTTCACCATAAGGAACTGTTTATTTGGTTATGGCCATTCTGGAAAAATAAAATCCCTCTTTCCTTACGGAAGTCCTCTTGCTACATTCAACTCCTATATGGATGCTTTCACTGAATTAGCCAGTTAATTCATTCTAACAATACATTTCTCATTCTTCCTTCTGAACTGATCATGCCTCTTACATTGGCAGCTGACTTTTGGTACCACAGTGACATGGCATAAGAATATAACCTGAATGGATTAAGAGCCAGTGTACACAATACATGATTTTCTCAGAGGAATTCTTTGATACATTTTCATTTCATGAACTAGAAAATTTTAAAAAAATGAATGTGAAACCAAAAAAAAAAAAATTGCCAAATTTTTATTTTGCCATATATGGATATAAGGGCATTAAAAAAATGAGCTATCATCTATTTACCAACATTTTATAAAATAACAGACCATTTATCCTAACAACAACAAGAACAAATTAGGAAGAATTTAATCTTAGAATCATGATTTTTAAATTGAATAAGTTTAACTTAATGAAAATTTTACTTTACTCTTACATTATTTTTATTCTCCAAAAGTAAGAATTATATCATGGACTGGCACCAGTACTGGGACAATCCAATCTCTTTATGATGCATATTTTGTTTGGTTTGTTTGTCGGGATATATTGGTTATAGACGAAAAGCCAATGAAATGTTGTCAAATCAACATGGCTTGTGGTACAATTTAGAAAATGGTGAAAGCAGTAGCTCAAATTGAAGTTTCTGATGAGCTCTTCCTCACAGTAGTGTTTTTCCTCCTCTGATGAAAAGTAAAATGTTTATTTCTGTCAACTCTTATTTTGCTTACTGCTGTGATGACACTCTGCAGATGGTGCCAGGGGCTGAAAAACAACAAAAAATTTACTAAAATGAAAACTGAAGAGAAAGGTAGAAATTCTATGAAGGAATGGTAAATATATACTATTTATCCCATTTTAAGATGCTGCTACTGTTATCGTTGATATCCAGTTATGCGAACAGGCTGGAAAGAGTTAGTTGACAGCAGCCATTATTTACACTATTTACAGCTAGCCCCCCTCTCATTCTGATTGTACAGTTTGATATGAAATAATATTTTTTAATGCACAATTAAATCAAAGTATGATGCTTTGCTGTTTGATTATAGGAGACCTTGTTCCCACCTCATAGAATTCACTAAGGTCACTGTTTTGGTGGGGTTTTTTGTTTTAACCTTATGCCACAATAAAGAACATTCTAGAATATTCAAATCTTTTTCAATTCTAACAGTGAGCTATACCACTGACTTCTACATTTGAGTCATGATTGTTAGAACCGTAGGCTCACAGAACATTGAAGATTTCATCTTCTGGTGTCATGTAAGAATTTTATATGTTTTTTATGGTTGGGGCTGGGATAGAATGTAGTAAAAACTACATTTACTGCTGTGGATACTCAGATTCTTTCTTCAATTAAGGAACACTTTATTATTTATTTATTTACTTACTTTTTTATGGGAAGATAAACTTGCTTATGTTACTTTGCAAACCCTTTTTAAATCATTATTGCCCATCTTTTTATTTGAAGCTACCATCCCATTTTGGCCAGATTTATCTAATTAAAATACTAATTAGGCTAGAGACTAGCACTTTAACAGTGGTCTGTAGGCCAGGAGAAATGGCCCTGGTACCACATAAGGTAGAGAGTTGGGATTGAGACCTCTCATAAAGTTGAAGCCACCAAGGGATTTCATTCTCAGTGAAGGATAGACTGGGATATAACAAGGAAATGTCTCTGTCTTAGGCTTGGCTCTGGATTGGAAGAAAAATTCCCATGAGGATGATAGCCATAGATTCCCCCACATATGTTGGTTTGGTATTCCAATATACAACAGCAATGTGGTCTTGGAGATAGGTGAATCAGGATTGGTAGCACCTGAGGGTGGCAGAAGCTTTTGCAAATTCTCTTTTGAATGATACACTCTCAACTCAGGGCCCAGGATTCCAACAGAGAAATCCCAGTTGAACTTGAATCTACAATCCAAAATTACAGATGGTAAAACCAACACCCATCACTAAAAGCAAAAATTGCAAAGTGAAATTAGACTCCCAAGGATTTAAAATACTATAATTGTTCTGCAGAATACACGGTGAATATGTTTTAAGTGCCCTTTAAAATATAGAATGAAAGTATAAGAAATGAGACATTTATCAAAAAGATATGGAGATTTTTAAAAGAACCAGATACTTCTAAAAGTGAATAAAATCATCAAAATCTGTACTCGTTTCCTAAGGCTGACATAACAAAGTGCCAAAAACTGGGTAGCTTAAAACAACAGAAATTTATTTAGTTCTGAAGACTAAAAGTACAAAAATCAAGGTGTGGGTACGGTTGCTTCCTTCTGAGAGCTGTGAGGGAGAATCTGTTTCGTGTTTCTCACTTGGCTTCTTGTGGTTTTCTGGCAATCTTTGGCATTCCTCGGACATGGCTGCATAACTCCAATTTTCACATGGCATTCTCCCGTTGTCAGTGGGTAAGTTGAACTGCAGATTTGACACAATTTAATAGAGAATTTATGAACTGAAAGGTAAACTTAGGAAATTTCCTTGGACAATAGATGAGCAAAGTGTTGCAAAATAGGAAAGAGAGGTTAGGACACCTAGAGAATAGAATGAGAAGGTCAAAAATACATTTAGAGTTCTATAGGTACAGCATAGAAGATAAAGAAGATGAGCCTTTCAAATGTATATTTTCTTAGAATTGCTGAGAATCTTTGAAAGAGATGAATCCAAAAATTCGGAAAATACAAGGTACATGAAAATAAATCTATACCTAAATAAATAGTAGTGAAATATCAGAAAACCATAGACAAAGAAAAAAATTTTAAAAGCAGACAAAAAAAAATACTATTTAAGAAAGACTAAGTAAATAGATGGCTTGATGGGAGGGCAATAATGGAAACCAAATGACTTCAAAATTCTGAGAAGAAATAAGAAAGTGTAATGAGATATTTTCATATGAAAATTGAGAGACTTTACCATTAATAGACTCTCACCAAAGAAATGTTAAGGTATATATTTCAAGAAAAAGGAATACAAAGATCTCAAAATAAATGACCAGAATGTCAGAAGAAATGGAAATTAGAAAACATGAGGGCAAAATATTATTATAAAATAACAATAAATCATAATACTGGAAATTAAAAAAAATAATGAAGTTCTGAACAAATAACAATTAAGGAATTTAGGGCTGAGTTATTTAGTTTTGGACTTTATTAAATATACATATTAAGACTATAAATTTAACCACTAAAAGAATAGATATTAAAAAATTTCAGTTTGTGAGACAAAAGTTAAATAAATCAATTCAGTATATTGCAAAAATAGCATAAAGGGAAGAAAAAGGAAACATACAAAAGATAAAGAATAGCACAAAATAAAATCATAGAATTAAATCCAAATATATAATTAAATACAATAAAATGTGCTAAACTTTTTTTTTTATTTCAAAATATTATGGCTACAAATGTTTTCGGTTACATGGATTGCTTTTGTAATGCTTGAGTCAGGACTGTAGGTGTGTCCATCACTCAGATAGTGTTCATTGTACACCTTAGGTAACTTTTTGCCCATCCACTTCTCCCCCTTCCCTTCTGCTTGATTTCCACCAAGTTTTACTTCCCTCTGTGTACATGTGTGCTCATCCTTTAGTTCCAATTTAATAGCTAGTACACGTGGTGTTTGTTTTTTCATTTTTTAGATAATTTACTTAGGATAATGGTCTCCAGTTCCACCCAAATTGCTGCAAAAGACATTAATTCATCCTTTTTATGGCTGAGTAGTGTTCCATGGTGTATACACATACCACATTTTGTTAATTCACTCATGAATTGTTGGCCACTTGGGTTGATTCCACATCTTTGCAATTGTGAATTGTGCTGTAATAAATATTCAGGTGTGGGTATATTTTTCATAAAATGACTTATTTTCCTTTGGGTAAATACCCAGTAGTGGGATTGCTGGATCAAATGATAGGTCTACTTTTAGTTCTTTGAGCAATCTACTGTTTTCCATAAAGTTTGTATTAATTTGCAGTCCCACCAATAGTGCATACGTGTTCCTTTCTCTCTGCATCCATGCCAGCATCTATTGTTTTTGGACTTTTTAATAAAAGCCATTCTAATTGGGGTAAGGTGATATCTCATTATGGTTTTAATTTGCATTTCCCTGATGATTAGTGATGTTGAGAATTTTTTCATATGTTTATTGGCCATTTGCTTTTGAAAAGGTTCTGTTCAAATAGACAACCTACAGAATGGGAGAAAATATTCACAAGCTATACATCCGATAAAAGGCTAATAATCAGAATCTACAAAGAACTCAAACAACTCAGCAATAAAAAACAACATTAAAAAGTGGACAAAAGAAATGAACTTTTTGATTAAAAAGGAAAATTAGCACATTAAATTACAAAAAGTGTAAGTCCAACTAATAAAGTTGTTATAAGTGATACATCAAATTATAAGGACATAGGCTAAAATTAAAGACTAGAATGAATATTAGTATAACAGATGAATCTATATTTATGTCAAACAAAGCATAATTGTTAATAATATTTTAGATAAAAAGAATCATTATATGAACATAAAACAAGATATAATTCTAAACTTGTATGCCATTAATATTATAATATATAACGCAAAATTTGACAGAATTACATAGAACAATTGACAAATACATTAGATATCTTTGATTTACTTTTTGTCTGATTTGACTACCATTTACTAAAGAAATATAATATGTAATCCAATAGTAAATAAACTGAGTCTAATGAACATCTATTTAACCTGTACTTAGCAATTACAGCATTGACATTGTTCTCAAGACTATACAAGTCATTTGCAAAAATTGCACATGCATTATACCATAAAATGGGTATCAGTAAGTTTCTAGGACTCGGATTCACACATTCCATTTTGACCAAAATTTAATTAAATTAGAAATTAAAAGTGAATCAATATTTAAAAATATAATTGGAAATTTAAAAAACACTTTTAAATAACTCATGTACAAAAGAAAATTCAAAATGGAAATGAGAACATTTTTAAATAAATGATAAGAAAAATATTTATGTTAGAATTTTTGTGAGCAACCAAATTAATATTTGTCACTTTTAATACTTCTCTTTATAGAGGATGAAGAGGGCTGGAAATCAATGAGATCTCCTATTCAATTTAAGAAGTTAGAAAAAGAATAATAAAGTGAATCCAAAATAAGTAACTAATAAAAGAGCAGAAATTAATAAATCCTTTCTGGATGTTCAGAAATGTTCCCACTGAAGTTGGGCCTGCATACTTTCTGATGAGAAATCCACAATGATTCAAATTGTTATTATTCTGTATGCAACGTGTTGTTTTTTTTCTCTAGTTACTTTGAAGACTATCTTTTTACCTTTGGTTTCTAGCAGTTACACTATGATATAACTAGGTGGGATTTCTTTATATTTATTCTCTTTGGCCTTGGGGAACTTCTTGACTCTTGTACATTTTTACATAAATTTCATATCTTTTACCAAATGTAAGAAATTTTTGCCTATTACTTCTCCAGATACTTTCTCTGTTTCCATTCCTTCTGTGCCTTCAACTACCCATATGATAGAACTTTCGACATTTATCAATCCATATCCTGTCTCTTCATATGAGGTAATTTCTGTTGATCTTTGTTCATGTCCTTGAATTCATGATCCTCCTCCCTCTACAAAGGTCTTTGCATGTGTTGTGCCCTTGGCCATGAGTTCCAAACACCTTCCATAACTCTTTCCACATAGTTAACTCCCATACATCCTTTGGGTCTCACCTCAAGCAATGTCTTTTACAGACCTAAGATAGGTTTCTGTCTCATTAGCATTCCTTCTTAATGTTTATCTCATTTTATGATAATAATACATGTACTAGTGTGATTATTTGATTAAAGCATGTCATTCCCTGTTCCATTGGAACAGACAGAGTTTAAGATTTTCCCCACTATTGAATAGCCCCTGGCACAAAAGCAAGTATACAATACATGTTGAGTAAAAAAACGTATGGCTTTGTTCTTTCACAGTATTATCAGCCCATCACCTGTATTTACTGTAGACAAGCCAAATACTAATTTGTCTCTCTTTTTTTAATCTCAACTGATGAACTATAAGGAGTTGGGACCTGATTTTACCTATGAATCTGTTCAACTCCAAAATCTCATTTTTTATTTAATATTGGTTTAAAAGGATGAACTTAACAACAAAATATAAAGATCATAGCTTTGAGTTTTCTTTGCAATTTCTTAATTGCAAAAGCATATGAAATGGAATAGATTATTGACTATTACTAAAACCTGCTTAATTCCCATGTTACACCTTATAATTTTTATGTGCGTTTTGCCCCATCTGCAAATAATTTTGTATAAATGAGAGTAATGGATCTGCACAGAGCCATTTTTATACTCCCCACTCTTAAAATAAAACAGCAGAAACCCAGACCTTAGCTATATATACTCTTTAAGAACATCTAAAAGACTGCAAATGTAATCCCACTACTAGGCATCTACCCAAAGGAAAGAGAGACATCTATAATAAAGACATCTACACTAGAATGCTTATGGCAGCACAAATTTACAATTGCAAAGATGTGGAAACAACCCAAGTGCCCATTAATACATGAGTGGATTAATAAAATGTGGTATATGTATACTATGGAATACTACTCAACTACAAAAAACAATGGTGACCTAGCACCTCTTATGTTATCCTGGATAGAGCTTGAGCCCATCCTTTGTAGTGAGATATCACAAGAATGGAAAAATAAGCACCACATGTACTCACCATCAAATTAGTACTAACTGATCAACACTAAGGTGCTCACATGCTAGTAATATTCATTGGGTGTCAGTCGGGTGGGGGCACGGGAGGGGGGTAAACTCACAATTAATGGATGCAGTGTGCACTGTATGGGGGAAGGATATGCCTCTAGCCCTGGCTTGGGAGAGGGAAAGGCATTACTTGTAACCAAAATGTTTGTACCCTCATAATATTCTGGAATTAAAAAAAAAACTGCACATGCAGCAGAAATCTATTTTTAACAGTTTTAAAATATCTGCTTATTAATTTACCAAAGCCTTCTTAATGACTATTATCAAAAGTATCTAAGAGGTTATAAAATTGTGTTTGCACACCGTATATTATTAAGCTATAGTCATACAATTTAGGAGAAATATTTGTTGAATATTATTTAATTTTTTGAGCCTTTAAGTGTGGCTTCTGTACATGCAGAAAGACAAAAGTTAATGGAAAATAAGTTAAACTATTACAAGGGAAAAGTCCCTCTGTGCTGGCTTCTGTAAATGCCAAAGTGCTAAGTAATCTTTCTATTGCATGGAAGTTTGCTGCAAATACATATGTTTTGCAGTTAACAAAGTGTGAATAAATCTCCTCAGAAGTGTTTGCTTGAGGGCGCCCAAATCCCTGCTGTGAACATCTAATCAAAATTCATGTTCTACTGACAATAGCTCAGTAATGTCAACTTCACTTAGAGGACAGGCCATTTACTTTATTATTTACTGAATTATGTTATGATCTAAAACCACTTTGTGATTCTGACTCTGCACAGTTGAAAAGGTTGTGAATATGTGTGGTTTTCAGTGTCAAATGGCTCTGATCAGCAATTTCTCTAAGATGTCATAATGTTTTCAGCAGTTATCTTCCTTAGTCTGATTAAAACAAGATGATAGAAAGAATCTGTGTAATCTAATTGACTGTTATTAGTATTTCTATGAGGGAAAGTATGTGCATACATATAAGAAGTCATCTCTTCCTACTGAACCAGAGACAATAGAAATAAGTTTTCTGTGTCCTAAAGGAATATGAAGGAAACAGTGTTTCAGCATAGACATTCTTGAAGGGAATCTGTTATTTCACAATTAACATATTTTTTTCAAACATAAAAAGAAAGAGAAAGTGTGTCCTGAGACTTTACCAAATTCATTTATCAATTCAAGGAGTCTCTTGGTTGAATCCTTGGGGTTTTCAAGGTATAATATCATGTCATCAGCAAAGAGTGAGAGTTTGATCTCTTCTGCCCCCATTTGGACGCCCTTAATTCTGCTCTCTTGTCTGATTGCTGTAGCAAGGACTTCCAGCACTATGTTGAATAGAAGTGGAGATAGTGGGCAACCTTGTCTTGTTCCAGTTCTAAGTGTGAATGCTTTCAATTTTTCCCCATTCAGTATGATATTGGCTGTGGGTTTGTCATATATGGCTTGTATCATTTTTAGATAAGCCCAGTCTATGCCTATTTTGTTGAGTGTTCTAATAAAAGGGTGTTGAATGTTGTCAAATGCTTTTTCTGTGTCTATTGAGAGGATCATTTGGTCTTTGTTTTTGTTTCTGTTTATATGGTGAATTACATTTATAGATTTGCATATGTTGAACCATCCCTGCATCCCTGGGATGAAGCCCACTTGGTTGTGATGGATTATTTTCTTGACACGCACCTGGATTCGGGTGGCTAGGATTTTGTGGAGAATTTTTGCATCTATATTCATAAGGGATATTGGTCTGTAGCTTTCTTTTTATGTTGCGTCCTTTCCTGGTTTTGGTATCAGGGTGATGTTCACTTCATAGAATGTGTTGGGGAGGACTCCATCCTTCTCGATGTTGTGGAATAATTTCTGCAGGATAGGCATCAATTCTTCTTTGTAGGTGTGGTAAAATTCGGGTGTGAAACCATCTGGTCCAGAACTTTTCTTTTTAGGAAGGTTTTTATTGCTGTTTCTATTTCAGTACTTGATATTGGTCTGTTCAGGAATTCTGTTTCTTCCTGGTTGAGCCTAGGGTCTCAGGATACAAAATCAGTACACAGAAATCAGAGGCATTCATATACTCCAACAACAGTAAAAGTGAGAACCA
>VBSM01003157.1:21258125-21299520 GCA_008086735.1 Cheirogaleus medius | reverse complement strand
ATAAATGGGACCTGATCAAATTAAAAAGCTTCTGCACAGCCAAAGAAATTATCAAGTGAGCAAACAGACAACCCATACCCAAAGAAATTATCAAGTGAGCAAACAGACACCCCATAGAATGGGAGAAAATTTTCGCAAGTTACACATCCGATAAAAGGCTGATAACTAGAATCTCTTTAGAACTCAGGAAAATCAGCAAGGAAAAATCAAACAACCCTATCAAGAAGTGGGCAAAGGACATGAACAGAAACTCTCCAAAAGAAGACAGAATAATGGCCAACAAACATGAAAAAATGCTCAACATCTCTAATCATCAGGGAAATGCAAATCAAAACTGCAATGAGATATCACTTATCTCCAGTAAGAATGGCCTTTATCAAAAAGTCCCCAAACAATAAATGTTGGCATGGATGCAGAGACATAGGAACACTCCTACACTGCTGGTGGGACTGCAAACTAGTTCAGTCTCTGGAAAGCAATATGGAGATACCTTAAAGCGATACAAGTAGATCTACCATATGATCCAGCAGTCCACTACTGGGCATCTACCCAAAAGAACAAAAGTCACTCTGTGAAAAAGACACCTGCACTTGAATGTTTATAGCAGCACAGTTCACGATTGCAAAGTTGTGAAAAAAACCAGGTGCCCATCAATACATGAGTGGATTAATAAAATGTGGTATATGTATACCATGGAATACTATTCAGCTTTAAGAAACAATGGTGCTATAGCACCTCTTGTATTTTCCTGGATACAGCTGGAACCCATTCTACTAAGTGAAGTATCTCAAGAATGGAAAAACAAGCACCATATGTACTCACCAGCAAATTGGTATTAACGGATCAACATCTAAGTGGACATATAGGAATAACATTTGTCGGGTGTTGGGCGGGTGGGAGGGGGGAGGAGGGGTTGGGTATATACAAACATAATGAGTGAGATGTGCAACGTTTTTGGGATGGTCACGCTTGAAGCTCTGCCTCAAGGGGAGAGGGAGGGCTGGGCAATATAGGTAACCGTAATATTTGTACCCTCATAATATGCTGAAATAAAAAAAGAAGAAAGAGAAAGTGTGTATATTGACCCATTTTTTTTTTTTGTCAGAAAATGATTAATTACTTTTTTTTGGTTCTTCATGAGTATAGTTATTTCCTGAATGGACCTCCTGTAGTTGTCTACTTTTTTTTTAAAGTGAGAAAGTTGGATAAAGTTTACCATGAAAAACAGAAAAATGAATACTTTATCTTCTAGGAGCAATTTTTGTAAAATAAAAGATTGATTCACTTATGTACCTGATGCTGATGTCATGCTATTTTACCTTACTAAAACAATGCTAATGAAGAATCTCAAGCAATGCTACACTTTTAAGCTCTCAGATATCTTTACCATTGCAGTAGAAAATAAAATGTATACAACTATTTGTAGAATTGGCATAGTAGGCCAGAATGAAATGGCCCCCAAAAAAGGTTATTTTGGTACACATAGATACATAGAGTTATTAAAGTTAAATAGCATTCTTTTTAAAAAATTTTGTTTATTTCAGCATAATATGGGGGTACAAATATTTAGATTACATATATTGCCTTTGCCCCACCTGAGTCAGAGCTTTGTGTGCACTGCACTCATTAGGTGTGTATATTATATACCCATCCCCTTCTCCCCCTTCCCATCTGCCTGACACCCAATGAATGTTACTACTATGTGTGCACATAAGTGTTGATCAGTTAATACTAATTTGATGGTGAGTACATGTGGTGCTTGTTTTTCCATTCTTGTGATATTTCACTTTTTAGAATGGGCTCCAGCTCTATCCAGGATAATACAAGAGGTGCTAGATCACCACTGATTTTGTGGCTGAATAGAACTCCATGGTATACATATACCACATTTTATTAATCCACTCATGTATTTTTGGGCACTTGGATTGTTTCCACATCTTTGCAATTGTGAATTGTGCTGCTAAAAACCTTAGAGCGCAGATATCTTTTTTATAGAATGTCTTTTGTTCTTTTGGGTAGATGCCCAGTAATGGGATTGCTGGATCAAATGACAGTTCTACTTGTAGCTCTTTGAGATATCTCTATCTTGCTTTCCACAGAAGTTATACTAGTTTGCAGTCTCACCGCAGGGTATGAGTGTTCCTACCTTTCCGCATCCACGCCTTTTGAGAAAACAAATATTTGCTTTAGAGGCAAACATTCAGAGGCAAAGAAAAACATGGAAATATTGTTTTAAAAGATAGCAATCCATCAATACACATGTAAAATTTACACAAACTGAGTTTGGTCTCCTCATTATTTTGTATAATACTATGATAATAGAATCATCAAGATTTGTAAATTTTTCTTACCTACTTCAGTTTTTCTGTTGATAAATATTAATTTTATTTGTGACTCATCCTTAAATTATTTTTATTAACTTCAATTTTGAAAAAGAGAATTTAGAAAAATACAGGTGATACTAATTGCCAATGATAAAATCTGTAGAGTGAACATTTGAAAAAAAATGTTGCACTCTTGCCTTAGTGTTTCATGAAAACTATATCCATAATTTCTGATAAAGTATTTTTTAAAATTTTATTTGTAAATGATTTAGCACAAGGCTGTAATTACAACATTCTAAGTCATTTGAAAATCCTTTTTCACTGTAAATTTTCTATCAATTTGAATTAATTGGGTTGGAGTAAGTAAAATATCTGTAAGTTAAATTTTAGCTCCTCAAAAGATATTTGCATTCAGTAGGTAATATTTCATATTAATTACATGGAAAAATTATTCATAATTCATCATTCAAAAACTACTGAAGATGACAGAGCTAAGAAGATAGTAGCTCTTGGAAATGAATAAGATGAAACAAAATGCATAACAGCTTTTAATGTTTGAATTTTGAACAAAAGTGTTTAGAGATGCTGGGAATGGCTACATTTTTTTTCCAACTAACTTAAAAGATAAATACATGAACCAACAAAAATTTTTGCTGCTTTTCTTTTTCCTTTTCTCTTTTCTTTTTTTCTTTCTTCTCCCTCCCTCTCACTTTCTCTTTCCCTTCCTTTCCCTTCTCTTCCTCTTCATTCCTTATTTGCTTTCTTCATTCCTTTTCTTTCCATTTTCTCTTTCTTTCCTTGAATTTTTAAAAACATTATTTTTTTGCGTATATTTCTCTTGTACAGCCTGTTGTTTTAAAAATGTGAACGTTGTGGAATGGCTAAATTGAGCTAATTAACATATGTATTACTTCTCATACTTATTTTTGTGTAGTGAGAACACTAAAAATATACTATTTTAGCAATTTTCAAGAATATAATACATTGTTAATAAGTATAGTTATCAGATTGTTCATTATATCTCTAGAACTTATTCCTCCCAAGTGAAATTTTGGGTTATTGGACCAACCTCTCCCAATCTCTATCCTCTACTTTAGCCCCTGGTAATCACCATTCTACTCTCTATTTAATTTGTTCAACATTTTTTGATAACACACAAAAATGAGATCATGCAGCATTTTTCTTTTTTTGCCTGGCCTATTTTAATTAACATAATGTCCTCCAGATTCATCCATGTTGTCACAAATGACATGATTTCTTCTTTTTCTTTTTTAAATGATGCTGTATGTATGCCATTGTGTATATATCTCACATTTTCTTTATCCATTAATCTGTTTATGGACACTTCAGTTGATTGCATATCTTGGCTATGATGAATAAGGTTGCAATGAACATGGTAGTGCAGATATTTTTTCAACATACTGATTTCATTTTCCTGGGATATATATCCAGTGGTAGAATTGCTGAATCATATGGTTATTCTATTTTTGATTTTTTGAGAATCCTTCATACTGTTTCCATAATGGCTGTACTTATTTACGTTCTCACCAATAGTGTGCAAGGATTCCCTTTTATCCACATCCTCTCTAGTACTTATCTTTCATCCTTTTCTTAATAATGGCCATTCTAACAGGTATGAGGTGATATACCATTGTGGTTTAAAATTGCATTTCTCTGATGATTAGTGATTCTGAGCATTTTTTGCTCATTTGTATGTCTTTTGAGAAATGTCTGTTCAAATCCTTTTTCAATGTTTTAATGAAGGTGTTTTCTTACTACCTGCTTGTTTGAACTCCTTATAAATTTTGGACATTAATCCCTTATCAGATGTATGGTTTGCAGATTTTTCTCTTATTTTGTAGGTTCTCTCTTCACTCAGTGGATTGTTTCTTTGGCTGTGCAGAGTTTTTCAGTTTGATGTAATTCCATTTGTCTATTTCTACTTTTGTTGCCTATGCTTTGGAGTTTATATCCAAAAATTCATTGTCCAGACTAATGTCATGAAGCTTTTCCATTATGGTTTTCCTTTGTGGTTTTACAGTTTCAGATCTTATGTGTAAGTCTTTAACCTCTTTGAGTTGAGTTTTATATACAGTGTGTGTGTGTGTGTCTTAGTCCGTTTTGTATTGCTCTAACAGAATACTACAGACTGGGTAATTTATAGGTAATAAAACTCTATTCCCTATAGTTCTGGAGGCTAGGAAGTTGAGTAGCCAGCATCTGATGAAGGCCTTCTTCTGTGTTATTCCATGGTGTAAGGCTGAATGGCAAGAGAGTGCAAAAGAGTAAGAGGGGGCCTAACTTGTTTTTATAAGAAACCACTCTTGCTATAACTAACCCATTGTTGTGGTAATGCTTTTACTGCATTCATGAGGGAAGAACCCTCATGACCTAATTGCCTCTTATTAGCACCTTGATCTCAACACTGTTGCATTGAAGATTAATTTCCAATACATTAGCTTTGGAGGACACATTCAAACCATAGCAGTGTCATATAAGGGTCTAATTGCTTTCTTCTGCATATGGATATCCATTTGCTCCAGCATCATTTGTTGAAGAGAATGTCCTTCTCCTATTGTGTGTTCTTGGCAGCTTTGTTGAAAATCAGTTGGCTATAAATGTGTGGACTCATTTCTGGGCTCTCTATTCTGTTCCATTGGTTTATGTGTCTTTCTTTTTTTTTTTTTTTTTGCCAACCTAATGCTGTTCTGATTATTATAGCTTTGTAGTATATTTTGAAATCAGGTATTGTGAGTACTAAATTTTTTATCCTTGCTCAGAATTGCTTTGGCTATTTGGGGTCTTTTGTGGTTCCATACCAATGTTAGGATTGTTTTTTCTATGTCTGTGAAAAATGATGTTGGAATTTTTATAGGGAATGCATTGAATCTGTAGACTGCTTTGGGTAGCTAGACATTTTCACAATATTAATTTTTGCAATGCATGAGTATGGGCTATTTTTCAATTTCTTTGAATCTTATAGTTCATCATTTAATTTTTTTTTTACTAAAAAGCAGTAAATTCAAAGAGCTATAAACCTGTGGAAGTTCTTTGTTTTACACATGCCAACAAAGACTTCTCAATTGTTTTAGGTAAAAATCTTGCTAAGATTTAATAGCTTTAATATATAATCTGGACATTGGGCAGAGATGAACATATGATGTCTTAGCACAACATAATAAACACTATCACCTAGACACAGGCTAATAATTACAGAAAGAAAATGCATATGGTCATGTGTGAGTGTGTGTGTGAGTGTGTGTGTGTGTGGGGGGGGAAGAATAGGTAGGGAGGTAGAGGAATTTTTAACAATATAAGGTAAATTAGACAAATATAGAGATGTTATAGACTTATAGCTAATACCACCAATCTGTTTGCCTCTTCTGGCCTTTCTCTGCTAGCCGTTTGTTAAGGGAAGCCCTTCCCTGCTTCCTTTTGTAAAACTTGAATATGCTTTCTAAGCTTTTAAGGGAAGCTTTCTAAGCTTGCAGATAGCGCATTGGACTACACACTCAATCTGGCCAATGGGACCTAAGGGAAAGTCTTTTGTGAGGCTCCCAGGACAGTTATTTCTCCATAAATAAAGAGATGAAAAGAATAAAACAGTCTAATTTGCTTGATGTAGCAGTGCATGAACATCAAGCCTAAAACTTCTGAGGTCATCTTGCAAAGCCATAGAAATAGAGTTATGGTGAGGGTGACAGAGGAAAAAAGTGGAAGGTACTTATTTGGGACATGATGATATCTTCTTGACTCAGATGAGGAACAACACTGACTCTGGAAATATTTGTGTATGAAATATTAAATATTAAATTAAACATATTATATATGTATATGTTTTCTTCAGTATAGTATAAATAAGTTTCCAAAGCATTATGGAGAAATTTAAATGAAGAGAGTGAACGTAATACTATTTTTCTACTGATAATATGTTCTAAAATTATGAAGTTAGTAGAATCGTGTAGGGATACACCAAATTATATCCTATAATTATGTAGCTATATTTTTAAGAAAACAGAAAACATAGTAAAATATAGGCTCTAGTTTCTTTTCTATAATTTAAAACTAAAGTTTTTTAGTTTATTCAGTGATTTTTGAGCAGTATCTCCATAACTTTTAAATAGTGTGCTATACTTATGATTCATGGGCCCCAATGGGCTTCTTTGGCTATGTTAGCATATTTTTACAATTGTATATGAGATAGTTTGTCATTTATACACAGATTTTAGTGCCTGAAACTTATGTATGAAATACTATATATAATTGTTTTAAAATATAAAATAATTATTATAATTTACTGATCTAAATAATAATGCTTTTTTAGAGGAAGAAATGAATATAAAGTTGTAATAAAATGCACAACTTTAAAATCATTGTCAATATATAGTTGTATGTGTATTTAAATATTACTTAAATTTGAAATAATCAACACTTAAAATTTCATTTACTGTTTTCGTATGTTAATATTGTCTTTGGACTCTTTCTTTGACCTGTTCCTGTCAGTTTATGAATATAAACTACAAGGATGAAAAAGAGACTGTGTCTCACTATAAACTGATAAATGCTATTTCAACAATTCTAAGCATACCTGTAACTCATGGTGACTGGGTGACTCCACCTTCATATGTAAAGGAAGCACATTTATTTGTATAAATGTTGAATATATACACATGAACTTTTATTGAATTTACAATTATCATTTGATAATTATTTATAGAAGAGCATTGGGAAATGTATAAAATCATATATATCTTTTGTCCAGTTGAAATATAATATAAAAGACTATTTTAATTTATATTCCAAGCTTTTATTTGCATGCGATCTGTTACAGATGGCCTCTAGCCATACTTATCAAGAGATAAGCATTCTCAGCTCTTGTAATTATAGTGAATGAATATCAATCAATCTGTTTTGCCTCTTTATATAGACCATAAATCCAGATGGAAGCTTGCTGTTTATAAATCTGAATTCCTGCCAAAACAGAGATATTGAAATTCATTTGCTACTATCTATATGCAGTAGATCTAATATATTTATATATAAAAAATAAGTGATATGTGTATATGTATATATAATATATATGCTCTATATTATATAATTTTCTTTACAGTTGAAATTATAACTTAAAATAAGAGCAGTTGTCCAGTATGAAGTTTAGATGGGAAACTTCATGAGGTCATAGCAACATGGAAAAAAAGGCTTAAAAATGAATATCAAAGTCTGCAGAGCACTGCCAGTGTAAGTCTTCTGGATTTAACTATCTCACAGCCTTATGGAAATGAAAAATATATATTTATGTTTCAAACAAGGAATGGAAATAAAGTAAATATTTTGAACTCAGTTTAAATAACTTAGTATTAAGTTTTTCAGATTGTTGTATTTCTAAACTAGAATACATTAATTTAAAATATGCTATATGGCATATGATCCTTAAATATATTATTAAATATGAGGGGATAAACTTAAATGTATAACTTGGTAAGCATAGACTTTTTTACTAATAGAGACTCTGTTTGATTTTGTTCATCAATATATTCCTTTTCCTAGAATAGTGACTCATATAGTAAATACTCAACAAATATTTGCTTAATGAATTAACTTTGAAAGTAAAACTGCCTCCCCCAGAATTTATGTGTTGGAAATTAGGCCCCCAGTGTGGCAGTGATGGGAGTTGGGGCCTTGAAGAGGGATTCGGTCATTAAGAGGGATTAATGCTGCTCTCAAGGGACTGGGTGAATTCTCCAGGAAGGGAGGGAGTGAGTTCTCCCTATTGCTGGACTGGGTTAGTTAACATGCAAATGGGTTGTTATGATGTAAGGCTGCCCCTCATGACTTGCCTCTTTTGCATGTGCTCATCTGCCCCTCTGGTTTTGCACCCTGTTATGATGCAGCACTGAAACCCTCATCAAAAACTGACCAGATATAGTCACCCATTCTTGCACTTCCCTGCCTCCAGAATCATAGACCAAAATAAACCACTTTTTCTTAATAAATTTCCCAGTCTCAGGTCTTCTGTTATTTAAAAAAAAAAGACTTAGACATTGCCATTACTCAAGATACTGGGAAATACTTAATAGGAGTTAACATATTGGAAACAAAGCTCATTTTCCTTTTAATCTCCCTCATTCTACGCAAACAAACAAAAAAGTACCAGTAGTAGTACATTAAGGTCATGTACCTTGAGTCCATAGTAGATTTTTTATAGGGAAGAATGTTTATTTATCTGGGTCCAAATACAGACAGACCCTGACTTTCAATGGTTTGACTTTGATATTTCAATTTTATAATGGTGTGAAAGTGATACACATTCAGTAGGAACTACACTTCAAATTTTGAATTTTGATTTTTTCCTGAGCTAGTGATATGTGATATATACTTTCTCACAATGCTGGGCAGTGGCAGTGAGCCATTCTGTTTTTCACTTTCAGTACAGTATTCAATACATTACATTAAATATTCAACATTTTATTTTTATTATAAAATAAGCTTATATTGGATGATTTTTGCCTAATGGTAGGCCAACATAAATGTTATGATCACAATTAAGGTAGGTTAGGCTAAGCTGTTATGTTCAATAAATTAGGTATACTATATTAAATGCATTTTCCATTTCCATTTTCAGTTTACAATAGGTTTATTGGGACATACCCCATCATAAATCAAGGAGCATCCATAATATACAGATATGCATTTGCCAAATATATAAATTTACTGCAAATTCCAGCAATGACTAACTCTGGCATTATGTCTTAGACAGCTTCGAGACTGAATTGGCCTTTCTAGTGAACTAATGCAAATGTTCTTAAATTATTTTGTGTGTGTTTTTTTTTGACTACAGGTTTAACATATATTCAATAATATGTGATAAATTACTAGAGTGCCAAGTATACATGAGGAATTATAATACATTTAGTGAATGACAAAAAAAATGAATGACTTTTGCCACCCTTAAAAAGTCTGACTTGGGTGGGGCAACCTAAACATTTGTACCCCAGTAATATGCTGATATAAAAAAAAAAATTTAAAAAGTCTATAATTAAAATGGAGATATAATTTGTAACAAATACCTACAATTCATATGTCATTAGGGATTTTTAAATTAAAATGACTATAAGATACCACTACACACCTATTCGAATGGCAGAAATCCAAAACACTGATAATACCAAATACTTATGAAGATGCGAAGCAATAGAAACTCTCATCCATCGGTGGTGGATGAGAGTACTGCCACTTTGGAAGTACTGCCACTTTGGAAGACATTTTTTCAGTTTCTTATAAAACTAAACATACTCTTACTATGAACTTCAGCAGTCCTACCCCTTTGTATTTACAAAAGTGGGTTGAAAACTTATGTCCACACAAATACTTGCACATAAAATTTTATAGCATCTTTGTTTATATTGCCCAAACTTAAAAGCAGCAAAAATGTTCTGCAGTAAGTGAATGGATAAGTACATATAGACAATGGAATATTTTTTCAGCACTAAAAAGAAATGAGCTATTAGGCCATAAAAAGATATAGGGGAGCCTTAAATGCATATTACTAAGTGAAACTATCCAATATGAAAATATTATATGATTCCTGCTATATGGCACTCTGGACAAGGCAAAACTATGGAAACAGAAGAAGGATCAGTGGCTGTCAGGGGTTATGAAGAAGAAAGGGATGAATGGGCAGAATACAGAGGATTTTTAGGGCACTGAACCTACTCTGTATTATATTATTAATATAATGGTACATGTCATTTGTCACAACTTAAAAGATGTATGACACCAAGAGTGAACCTAATATAAACTATAAGTCCACTCTAGATAATAGTGATATGTCAATGTAGGTGCATCAATTTAACAAATGCACCACTCTGGTAGGGGATCTTGATAGTAGGGGAGGCTGTGCCTATGTCAGAGAGTATATAATAAGTTTCTCTACCTTCCACTCAATTTTGCTGTGAACCTACAGCTGCTCTAAAAAATAAAATATATTTTTAAAAACATAGCTACAAAATGAAGAAAGGTTTGCAGATTACCAAGAAGAACAAAATCCTTGTGTTTGGGAATTTATAAAAGGCAATTTCTAGTTTTGGTTAAGGAAAATTTTATGAAAAGATATATAGTCTAATTTTTTATTAGGGGTAAGATTTAAGTATTGCATGTGAGAGGAATGGCAGTGGGAAAATCTTTGGCAGGTGTTGTACTCTCAAAATTCTTTTTTTTCGTGGAATGGCACATAGTTTCATTGTGCTGAAAAGCAGAGAGCACTTAATGGAGTAACAGAAACTAAGACTTGCAATGTAGATTTCTATAATTTGACAGCTAGAATGTTTGCTATATTAACTCCTCATTCTTTAGATAAGGAAGGAGGCTTAGAGGTAAGATAACACAATTATAATAATACATACATACATTTGCTCACCTAATTCCTATTGCTAAATTTTGTTATTTTATGCTTTAGCAATTATATAAGATGCTTGAATGTTAAAATTAGAAGTTTAGACTTTCTTCAGTTGGCCATTTTTGGTTTTTTTGTTATTGTTTTATGGTGTCTTTTATGTTGGAAAATGGTACAAAACACAATTTTCAGATTAATATGGTGTAAGTAAGCAGAATGGCTATGGACAAAGTGGAGTTAACTAAACATGGAGAACATTGTCATTTTGATAGTATAGATCTGAGCTAAATAAAACTTTTCATAATAAAATGGATGATTTTTGTCAGCAAAGGCCTAAAAGTTTCCAAAAGCAAAGTGATAGTTTTCAAAACTGATGATATCTTTGGTGAAACAAGCATGCTTATTCCTAAGAAAGTTGTAAAGCCTAGTTTTAAATCTGATAACTAACATGAAATAAAGGAAAAATATGTTCCTGCATCAGAGGACTGTTAGTTGTCATGACATATTAGGCATACAATGTAAAGATAAATTGTTATGACATATGTGTTCTAGATAAATGAAATTATGGGTCTTTTGAGGTAGAGTAAAAAAAAAAAAGCTCATGATAATTGCCCTTATTTCCTTACTGAAATAGGAGACAGGTCATGATTAGAAGAGTTTATTAATGTTCTTGGGTAGGTAAATTGTGTTCAAGCTTTATTCTGGGATTGATAGGTGTAAAGATCATACCCTTTACAAAGTTAAGGAAAATGTGAAATTACTTGAGGACATGAATGGTACTTTATGGGAAACAAGAGATTTTAATGGAACACAATTGAAAAGAGTAGAGATAGGCCTGAAAAGAACTGGAAAGCTTGTCTTTCTTCTACTTTATAAGACTGCATGGTGGCTTGGAAATTCTTCCCTTTGTATATAAATGTTCTATTATTCTCTCTGAAGATTACCTTGAAAAAATTAGTATTCTTTATTCATTATCTTTTAGGCCTTTAATTTGTATATGAAACTGCTTGTCATGGCACCAATTCTTGGCTGCCACAGGCTTTTATCTCAATTTCAGATTCCTTGGAAGTAGTACTACAGTTAGGGGTAATTATATAGTAATGGTTTATATACAATGTTGAAGCCATCGTTTGCAGATTTTTGGTGGGGACAGTTCTCTGTGAATCAGATGCAAGCAATCTGACATCTCTAATAAAGCCCAAAGATGAAAAGTTGAAATAATAATGGTAAATATCTGTGAGGGCCATATGAAATTCTTTGGCATGAATTCAGGAGTGATTCTATAACCGTGACTGAATAATTTTTTATAGTAAATATATGGCCTGAACCCTGGAGAAAAACAAAACAAAACTTGAGGAGTGTTGGATGGAAATTCTCCATGGGTCTCTAGCATTTCAGCATTTCTGGTGAGCAGAGACACTAATGACTTTTCTTCCAGACTGTCTTCTCAAGGGTAACTGTAAAGCAGACATACTTGGAGGACAGGGGTAGTGTCTGTGTTAGTTCATTTTGTATTGCTATAAAGGAATATCTGAGGCTAAGCAATTTATAAAAGAAAAAAATGTTTGGCTCACAATTCTGATGGCTGGAAAGTTGGGCATCTGCATCTGGTAAGAGCTTCAGGCTACTTCCACGCATGGAGGAAGGTGAACGAGAGCTGGCCTATGCAGAGATCACATAGTGAGAGAGGAAGCAAAAGAGAGAGGGAGGTGGTGCCAGGCTTTTTGTAACAACCAGCTCTCTTTGGAACTAATAGAATGAGAATCCATTCACCCCTGATGGATGGCATTAATCTGTTCATGAGGGATGTGCCTTATAATCCCAAAACCTTCCATTAGGTCCCATGTCCAATATTGGGGATCCAGGTTCAGCATGAGGTATGGGAGGACAAGAAAACCCCATATCCAAACCATAGAAGTGTCTCCCTTTGGAGCAAAGGGTAGGTGTGTTTAGTGTTCAGTATAATAAAGGTTATCTCCCGTCAGGACAACGTTTAGGCAAGCTTAATGCACATTATAAAATGTCAAGTTCCTTGCTCTTGGAGTTGCTTTCCTGTAGCATACCTCACTATGTGTGCAAGTGTCATCTGACCTTCCTGCTGCTCGGTGAGAGTTCAGGCTTGGAGAGGTATGCAAATACTGATACTCTGGCACTGCTATCCCTGGAAGTAATCGATGGTTCTTTATTTCTGATGCAGGAGTCTTGTGTCTTCTGCCAGCATCCATGCCAGGCTGTGACAGAGTAAAATTTTAGCTTGGAATTGGGGCACAATCTCAGATCCTTTACAGTTCTTGAGAGAGTTATTCAGATTCAAGACTCACATTGCTTTAATGGTTGATCATAGGGACCTAGGATAAAGAAGCAAGTGAAGCTGAAAATGTACTGATAAATGTCATGATGGAACAGGAGAAAGTAACTGAAAGCCTTAATGGGATACAAAATAGATAGTGGGTACAGTGAAAGAGTGGATGAGAAAATTTTGAGTTCCTGATATGCAATACTCTTTTGCCTTTGTAGAGGTTTCTACTCACTACCTCTGAATTATGGTTTCACGAATTGCAATTTCACCAATTTATTACTTCTATGTCTTCTTCACTTCTTACTTTATACAAACACTTGGTATCCAGTGGCTTATTTTTATAAATTTTTTGACAGTGGACCATTTGATTACTTCCATATGCCCCATACATAACCCAGTATGTCAGCTGGAGGGTCCCTTCCCTTCATGTTGAAAAGTCCAATGCTGTTCCCCAGATTTCTGTGAGTTTATGAGGGCTTTTATTTCTATGTCACCTTTGGATCAGAATCTCTGCCTTTTAATTCTTGCTATTCACTCTGTCCCTTGTGACTCTTCCTTTATCATCTGACTGATACCACCCGAGCATGGGACACAGTCCCTTCCTTGAATGCCTTTCTGTCACTACACCCTATTCCCCAAATCCATATTTTTTTTCCTTGTACATTGTACTAATGTTTTGGGGAAATTTCAAAGTAATGGAAACAGCTTATAACATATTAGTTATCCCCATGTAAATGCTTCTCGACTCATCTTTGTGGTGTTTGTCTACTTTCCATTATATTACTACTTTTTTTTTAATTTCAGCATATTATGGGGGTACAAATACTACGGTTACCTATATTGCCCATGCCTCCCCCTCCGCCCTCGAGGCAGAGCCTCAAGCATGACCATCCCCCAAACGTTGCACATCTCACTCATTATGTTTGTATGTACCCATCCCCTCCTCCCCCTCCCAACCACCCCACACCCGACAAATGTTATTCCTATATGTCCACTTAGGTGTTGATCCTTTAATACCAATTTGCTGGTGAGTACATGTGGTGCTTGTTTTTCCATTCTTGATATTACTACCTTTTTAATGGACATATCCTTATTAGAAACATCATTATAACATGCTATTATATGTGTAAAATATATAAATGATATAATATACCATTATTATGAGAATAATAGCAATGATGTACAGCATTTTCTTATTCAGAGCAATTCTGCACCTACTCAAAATTAGCACTTAGCCTACCTTTACAGTTACAAGAACTTAACTGAAGCTTTGAAATTACTTTGCAGGGCCAATATGTTCAATGTTTATATGAAAACCACTCTCTGGTTTCTGGGTATGTGTATGCAAGTGTATGTGTCCATGGATGTTTTGGGATGGGATTCATTTGTGCAGTATCACTTATTTAATTATTTTCATATATTATCAATTGCAGTTTTGTTTTTATCCCAAAGACATTCTTCAGTCATCTTTTCACATTTATTTACATAGAATAAAGTTGTATTTGTGATATACAGTTCTATAGGTTTTGACAAATGCTTAGAGTTCTATATCTACTACTACAACCATAACATAGAACAGTTCCATTTATTCCTAAAATTCTCTCATTTTTTCCCCTGTATGGCCAGCTCCTCTCCCCCTACACCTGTCAACCACTGATCTGTTCTCTGTCCCTACAGTTTGCCTTCTCCAGAATGTTATATGAATGGACTCATGCAACATATAGACTTTTGAGTCTGGCTTCTTTCACTTAGCCAGAGGCAGTTGAAATATATTCACAGCATGTGAATCGATAGGTTGTTCCTTTAAATTACCAAGTACTATTCCTTCATATAGATATACTACAATTTATTTATCCATTTACTTGTTGAAGGATGTCTGAGTGATCTCCATTTATTTGGTGATTATGAATAGAGCTGCTATAAACATTTAGTAGAGGTTTTTGTGTGAATATAAGTTTCATTTTTAGGATAACTAGGAATGGGATTGCTATGTCATATGGCAGGTGTATGTTTAACTTTATAACAAATTTCCAAACATTTTCTGAAGTGGCAGTACAATTTCACATTCCCACTAGCAATGTATAGAATTGCAGTTGCTCTTCTCAGTGGCACTTGCCACTGTCAGGGTCCCCCCGCCCCCCATTATAATAGGTGTGTAGTGGTATCTCCTAGTTTTAATTTGCATTTTCCTAATGACTAGTGCTATTGAACATCTTTTCCTATGCTTATTTGCATCCACATATCTTCTTTCTTTCAAAGTAGCTGTACCATTTAAATTCATACAGCAATGTATGACGGTCCCCATTTCTCTGCATCCCTGCTAACGTTTGTTATTTTCATTGAATTTTTTTTATTATAGTTGTCCTAGGGGATGTGAAATAGTATCTCATTGTAGTTTTGATTTGCATTTCCCCAATGACTAATGATGTTGCACATCATTTCATATGCTTATTGGCCATTTGTATATCTTTGGAGAAATGTCTATTAAAATACTTTGTGTATTTTAATTGGGTTGTCTTTTTAGTGTTGAAGTATAAGAGTTCTTTATATATTCTCAAATTAGACTCTTATCAGATATATCATGGGAAAATATTTTTTTTCCACTCTGTGGGTTGGCTTTTCACTTTGATAGCGTTTTTGATGTGCAAACGTTTTTAATTTTGATGAAGTCTAACATGTATATTTTTGTCTCTTATGTTATAATTGTCATATTTAAGAAATTGTTACCTAAAGCAAGGTCATGACAATTTGCATCTTTGTTTACTTCTAAGAATGTAATAGTTTTACTACTTATCATTATGTTGTTGATCAATTTTTAGTTAATTTTTGGATATGGTATGATGTAGGTATCCAAATTCATTCATCTGCATGTGCATATCCAATTGTAACAGCACCATTTGTTGAGAAGATTATTCTTTCCCTGTCAAATTGTCTTGGCACCCTTGTCAAAAATCATTTGACATAAATGCATGGGTTTACTTCTGGATTCTCAATTAAATTCCACTGATCTATATGTCTATCTTCATAACAATACCATGCTGTTTTGATTTTTGTGCCTCTGTAATAAATTTTGAAATTGGGAAGCGTGAGTTCTCTGACTATATTCTTTTCAGATTGTTTTAGCTTTTCAGGATTCCCTGCATTTCCATACGAATTTTAGGATCAGCTTGCCAATTTCTGCCAAAAAGAAAAAAAAGAAAGTTGGAATTTTAATAGGGATTGTGTTGAATCTGTACATTAATTTAGGGAGTATTGCCACCCTAAAAATACTGTCTTCCATGAACCTGGAATATATTTCCATTTATTTCAATAATGTTTTGAAAGTTTTCAGTGTACTAGTTATTTATTTTGTTAAACTTATTCCTAAATATTTTATTATTTTTGATGGTCTTGTAAATGAATTGTTTCCTTAATTTAATTTTCAGACTTTTCATTGTTAGTATATAAAAATAAAACTGATTTTTGAATATTGATCTTGTATCCTGCAGCCCTGCCAAACTCATTTATTAATTCTATCAGTTTTTCTGTGGATTCTGTAGGATTTTTTCTATATAAGATCAGGTCATCTGCAAATATAGTTATATACTTCCTCTTTTCCAATATGAATGCTTTTAAATTATTTTTCTTGCCTAATTGTCCTGACTGGTACCTCCACTAGAGTGTTGAATAGAAGAGTGACAGGAGTATGCACTCTTGTCTCTTTCTTGATTTTAGGGCAATGTTAAGTGTAATGTTAGCTGGTGATATTTTAAAATGCCCTTTATCAGATTGAGGAATTTTATTTCAATTCCTAGTTTGCTGAGCTTTGTTGTTGTGAAAGGATGTGTATTTTTGTCAAACACTTTCTAGAATCTATTTTGATAATCATGTTTTCTCTTTATTTTATATTGATTAATTTTTATATGTTGAATTAACTTTGTATTTATCCATATGGGATAAATTCCATATGGTGGTTGTGTATATTTTTTTAATACACTCCTGGATTTGGTTTGCAAGTATTTTTGTTAAAGGTGTTTGTACCTATTTCCATAAGGGATATTGGTCTGTGGTTTTTTTGTGTGTGTATGATGTAATTGCATGGCCTTGGTATCAGGGTAATACTGGCCTTACACAATGTTTCCTTTCCCTCTTCTAATGTTTGGAAGAGTATGTAAAGAGATGGTTTTAATTACTTTTTAGTATTTGGTAGAATTCACCAGTGAAGCCATGTGGTCCTAAGTTCTTTGTGGAAATTTTTTATTTTTCCAATTACTGTTCAAGCTCTTTAATTGTCATTGGGCTATTCAGTTTTTCTACATTTTTTCCCAAATTAATGTCTTACTCCATTTGGGCTGCTATAAAAATACCATAAACTGGGAAGCTTGTAAACCACAAAAAATTATTATAGTTCTGAAGGCTGGGAAGTCTAAGGTAAAGGCACTGGCAGATGCAGTGTTTAGTAGGGGCCCAATTTCTGGATCAAAGATAGTGTCTCCTCACTGTATCTTCCCATGGCTGAAGAGGTCCCATCTTCTAATACCATCATATTGGTGATTTGGTTTCAACGTATGAATGTTGGGAGGACACATGCATTCAGACCATAGAATTAGTTTTGATAGTTGTTGTCTTTCTAGAAATTTGTCCATTTTCTACTATATTAATCTAATTTTTTGGTAGACAGCTCTTCATAGCATCCCCTTGTAATCCTTTTTGTTTATGTAGGTTGGTAGTAATGTCCACTTTTTCATTTCTTATTTTAGTAATTTGAGTGCCTTTTCAAAATGTTTTAGTCTAGCTAAAGATTTGTTAGTTTTGTTGATCTTTCTACAAACCAGCTTTTGGTTTTATTGATTTTTCTCTATTGTTTTTCTGTTCTGTATTTCATTTAATTCTACTATGATCTTAATTGTTTCTTTCATTCTGCTTGTCTTGAGTTTAGTGTGCTTTTGTTTTCTAGTTTCTTAAAGTAGAAGATCGGGTGTTTGTTTTTTGAGATATTTTTTCTATTATTGTTATTAGTTTTGAGGCAGAGTTTCACTCTGCTACCCTGGGTAGAGTATAGGGGCATCATCGTAGCTCCCTGCAGCCCCAAAGTCCTGGGCTCAAGTAACCTTCCTGCCTCAGCCCCCCAAGTAGCTGGGAATACAGGCCTATGCCATGATGCCTGGCTAATTTTTCTATTTTTAGTAGAGATGGGGTCTTACTCTTGCTCAGGCTGGTCTTGAACATCTGAGCTCAAACAATCCTCCTGCTTCAGTCTCCCAGAGTGCTAGGATTACAGATGTGAGCGACTGTGCCTGGCCCATGATCTTTCTTCTTTTAAATGTATTCATTTATGGCTATTGATTTTCCTCAAACCACTTGCTTTGCAGCATCCTGTAAGTTCTATTTTGTTGTGTTTTTGTTTTCTTACATTTCAAAGTATTTCCTAATTACCTTTGTGATTTATTCTTTGACTTATTGGTTATTGAAGAGTGTGTTATTTAATTTCCACATATTTCTGAGTTTTCAAATTTTTTTCTGTTATTGATTTCTAATTTCATTGTATTGTGTTTGTAGAACATATCTTGTATGATTTAAATCTTCTTTAGTTTATTAAGATATGTCTTATGGACTGAAATATGGCCTATCCTAGAATATATTGCATATACAATACAAAAGAGTATGCATTTTGACTGTTGTTGGATGGAGTGTTCTCTAGATGTCCAAACTGTTTGGTTTATAATGTTTTTCAAATTATCTGTTTCTTTTCTGGTCTTCTTTCTAGTCATTCTATCCAATATGAAATTTGGTCATTGAAGTCTCCAGCTATTATTTCTGAACTGTATATTCCACCTTTCAGTTCTATCAGTTTTTTTCTTCTTATATTTTATGGCTCTGTTGTGAGGTGTATATATGTTAATAATTGTTATATGTTCTTGATAAATCGACACTATTACCATGAAACGTTCTTTCTCTGGAGTACAACTTTTGTCTTAAAGTGTATTTTGTCTGATATTGTTATAGCCTCTCCTCCTCGTTTTGTTTCCATTTGCATGGTATATAATTTTTCATCCTTTAGTTTCAATATTTTTGTGTCTGAACACAAAGAACGTGTCTTATAGACATATTTATTGGTGATATTTTTATCCATTCTGTCAATATCTACATGCTAATTACTGCAGTTAGTTCATTTAAATTTATGTCATTTTTGATATGGAAGAATTTACTTCTATTTTGCTATTTGTTTTCTGTATATCTGTGACAGTTTTGTTCCACAGTTCACTCTTCACTGTCTTCCCTTGTGTTAAATAGTTATTTTTGTGTAGCATTTTAATTTTAATTTCCTTTTTTATTTACCATATATTATTGAATTATTATTGTTTGCTATGAGTATTGCCATTAATATCTTTAACAATTTTGTTATATAATGCCTATAACAATTTTGTTAAGATTTATACCAACATAATTTCAATAGTAAACAAAATCTTTGGTCCCAAATAGTTCCACACCCTCCTTATGCTGTTACTGCCACAAATTACATTTTTATACATTGCATGTCTATCAACTCAGGATTATAATGATTGCATTAGGTAGTTGTCTTTTAAATAAGATCGGAGAAAAAAATGAGGTACAAATAAAAATACATCCTTTTATATTTAACTCTCTTTTTGTATTTGTGTATTTCCTGGAGATCTTTATTTCCTTATGTGGATTCAAGATACTTTCCAGTTTCCTTTCATTGCAAGCTGAAGGTTTCCCTTCATTATTTCTTTTACTTCAGGTATGCCAGTGACAAATTCTTTGAGTTTTTGGTTATCTTGGAATGAATTTCTCCTCCTTTTTTGAAGAATAATTTTTCTGGGCATAGAAATCTAGTTGACAGTTTCATTTTTCTTTAGCACTTTGAATATGTGATTTCTGACATCCTGGCTTTCTGGCCATTCATATGGCCTCCCTCATTTCTGATTAAAGGCAGACTCATTGTCTTGGGGAGGATCCCTTCTATGTGATGAGCTGCTTCTCTCTTGTTGCTTTCAAGATTCTCTATTTGTCTTTGGCTGTTGACAGCTTGATGATGTATCAATGTGTCTTAGTCTTCTTGGGCCGCTGTAATAAAATACTATAATGGACTTGGTAGCTTAAACAATAGACACTTATTTTCTCACAGTTCTGGAAGCTAGGAGTCCAAGATCAAGGTGCCAGGATGGTCAGTTTCTGGAGAGAGATTTTTTTCCTGGCTTGTAGATGGCCACCTTTTCACGGTGTCTTCACATGGTGTGAACAGGAAGCATAAACTCTCTTGTGTCTCTTCCTACAAGGGCATTAATCCTATCATGAGGGGACCTGCCCTCATGAGCTCATCTAAACCCACATGTCTTCCAGCAGCCCAACTCCAAATACTATCACCTTGTGAGTTAGGGCTTCAACATGAATTTAGGGTGGAAGGGGACAAAATTCAGTCCATAGCAGTAGGCATGGAACTCTTTGAGTTTAACCTACAAGGGAGTTTGGTGAGTTTTCTGGATGTATAAGTTCATGTTTCTTATCAAATTTGGGGAGTTTTTCAAATTATTACTTCATATATGCTTTTTGACCCTTACTCTCCTGTCTCTTGGTACTTACATTGTGTGTTTGTTAGTATACTTGATGGTGTCCCAGAGGTCTCTAAGGCTCTGTTTACTTTTGTTCATCATTTATTTCTTCTGTTCCTTAGACCAGATAATCTCACTTGACTTCACATTCATTGATTATTTCTTCTGTTCAAATATGTTACTGAACCCCTCTAGTGAATTTTTGCAATATAGTGATTCCAATTTTCAAATCCAGAATTTCTACTTGATTAAAAAAAATAACTTCCAACTCATTATTGATATTGTCCAGGTAGTTTGATATTGTTCTCATACTTTGGCTCTTTGTACATGATTTTCTTTGGCTCTTTGAACATATTTAAACTAGGTGATTTAAAGTCTTTGATAAATCCAACATCTTGGTTTATTCTAAAACATTTCCTATTGATTGCTTTTATTTCTGTGTATGGGCCATACTTTCTTTGTACCATTCAATTTTTTTATTGAAAAATGAATATTTTAAGTGATATTATGTATGATCTCTGGAAGTGAGATTCTCTTCCTTCTTCAGAGTTTATTGTTGCTGCTTATTGTAGTTATCATTGTTTAGTAAATTTTCTTACTTAATATTTGAAAGTCTGTATTGCTGTGATCTGTAGCAACTGAAGTAATTTCTCAGTATAGTGATCTAATAATAAAACAGTGATTTCCTTAAGTTCCAGAAACCAATAAATCCCGCAGCCTTTGCCAAGCACAAACCTTTGACACTCAGCCATATATCATTGACAGCTCTTTCCTAACCTCTACCTCCTGCTTATGCAGAGCCTTAAATTCAGTCAGAGGTGAGAAATAAGGCCCTTCTTAGATCTTTCCTGAGTATGCACACATCCATATACATGTGTGGTCTTCTGGATTCTTGGGGAGTATGTTGGAGACCTTTAAAACTCTATGGATATTTCATTCTCTACTTTTTCCTTTTAAGCTTTTGGGTTAGTCTACTCTTTGACACAACCATTGTCCATAGCCTCAGGTAGCAGACATTAAATGTTTTACTGTAATTGTTTTCCACAAATGGTCATGAGGAGGTTTTTCACACTGCATGAGTTCCAAGTAAGGTCAACAAAAGATAGCTTGTTAAGTGGGGTCTTCCAGAGAAGCACCAGACAGGTAAGATAAGGTGACAGTTGTTTGGGACTGAGGCTTTGAAAAAGCCCCTGCTCCATTCTTCTCCATCTGTTGGCTACCAGGCTGCACAGGAATGTGCCGCTGTCGTTTTCAAGAGTACTGCAGAGCTACAGAGCAGGAGATGGAACTAAAGCAAGTTAAAACATCACAGATTCCCCTGTTCTTACCAAGATTCAGCTATTTTTCTCGAACAAATGTTTGCCTAGTTGTTGTAAGGCTTTGATGAATTTCTAGAGTTTAGGAAAAGTTGATTCTGACAACTTTTTTTGTCAGTTTTTTCATTGCTTTCAGGGAGAACAGATTTTTGGAGGTCCTTCCTCTGCCATTTTCACTGATGTCATTTCCATACACTCAATTTATAGTTAAGCTTCCTGCCAAACTTTTTGAATGTTAGCCTGACACTTTGGTTCAGCCTCTTCTAAAGAGGCAAGCAAATCGGTAAGATACTACTCAGTGAATGATGCAAGACAATTTGCCAACCATAATCATCCACTTTCTTGAATGTTACATGATATTGTACTATTTATCTGCTTCTGAGTCATTCTATGAGGTCATGTGTTTCCCAAGGGATTTTAAAACTTTAATTAAAGTAATTAATACAAATCATCAATTGACATTAAAAGGAGGTTCCCAATTGAGGAAGTAGTGAAAATTGTTATGATTGAAGTTAAAATAGATATTATCATTCACATTGAAACAGATGAATATATCACTCATATTCAGAGGATGCTTTTCTTTAGTAAAAAACACATTCATACAACACATGGCACTGCCAAGATTTGAAATTCATACATTTGTAATATCTGTGGGTGTGGCAAAGATCTGCTTTCCAAAAATTCATATAACACTCTGTCATAGGCTGGGACAGATCAAAAGATGTGGAACCCCACAACAGGTTAGTCATTTGGCACCCCTTCAACAGATATTTTAAAATGTTCTTTCAGCATTTATTTGGTGGATATAGAAAGAAACTGTTTTTCTCTTATAAAATGGTTGGTTTCATAACAAATAATTTAAATATGTCAATTCATTGTTTTAATTATTTAATAAAATTGTATATATCCAAGGTGTACAACATGATAATCTGACATATGTATACATTGTGTAATGATGTATATGTATACGATCAAATAAATTAACACTTCCATACACCCATAGATACCATTTGTGTATGTGTATGTGGTGAGGATAGTTATAATCTTAAAATCTACTGGATTATTAAATTTTAAATAATACAGCATGATTAATAATAATTACCATTCTGCATATTAGATCCTCAAAATTCATTCATGTTATAACTGAAAGTTTATATCCTTTGACCAAAAATCTCTCTATTTCTCCTACCCCTAGCCTCTGGCAACCAATACTTTCTGCTTCTATGAGTTTGAAATTTTTCAATTCCATATACTAGTGAGATTGTATAGTATTTGTCTTTCTGTATCTGGCTTATTTCACTTTAGCATAATGTCCTCTGGGTTTATCCATGTTGTTACAAATGGCAGGATTTCCTTTGTTATGGCTGAATTGATAAAAGTACAGGTAACAAAGGAAAAATAAACAAGTGAGGCTACATCAAACTGAAAAGCTTTTTGCACAGCAAAGGAAAAAAATCAACAAAATGAAAAGACAATCTACAGAATGGGGAAAATATTTGCAAAACATGTATCTGATAAATGGTCAATGTTATAAATATGTAAGAAACTCACAGAACACTATAGCAAACAGACAAAAAACCCCAAATAGCCCATGTAAGGAAATGGGCAAAGGGCCTGAATAGACATTTTTTCCAAAAAAGACATACAAATGGCCAATAGTCAAATTAAAAAATTGATCACCATCACTAATCATTGCAGAAATGCAAATTAAGACCACAATGAGATATCACTTCATACCTGTTAGGATGGCTATTATCAAAAAGACAAGAGAAAACTATAAATCTATGTCACATTTCATATCAGAAATCAAGAAAGTTTGTTCCATGATTGAAGGACACATAAAACTGAATTGAACTAATAACAATGAATGAAACATCTGTTAAACTACAGCTATAATGAACTTTTTCTTGAGTGGACAAGAAAAAGGATAACCATTGATTCTATATAATTAAACTAAAGACTCAAGTGTTCCTTTCCCTCAAAGTTATATACTTTTTGCTAAAAAATGCTGAACAATGTCAGCTTGATTATAAAAAAAATCTTTAATTTATAGTAAACTGGATGTTTACTGACAGAACTGTGCATAAATATACACTGATAATATATTTGAAGTTCATTTAGGGTGCCTAACATAGAGTTCATCATGGTTAATTATAGGGAAATAGTAATAAGCTTGGAGCATAGTTTTTAACCAAAGTATGTATATTTCCATCCTCTTGCTAAAGACCATTTGCAAGATTTGAGAATCATTTTTGGGTGTGATTAGAATTTCCTCATGAGAATTTTCAGTCTTTTAAAAATGGTTAGGTCAGCACTATCCAATGTAAATGCAACGTAAGCCACAAATGTAATTTTAAATTTTCTAGGAATCATATTATAACAGTAAAAGCAAACAGGTGAACATAATGTTAACAATATATTTTATTCAACCTGGTGTATTCAAAACTTTGCCATTTTAATATGTAATCAATTTAAAACAGTTTTTAGTGAGGTATTTTATATTCTTTTTTTCTACTGAATTCTCAAACAGCTTATCTCAATTCAGACTACTCACATATCCAGGGCTCAGTAATCACATGTGGCTATTGACTACTGGTTGTACAGTGCAAGTTTAGACTCTATCCTTGAGATATTTCACTAAAATTATGGTTATTTTTCCCAATATCCATCCATGTTAAGGTATGAATTTACCAACAATGAATAGCAATGACTACAACTCAGGGTACACATAGGCTCAGTTTTTAAATATGCTACATTTTTGATAATTTCCAATGAGTAACAGAACTTCAGTCAGGCTGTCAGAAATTTATTTTGAAGTAATTTGATTATATATGAATATATTTATGTGTGTGCATATGTATGTATACATGTATGTAAAATCCTAGGTTAGAAAATGTTGGTGTGTTATAGAAAATGTCTCTGTCTTAAAGAATACCCTGTCTTGATTGAGAGAGAAAATATATTAAATATATATTTGAAGTAATATGGGAACAATAATAAAGTAATGTATTAATCAAATAAATGACAGGTTGATGTTAAGGTACAGTAGTCTCCCTTATCTGCAGGGGATGTGTTCCAAGACCTCCAGTGGATGCCTGAAACAGCAGATAGTACCAAACCCTAAATATACTATAATTTTTCCTTTATATATACATCTATGATAAAGTTTAATTTATAAATTAGGCAAAGAAAGATACAATAATAACTAATAATAAAATAGAACAATTATAATGAT
This sequence comes from Cheirogaleus medius, assembly GCA_008086735.1. Lineage (NCBI taxonomy): Eukaryota > Metazoa > Chordata > Mammalia > Primates > Cheirogaleidae > Cheirogaleus > Cheirogaleus medius. The sequence continues at coordinate 21,274,401 of VBSM01003157.1, read as the reverse complement.
ATACTGTGATAAAATTATGAGAATATGTTATTTCTCTCTCAAATTATTGTATTGTGTTCACTTTTCTTCTTGTGATGAAGACAGGACAAAGTGGAACCAGTGGAAAATTTAATCACATTACTTAGAATGGTGCAGAATTTAAAACGTATGAGTTGTTTATTTTTAAAACTATCCATTTAATATTTTCGGACCATGGTTAACTGTGGGTAACTGAAACTATGGAAAATGAAGCCACAGATAGAGGGGGCCTACTGTATATTCTTAAGCTCATTAACAAACTGAGATCTTTATTTTGGAAGTAAGGTCAGGTTTTAGGGTAGTGTGATAAAATTTGGTTTGGATGATTAACATTTCTTGAGTATTTTCTATACTGTAAAATGCTAGAAAGCTCCATTTTTTTCCATAATTCCTACCTAAGTCATATTGATTGCACAGTGTCTGACAGTGAAAACATATGTAGTCTTGATAAATAATATGTTTGTGATACTTAATTCTCCATCTGGCTTTGACATTTCTTCTTAATGATTTACTCAATGCCTGAATTAGTAACCTATTCAGAGGTTTCAAACTAAATAAATAGGATAGGATACTAGGTAGAAATGTAGTAAGAAAAATATCTATTTTAGTTTCTATAAAGATGGTCAGCTTTATTATCAGTACTTAGTAGTAGTTCATGGGTTGCAATATTAGGCAAAGATGAAAAATCTTGGAAATTCTCTTTTAATAATTATTAGTATGTGAACTACATATTTTTCATCAACTTTGTAACTGATAAATGTTAATTTTACTTTGATATTTTCTGAGTGGGATTATTTTATTTTTCCTGTATAGAGTACTTGAAAATAGTTTGAAATATTAGGAAACACAATGCTTAACTTGTTTCATTCAACAAAAATATCTGAGCACAATAGTAGACAGAAAAATGGCTTCCCTAAAGATATCCTCATCTTAATTCCCAGTACCTATGAAAGTGTTACCTTACATGGCAAAAAGGATTTTGAAGATGTGATTAAATTTAGGATCTTGAGATATGTAGGTTATCCTGGGATTTGCAGGTGGGCATAATGTAATCACAAAGATCTTTATTGCTATTATTTTTGTTCAGATATCATTTATATAATATTAATAGAAAATTTATGTATTTACCCATGTGGTTACCATGTCTGGTATTCTTCATTACTTTTTGTAGATATGTGTTTCTATCTGGTATTATTTACTTCTGCTTGAAACACATTTCTGCCTGAAGGACATTGATATTTCTTGTAGTACAGGTCTGTTAGTAATGAATTATTTTGACTCTGTATGTCTGAAAGTATAGTTTGCATTTATTTTTATAAGATAATTTAATTATTTCTATTTTAACATCTCATTCTTTGTTTCCTTGCCATTTCTATTTGTCTTTTTTTTTTTTTTTTTTTTTTTTTTTTGGACTTTCCGTTTTCCACTATCTTTATGTTTTAAATTATTTTTTATTTGCCCTTTCCCTTTACTTGTTTTGAATTTATAAGCTAGATTTTTCTCAGTAATTGCCATTTAAGTTTCATAATACATACTTATTAAATTCTACATCTTAATCTTCTTGCAAATCATTTGACTCCTACCTTATTGTTGTGAATTATAATCTTTTATTATCAAGGGTCTAATCTTTTTTTTTCTTTTGAATCTCAGAACATAGATAATATTATTGTTCTTCTTTTGTGTATTTCTTTTAAATTGTATATTTTATATAACAAATATTATTTATCTTTATTTAATAGATCCACTTGTTTTTATACTCATCTTTAAATTCACTAGTTTCCTTATTTCTTTTTTGAGTCATTGGGATTTTACTCTGTAGACCCTTTCCCCCCACCCCAGAAATGAATGCTTTAGAAATTCCTTTAATTAAGATCTGTGAATGGTTAACTTTCTTATTTTTTTAGCTGAAAATATTTTTATTTAACCCTTTTATTTTGACTTTTAAATGCTCTTTAAAATGGAATTTTGTTTTCTGTATTCCATTATATCTCCTATTGAGAATATGTGCTTGTCAGTTTTATTGTCCTCTTTGTAGATAAACTATTTGTCTCTTTTTCTTGAAAGTCTTAAAATTTTTCTTTTTATTTTCCTTTGCTGTTCTATGTGATCATTACAATGTTCTCGGTAGAGATTTTAAAATAATTATCCTTCTTGATATATAAAATATTTCCTGAATTATAGAAATCATGATTTTTATCACATGTAGAAAATTCTGTAATTATCTCCTTGAATGAGGGGGAAAACATGATATAAAAGTGACTAGACACCTTTAGAAAATAATAAAATAAAACAGAAAAAAATAAATGTAGGAAGTAGGAATTCATTGGTTTCAATAGAAGTTTAAATAATGTTAAAAAGAGAATTAGTACATTGAAATCTGAATGTGAAGATATTGTTCAAAATGCAGTAATTTTTATATTATTCTTTTCTCTTGGATTCCTTGCACTCGTCAATCAGCTTCATTTAGGCTACTTTACTAGAATCTAAGTTCTAGTTTCTTCTCCACACTCCCTCTAATCTGTAGAAGCTGTAGATCCCTGGGATAGGAAATTGCTCCCAGATAAGCCTCAGCTTCAGTTTTCTGATATACCTTACCGATCTGGTTTCATCTTACTATTTTTTTTTAATTTAATTTTTGGGTCCTTGAGGAGTTCCCGTATGTAAGTTTAACAAAACATTTAAATTGGGTTGATCTTCCTACCACATACATATGTATCTATATCTCTCCAGTTATTTGGATAAATGGCTCAGATTTTCATTTTAAAAAAATACTTTAGGCTACTGTAAGAAGAATGAATTGGCAGGGCCAAACATGAAACAGGTAGAACAAGTAGTAAATTGAATTAAGTAATCCAAGTAAGAGATATAGGCAAGTATCAGCAGATTAATGTTTAATAGTTATACTTAGTAACTGGATATGTAGAATGCGTAAGAAAACAAAGATGATTTACTCTAAAGGTTAACCAAACATTATACAGTTCTCTCAGTACTCTGGAGCATTGGTTCCAGGACCTCCGTACAGATACCAAGAACCGAGATGCTCAAATCCCTGATATAAAATGGTATAGTGTTTGCATATAACCTGTGCACATCCTTTTGTATATTTTAAATCATCTCTAGATTACTCATAATGCCTAATATAATGTAAATGCTATATAGTTGTTATACACTGTATTTTTATTTGTATTTTTACTGTTGTTATTATTTTTTCGTATTTTTTTTTTTTGAGACAAAGTCTCACTCTCTTGCCCAAGCTAGAGTGCAGTGGCGTCATCGTAGCTCACTGCAACCACAGACTCGTATAACTATTATATTTAAAGTATTCATTACACTGTGTTTTTTTTGGAATAATCTTTTTATTAAAAAATATAAGATCAATTCAGCAAAGCATAGCCCAATCTTTATTCTGCGTAAAATCAGGAACCTCGAACTTCTAGAAACCATTGTTTACTGACTAAGCTAGAGAAACAAGTTTTTCTTGCTCTGCATTGGTTTTTAAGAACCTGTGAAAAGTTCCAAACTCTGGGAAAGTCATATTTTGTAAATTTTTATTCAAATGGCTTTTTTTCTAGTACATAGTACAATTTAAAGATTCTAAAATGTTTAAGGAATATAGTGTTGTTTGTCACAACTATTAAAGAAATGTATGTCATGCTTTTAAAAGCATAAACATTTATCAATTTTTAAAAGAGAAATACATTGTTTATCATTCAATTAATACATGTTTATTATAGATAACCTTTTTACAAATGGCACAAGAAGCAGTCCAGAAGGCTAAAAGCTTTTCTACTTACCTTCCCATTCAATTAAACTTCTACACACTGGAAAGTGGGGTACTCTGATCACTTACCTTCTGCTGTGAGATCCTGAGCACATAAACTGAGATAATAAACACCAGTCCATACACAGCCTATGATTTATACACCAATCTGTCTCCCAGTTGAAATATACATTTGCATTTATTTAATATGGGCAAAAAAGAAGGAAATTTGGCACTTATCCATGCAAATTTGGCATGAGTAATATTCTTGGGGGAAAGTAGAAAGATTTCTGCCAGTATAGAAATAGTTTGACAGTTTAAAAGATTATTAAATTAGGTATTATCTTTATTAATCTCTTAGTTAATACATCACATTTAAAGTGAAATTCTTTAGAAAATTCATCTTTGGAAATGACTTACTTATGAAGTTGAATATTTAAGTGCAGAGATAAGAGGACATACCTAAATTAACAATCAGGTTAACACTTCAGTTTGTATTTTAAGACATGTGTCTAATCTCAAAACTCTAATTCACATTTGACAAGGGATTAATATCCAGAATATACAAGGAACTTAAACAACTCAACAACACAAAAATAAATAATCCAGTTACAAAATGGGCAAATGATCTGAATAGCAGACATCTCTTAAAAGAAGACATACAAATTGCCAACAGGTATATGCAAAAATGCTCAACATCAATAATCAACAGCAAAACGCATATTAAAACCACAATGAGATATCATCTCACCACTGTTAGAATGGCTATAATAAAAAAACCACAAAAAACAAAAAATAAATGCTGGCAAATATGCAGAGAAAAAGGAACCCTTTATATACTCTTGGTGAGAGCATAGATTACTACAGCTATTATGGAAAACAGTATGGAGGTTCCTCAGACAAATAAAAATAGAACAACCATATGATTTTTCTATTTTTGTATGATCCAGTAATCCCACTACTGGGTATATATCCAAAGGAAAGAAAATCAGTATGTCAAAGAGACATGTGTACTACCATATTTATTACAGTACTGTTCATAATAGCCAATATATTCAAATATATCAAGCTAAGTGTCCACCAGCAGATAAATGAATAAAGAAAATGTATATATACACAATGGAATATTATTCATCCATAAAAAGAATGAAATTCTGTCATTTGCAGCAACATAGATGAACCTGGAGGATATTATGTTAAGCAGAATAAGCCAGGCACAGAAAGATAAATATTGCATTTTCTCTCTCATATGGGGAAACTAAAAAAGTTGATTTTTATGGAAGTGAGAGTAGAATAATGGTTATTAGAGAACAGTAGGAGGTGAAGGGAGTTGGGAGAGGTTGAGTTAGTAGATACAAAGTTACATCTAGATAGGAGCAAAAAGTTCTAGTGTTATATAGCGCTGTACTATGATTATAGTTAGCAACAATGTATTGTATAATATATTTTTAAATAGCCAGAAGAGAGGATTTTGAATGTTCCTACAAAAAGAAATGATAAATGTTTGAGGTGGATTTACTAATTACCCTGATTTGATCATTACACATTAAACATATGTATCAAAATATCACACTGTACACCATAAAAATGTATAATTATTTTATATAAATTAAATTTTTAAAAAATCTAATTCAAAGATTTTTTTGTTTTAGTACCTATATGTAAGAAATAATTTTAAAATTTCTTAAGAAAACTATTAAACTTAATTTTATTTGGCAAATACTTTTCATTTCCTTATGGATTTTCTCCAGTTAAAGATTATCTTTGCCACAGGAGCTTGGTAACCAACAATCATTTGACTACACACTGATTCATCAAGCATCTCCACAAATATTCAGAAACACATTTATTGCTTATAACTTATTAATTTTAAATTTTTGATACTATATTAAAAGTCACAATAAACTCTTATTATAAGAGTGCTGGTTATGGCAATAAAATGTGAATTACTGCTCAAGAAGAGGACAGGTCCATATTGTATACTACAGAAAAACTGACCTCAAAACTTTTCTGTAGAGAATTGAAGAATAGTGTGTCTTTTTCTTTGTCTGCAGCTAAACAATAGTGTTTGTTGGCACTTTCTGATGTAGTGGAAAGCCCCATTGACTTAGCTGCCAGAAGACACATCCTTCTCCACCAGCGCTCGTTTGGCTCCAGTATAGAAACATACCATTCAGTTCCTTTAGGCTCTGAGCAAAACCTGTTTCTGTATGCAATTTTGAATCGTTTGTCAGGGGTGCCTCTAACAGGCACTTAGTTTTACATAGCCAGGGATGACAGGACACTGGCAGCTGACAACCCTCCCGCCCAGGCCCTGCTGTACCCCTCTACTGCTGGGAGGCCTGGGGTGCACAGAGTCGCGTACCCTGCACAAAGCCCTGCGTTCTCTCTGGCCCGGGCTGTGTGAGCCACCTTCTCTTCTCTTCGAGGGCCTCTGACCCTTCTTTCTCTCCCTAAACACCCGGGAAAGACAGTGAAAAGAGAGAGAAGAATCTCGTCTGAGTCTTCGGAGATAACCCAAGGTGGGATTGAAGGAACTGGTGGAGTGTGTTGCCAAGTACCCAGGACGTGGAGGGAATCAGAAGAGGGAGACCACAGCCCGCAGCGGGCAGGAGGTCCTCTGGGTATGCGGGATGAAATGGGGTCGGGTACGCTTCTCTTTGGGGCTCTCGGGCCCCTGCAAGGTCATGTGCACAACCTCAGCCTGACCGGGCCTCCCAGGCCCTGTTCCCTTGGGGCCCGGGGGAGAAGGAGAAGGCGGGTGGTGCCCGCGGACCTAGCCCATTCGGGGTGCCCGGAGAGGGCTACGCGGCTGAGTCATGAGTCTGACTACGCCTCCGACGACTCCGGAGTGGTTCAAATGGCTCAGCCGGGTGTGAAGAAGATTCAGGTCTGGTCCAGGCCCGGGCACTCTGGGCTTTGGGGGCGGGTACGTCAGTGGGGAAAGGGCCTTGGCCTTCCTCCTACAGCCGTTGCCATGACAACCGTGCTGTTTGAGGCGGACTGTGGGGAGGCTGGAGCACGACTCCCCCTAGCGGAGCGCAGAGCCCCGAGTGCGGAGCGCGCCTGGCGGTCCACAGAGGCGAGGGAGGGCCTTGCCGGCTGGAGTTCGCCTTTCTCCCTGCCATCCCCTCCACCGTTGTTATGGAGACTGCCAGGGCAACCTCATGTGTAACTGGCTGCTCCAGCGGCTGCTACTGAAGTAGAAGAAACAGCAACCTGAGCCGTTTTTTGCCCCAGCGTCTCTTTCAGGAACTCCGACCCAGCAGCTGCCACCGCTTGCCTGCCACAAACAGGAAATGAGAGGGCAGAAGTCCAAAATTTGCCTTGGATCCTCCACCATGCCTTTTTTTATTCAGCTTTCCACTCTGAATTTTATATCTCAGCATCTTCCACAGTAAATGGCCTAAAACCAGCTCCTTTTATTTTAATACACTGTCTGCCACACCTCTTCTATTAACAGACAGCTGGTTTCGTTCCACAGAACACTGTCCTGGGCCCTGTTTCATTATCAAAAGAGAGAGATTTTAAAAGTGTGTGTGTGTATTTCTTGTATTACAGTAGATATGTGAAATCCCTAGTTTTCATTAAGAGGACATGAATATTTATAGGACTGTCCTCTTGCTGCTAAGTACCCCTGAAATGACCACTTTTTGACAGTGAGTGGAATAATTACGTGTTAGAATATCTGGGGTATATAGCAGAGAAAGAATGGGCTGTTTAGAAGCCCCTTCCCTTTTCATTTTCAGTTCTATATGTCAATCAAGCGCTAAATTGTCTCTTTTCTGGGCTCTATTCCCTCGATGTTTGAGGTCAGTTTTTGGCTTTGCAAGGGGCTTTATTTCAACATGGCTCTGTCTTTGAATTTCGGGATGGAGAGTAAATTAAATTCTCTAGACTACTTACACTCAGCTCAGGTGCAAAATTTAGTGCATAGATGCATCTCTACTGACTATGGACATGAATACACTTAGAAAAAAGGATTCTCCCTGATTAGAGCAAGTTGAGGCATCTGTGATCTTGAATTGCCAGCCATACCCTGGCAGACTCTGTGGACTGCTGTCAGTCACAACCCCTTGTTCTCAAATTTCTTTTCTGTTTAATGTGTATGTGGTACAGCTTTCATTCTCTGAAGGCACCCAGGTAGCTTTTGCTACTGATAATCATGAGTTTCCTTACAGTTCTACAAGTTCGAATAGACTGGCCTTTTCAATTGACTTTGATACTACCTTCTTAGAAAATCCCAACAATGCAGGATAACTATTTCTTTTTTAAAGCAGTTAGGTGGGATACTTAATAATTTTATTTTGTCATACTTTCTGTGTCATGGTGTTTTCAAAGCCACTAAAAGAGATTTTGATACAACCCAAGCTCTAGGTAAAGCTATGAATTTGAAACATGTTTATCTTCGGTGTCCTATTTTACCCTCTTACCACCTCATGCAAAGGTCACCAGAGTTTCCTGAACACCAAATCTAATGCCTCTTTTCATTTGTCCTCCTATTTGACCTCTCCCAAGAATTTGACTCTCTTGATCTAACCTTTTATTTTCTTTGAAAATCTCTGCCCATCTCCTGGTAATTCTCTGACCTCTTTGAAGGCTCCTTCTTAGTCTTTTCACTTTTTCCTTTTCCTTTTTATATATTGTGTCTTGATCTTCTGCTTTTTTTCATTCTGCATATTTTTCTGGGCCTTTTCATACCACATCTATTGCTTCACCTGCCATCTTATTCTTTTGTCTTCTAAATCTGTGTCATTTTTTGCAGACTTTTCTCTGAGTTCTAGGCCTCTATTTCTAAGCTACTTCATGGGCATTTCCACTTATCTTTCCTGCAGGCATCTCAAATTGAACCTGTCCCTCACTGAACTATGTTCCTAGCCAACATTTGCTTGTCTTGCTATATTTCGCATCTTAGTTAATGACCCTATTGGAAACATGAAAGCCATTTATCGATTTATGCATTTATCTAATGCAGATTCTCTTTGGTATCTACCATATGCCAGAAAAATAGTGTCACAAAGCTTAATTCTAGTGGGAAAGACAGATTAATGCATTTACAACTAAGTAATAAAATTACAGCTTTTATTAAAGTCCACTACAAAAGTAAGCAGGATGTTATAAGATGTTGGGAGTAGCACTCTAGACAAGATGGTCAAAGAAGTTTTATGTGTTAATTTGGGATGAAGGATTAGAAGAAGCCAAACATCTAAGTTTGCTGGAGAAAGAACAGGCCAGGCAGAGAGAATAGCAGTCACAAAGGTCCTGTGGTGGGGAATGGCTTGCTGTGTTCAAGAAACTGACATAGAAGTCAATGTACTTATGAGAAGGGGAAAGTGGGGTGTGGTGAATGTGGAAAGGAAGCAGGGGACTGATTTTGAAGGTCTTTGTCAGCTCTGATGAAGAGTTTGGATTCTATCCTATGTGCAGTGGGAAGCCATCGAATGTTTTTAAGAAGAGTGGCATGAACTTTTTCATAATTTTAAATGATTATCTGGTTATAGGATGGAGAATGAATTGGAAGGGGTGAGAGTTTGGAAGTGTGGAGGAGATGAAAGACTATGAAAGTGATCCGGATCAGTCATGACAGGGGTGGGGAAGTGGAGAGAGAAATTAGTGAACAGACATGAGGTATGTTTAGTTGTCTTTTATCTTTATCACCCACTGTTGTGTCTCAGCTCATTTCTGTCCTTAGAGCACTCCATGCCATTTGGGGCTTTCCACATCCCAATCCCTTACCACTAAATCATAATTGTTATTTTTCTTATTTCTTAACTATCAATCATAGTTACATGGTACCTGATGAGGAGAAGGTAGAGAACAATAATTAAGAAAGAAGACTCCAGAGTTAAGCTGCTTTGGTTCATATCTGTGCTTCATGACTTATGAGTGGTGTCACTTTGGGCAAATTGCTTAACATTTTTGTTCCATTTTCCCTAGCTACAGAATAGGAATAATAGTGATAATGCTTATTTAGAGGACTTCGCATGGATTAAATAGTGCATATACTACACGGTGTATGGAAAGTGCTTAATAAATGTTAGATGATGACGGTGCTAATGATAATGATACAAGACTCAAGAACTCACTCTGATAAACATTTTAGTATAACTCAAGGAAGTTCTTCAGCCTTCACTTCTAACTTATTAGTAAGACTAAGAATCAGAAGAGGAAGGACATCATAGCTATCATGGGAGAAAATGGAAAATACTCTGACAAACAGAAATCCAGGATAGCTGCTCCTCAAATCTCCCTTCTTGGGGAGCTCTTCCTTTAGGAAAGCATTTTATGTTCCTTTCTGATTTTTTAATCCTGTTTTGTTTGTTTGTTTTTGAGCCTGCCTTATGTCATTGCTTTTCCTTGTTAGAGTGATTAGAAAGAAAATGGATATGGAGTTTTTAATCTTGGCAAGAATAATATAATACCTTTATGTTTGGAAAAGTTGGGACTTGTTACTTGGTGATCTTCTTTATGTCTTGCTGACTCCATAGTTAACAATCTTCAGCACAGTCACGGACTGCATAATGACATTTTGGTTAAGGACTAATGGTGTATATGACGGTGGTCTCATAAGATTGTAATCCCATATTTTTAGTGTACATTTTCCATGTTTAGATATACAAATACTTACCATTGTGTTACAATTGCCTTTAGTATTCAGTACAGTAGCATGCTGTACAGGTTTGTAGCCTAGGAGCAATAGGTTATACCATATAGCCTAGGTATTTAGTAGGCTATACTATCTAGGTTTGTGTAAGGATACTCTATGATGTTTGCACCTTGAAGAAATAACCTAATAACACATTTATAAGAGTGTAACCCTATTGTTAAGTGATACATGACTGTAATTCCAAATCTGAATTTTCCTGAGTTCACAACTTGGCCAATATTGACTGCATTGTTTTATCAAGTAATGACTGTCCTTCATGAATGGTCTGTATCTCATAATTTTCCAACTCAGCTATTAAGGCTTCTCAGTATTGAATAAATGGATGAATTAACCCTTTATAAAATATCTCTACCAACCTTTGTCTTTCTTTTCTATGATTGTTACCCTCTGTCTAAATTAGATCCTCATTACTTTTCTCAAGAAATACATACATTATCTTTTAAACATCTCTCTAATGAGCATTCACATATACATGGCAGATACATTTTCTTAAAGTATGGAGCTATTCTTGTCACTCTTCATTCAAAAAATCCAAATGCTGTTCACTGAGAAGAAAGTTACCAACTGGCAAAGGATTCATATTCAGACTATATAAAGAACTCCTATAAATAAGAAAAAGGCAGACTAGCCGATCAAAAATTGAGCAAGTGACTAGAAGAGACTACCCAATTGACTAATAAATGTAAGAAAGGATCCTCAGCCTCAATAATTATCAGAGAAATGAAAATTAAAACCACTGTCACATCCATAAGAATGACTACAATTAAAAAGATTTATATTCCAAATGTTGACAAGAATGTTGATCAAGTAGAATGTTCATACACTGCAAGAGGGACATTAAATTGATATAGCCACTTGGGAAAAACTGTTTAGCATTATTTACAAAAGACACACACACACACATACTTTATGAAGCAATTCTACTCTTTTGGGTATATATTTAAAAGGAGTGAGTTATGTATGTACCAAAAACATGAAAGAAACTGTTATAGAAGTATTATTTCTAATAGCTAAAAACTGTAAACATTTCTAATGTTTATGTTGAAAAAAAAGACTAAATAAATTATGGCATATTTTACTGTGAAATACTGTGCAGTAATAAAAATAAAAAAAATACTTTTGAACCCTACAATGTATATAAATCTCACAAACATTATTGTATAACAAAATAGGCAATACTAACCTATATTAATAATTAAGGTGGTGGTTATCTTTGGGGATATGAGCAAGGTTAGTGGTTAGGAAGAGACATGAGGGAGCTTGTAAAGAGTGCTGCTACTCTTCTGTTATTGAGCTGGGTAATACATGGGTACGTTTAATTTGTGTCAGTTCATTGAGCTGTACATTTATAATTTCATTTTTATCTCTATAGTTTAATCATATATATATATATAGAGAGAGAGAGAGAGAGACTTCTCATTAACTACTGTATTAGGTCACTCTCTTCAGCCTCTACCAATTGGATTTTAACCTGTGTTTCTAGGTGTTTTCTCTTACATCTTTGCACATATCCTATGTTTTTGACAGCCTTGACTAGTAAATGAGGCAGATGCTTCCCGTTGTTCTTAACATTCATTATTTTTGTCCTTTTAGTAAAAGCACCCTTTGAATTTTAACTGGACATATGACTGACTGCTTTTGATCAATCTTATGACTACATTTTTTAGCCTTCCTTTCCTCTATGTGTGGTTGTGAGTTTACATTTAAGCAGAAGTGATGAGTACAACTTTAGCAATGTCTGAGAAACCCTGGCAGACACATATTCCAGATGGCAGAGCTACCATGCTGGCTCTGGATCACTGGACTGTTAGATGAGAGAGAAATAAATTTTTCCCTTAATTAAGCTACAGTATTTTGTGTTTGAAGTATTTCTTTTAAGTGCCTTAATAAGAATGGTAAATATTTTTAGTTTTTGTTTGCCTGAAAATACTCTTATTCTTGAATGATAATTTATCTGATTATACAAATTTATAATTTATAAATCTATAATCTATTATACAAATGATATGCATTTGCTCTCAGAGTCATGAAGCTCTTATTGTACCGCCTTTTGACTTTGTGGCTAGTAAGAACTTTGCCGTCAGACAAACTTGTTTCATTAGGGTGATATGTCTTATCTTTCTGGCTGCCTTTTACTATAGTCAATCTGTAGTTATCTAAAGTTTTATATAGAATAATATTAATATATTCAAGTGTGGATTTTTGAAAACAGAAATATCCTCTTTGGGATTCATTGTGTTTCTTAAATCTGAAGTCTCAGAGCTCCATCAGTTTTCCTCCATTCTTTCCCCAAAAGGTACAACATTTTTTTCTCCAAACCAATGGCCAAATAAACTTGACAAGTCACCATGTTGTGTCTATTTACAAATGTGCAGATTTCCTTCTAGTCCATTCTTCCACTGCACTGCATGTGGATCCTTTTTTTGAGGATCCTATTTTTATGCAGAGGTTTTTGTTTCAAGACTTATGGCCCATTGCTCACAAGATCCTCAAAATTCACTCAACTTTGAGAGCTCTGCATTTTAAACTATGCTTATTATTCATCCTTTCTAGTTATTTTATAGTGGAAGATTTCTTTCTTTTTTAAAAAGAATATTAAAAGAAGTGAATGTTTTATATCCTTGGTAGATTTTTATTTTTCAATATGAATTGTTCTGAAAAAAATGAAAAAGAAAATTTTTAGAGATACATGCACAAAAAAGTGATAAGATTTTTTTTGTTATATTTTAATTTGATGTGAATTTTCAATTTTTTGAAACTTGACCAAGCTTAGTTACAAAAATGCCTTGAACTGGTTTTTGGTTCACTTGAATACTTTCCACTGTTGCAGTACAGCAAAGCAAGGCTTTCACTTTTGAAAGGAATTCATGCCTCCCTCTATGCTTTTAGATAGACTTTAGATTCACAGCAATATTGAGCAAAAGTACAGAGTTCTCATGTAACCCTTACCATCGCAGGCTCATAACCTCCCCCACTATCAATATCCCCCACCAGAGTGGTATATTTGATAGAATCAATAAACCTACATTGACACATCATTATCACTCAAAGATCATAATTTACATTAGAGTTCATTCTTGGTGTTGTACTTTTTACAGGTTGTGACAAAGGTATGATGACATGTATCTACCAAGATGACAAATATCTACCAAGAATTGTTTCACTGCCCTAAAAATCTGTGTTTTGCCTATTCATCCCTTCTTCCCCATAACCCTTAGCAACCACTGATCATGTCTCCATTTTTTTATCTTTTTTACTGTCTCCATTATTTTATCTTTTCCAAAATGTCAGATAGTTGGAATCATGATGTATGTAACCCTTTCAGACTGGCTTCTTTCACTTTGTAATATGCATTTGAGGATCTTTCATGTGTTTTCCTGACTTGATAGTTTATTTCTTTTTAGTGCATATAATATTTCATTGTCTGGATATACCAGTTTCTTTTATACACTCATCTGCTACTGAAGGACGTCTTGTTTGCTTCCAAGTTTTGGCAGTTTTGAATAAAGCTGCTATAAACATCTGTGTCTAGGTTTTTGTGTGGATTTAAGTTTTGAACTCCTTTGGGTAAAAACTAGGGAGTACGTTTGCTGGATCATATGGTAAGAGTATGTTTAGCTTCGTAAGAAATTGCCAAACTCTCTTCTAGTGTGGTTATAAAATTTTGCATTTCCACGAGCAATGAATGTGAGTTCATGTTGTTCCATATTCTCACCAGCTTTTGGTATTGTTACTGTTCTGTATTTTGATATGTGTGTAATGGTATCTCATTATTTTAATTTGCATTTTCTGAGTTACATATAATGTGGAGCAACTTTTCATGTGCTTATTTTCCATCCATATACCTTCTTTTCTGAGATGTCTGTTCAGATCATGTGTGCATTTTTAAATCAGGTTGTTTTCTTATTGTTGAGTTTTATGAGTTCTTTGTATATTTTGGATAATGGTCCTTTATCAGATATCTTTTATGAGTATTTTCTGCTAGCCTGTATCTTGTCTTCTCATTCTCTGGACTGTGTCTTTCACTGAGCAGATATTATTAACTTTAATGATGTATAGCTTATCAGTTCTTTCATGAATCATGCCTATGGTGTTGCATCTTAAAAGTCAGTCATATTCATGCCCAAGGTCACATAGATTTTCTCCTATTTTATCTTTTAGGGGATATATATCGTTTTGTATTTTACAATTAGGTCTATGATCCATTTTCAGTTAATTTTTTTGAAGGATGTAAGGTCTGTGTCTACATTCCTTTTCTTTCTTTTTTTTATTTCAGCATATTATGGGGGTGCAAATGTTTAATTTACATATGTTGCCTTTCCCTCCTTTTCTCCCCGGAGTCAGAGCTTCAAGCGTGTCCATCCCCCAGATGGTGCGCATGGCACTCATTATATATGTATATTCCCATCCCCTCCTACCCCCTCCCATCTGCCTCACATATGACAAATGTTATACCTATATGTCCACTTAGGTGTTGATCAGTTAATACCAATTTGTGAGTGAGTACATGTGGTGCTTATTTTTCCATTCTTGGGATACTTCACTTAGTAGAATGGGTTCCAGCTCTATCCAGGAAAATACAAGAGGTGCTATATCACCATTATTTCTTATAGCTGAATAGTATTCCATGGTATACATATACCACATTTTATTAATCCACTCATGTATTGATGGGCATTTCGGTTGTTTCCACATCTTTGCAATTGTGAATTGTGCTGCTATAAACATTCAAGTGCAGGTGTCTTTTTTATAGAGTGTCTTTTGTTCTTTTGGGTAGATGCCTGGTAATGGGATTGCTGGATCAATGGTAGATCCACTTGTATCACTTTAGGTATCTCCATATTGCTTTTCACAGAGGTTGAACTATTTTGCAGTTCAACCTGCATTGCTCCCACCAGCAATGTAGGAGTATTCCTTTCTCTCCACATCCATGCCAACATTTATTGTTTTGGGACTTTTTGATAAAGGCCATTCTTACTGGAGATAAGTGATATCTCATTGTGGTTTTGATTTGCATTTCCCTGATGATTAGAGATGTTGAGCATTTTTTCATATGTTTGTTGGCCATTATTCTGTCTTCTTTTGGAAAGTTTCTGTTCATGTCCTTTGCCCACTTTTTGATAGGGTTGTTTGATTTTTCCTTGCTGATTTTCCTGAGTTCTAAATAGATTCTGGTTATCAGCCCTTTATCGAATGTATAGCTTGAAAAAATTTTCTCCCATTCTGTGGGTTGTCTGTTTGCTCTTGTGACAGTTTCTTTGGATGTGCAGAAGCTTTTTAATTTGATCAGGTCCCATTTATTTATTTTTGTTGATGCTGTGATTGCCTTTGGAGTCTTCTTCATAAATTCTTTGCCTAGGCCAATGTCTAGAAGAGTATTTCCAACGTTTTCCTCTAGAATTCTAATAGTTTCACACCTAAGGTTTAAGTCTGTTACCCAGCATGAGTTGATTTTTGTGAGAGATGAAAGGTGTGGATCCTGTTTCAGTCTTCTACGTGTGGCTATCCAGTTTTCCCAGCACCATTTACTGAATAAGGATTCTTTTCCCCAGTGTATGTTTTTGTCTGTTTTGTCAAAGATTAGGTGGCTATATGAGGATGGTTTTATACTTGGGTTCTCTGTTCTGTTCTACTGGTCAATGGCCCTGTTCTTGTGCCAGTCCAAAGCTATTTTAATTGCTATAGCCTTGTAGTATAGTTTGAAGTCTGGTAAATTGATACCTCCCATTTTGTTTTTATTGCCTAGGATTGATTTTGCTATATGGAGTCTTCTCTGATTCCATATGAAGCGTAAAATTATTTTTTCTATGTCTGTGAAAAATGATGATGGT
>VBSM01003157.1:21233460-21258025 GCA_008086735.1 Cheirogaleus medius | reverse complement strand
AATTTTCCCCAAATAAAAGTCCCTTTTTTTTTTTGGTGGGGGGATTATGATTCACAAGATTGACTTCTTAATTCCAAAGGCTTTAAAAGATTCTTTTATGCGTTTAGCATTCCTTTCCAAATGTACTGATGCATTATATGTTGTTGGCCATGGGCACTATACATCTTTTTATCTATTTTTTTTAATCATTATGGTTGCTATGAATATTAGCATTTCTCAACCTCATTTTTATTAGCCTTGCTCTGATTCCTAGCCTCAAAGGGATAAAAGGGGATTTACTATTATTTTACATAATTCTTATACTTATAGTTAAAGGAAGATGCAATTGTGCTTCTCAATCCCAGCCAAATACCAAATTAGCCACAATTGTGACCAAAAGAGAGAGCTCAAATGATTAAATCTTCAGATGAACCCTAAATTTATAATAATTCAGTTTTCAGAAAAAAAAATTAGTTATTACTGTTTTCTTAGCTGCTTCATAAATTATGTAATAGGTGCTAGTTCAGTGAAATAATGAAAAGGCTGAGAAACATGCAGCTATTATATAACTGGTTATTCAGTACCTTAAAATTGAAAGCTATTTGGCCTATAAGGGTAGCAGCATCATGTGTCAGGGAAGTGATAAGAAGGGCCTTGTGTAAGACAATATATGGCAAATAAAACTCATTTTGCTGGCATCTGAACATATGGCCAAGCAGTGTTTTCTCAGTCTTCTTTGTGCCGGCAGGGACTGGACTCCTGGTAATGTGGACTTTTGTTTGTGATGGAAAAAGGGTGAATTTTCTATATAAATAATTGTAATTGCCTTCTCACTGAAAAAACATAATCTTGGAATTCAATACTTTTTTTTTGGGTAAATCATCAGTTTTGGAAAGAGTAGAATTAAATTTTCTCTGTTTTTGCAATTAAATTTCTGGTACAGAGTGAACAAATTTTGTATAGGTTTCCTTTTTGCAGAAACATAGCTTTTAGGTTGAAGTATTTTAAGTTGAAATATTTCATTTTTCTCTTTATGCTACTGTTGCTTCGTTCTATTTTTTCTTCTCCCTAAAATATTGTCCATTTAAAATTCTACAAGTTATGGTTTTCTTTTCCTTTTTAAAAAAAATAGTCACTCAAACACATTGGAAGCTGTTACAGAATGCAGCAGATTAAAAATTATTAAAAATTTGAGCTGTAAACATACTATTTTACATATGATTAGGATCAATTTCTTCAGTAATCACATAAAATCAAAGATTCGTATCTGGAAATCTTATAAATTAGTCAACCAGGTGTTTTGTGGTGGTTGTCTATTTGTTTTTAAATATATGTGTAAACTGAAGCCTTGAGGGTCAAATGGCATGATCTTCCCCTAAAATTAAAAACATAATTTAAGGCTGCATATGACCACTTTGAAAATTAGCCCATTCTGCTTGAATAAGAGTATAACATTTGCACATTTTCAGTTCCAGTAGAGCCTCATAGGTGTTGCTAAAAATTAGATTATTTACAAATGGTCTCTGTAAATTCTTGAGTTTAGGACTCTTGAAAATTGAGTGTTAGAAGTGTATATTTATTTTACTATCTCCTCTTTGTATTATGTTATTGTTTGATTTGTTTATAAATTGGCAGCTCTTCATGATGCTTTTATTTTAAAATATTTTACTAAAATTTCTATCTATTATATCAACTACTTTATTATGATGATTTTGCCAATTAGAGTATCTGATTCATAACACTTGGACTTGGGAAGGAAAGACTATAACTATTTTCATTCATTGAGTCCTAGATGGCAAATGTTTTATATTGACCTTAGTTTGAATACTCTATTACAATTTAAACAAAAATTCTTTCAGTAGATGTTATAAAAGTATATTCAAACTTTTTACTTTCAAATATTATTTTTAATTAAGTAGAAAATTCATGCAAACTGCCCTGTTGTGATCTGAATAGTATGCTTGAGTGATATACCAGTGTCCTTGTCTGTCCATTTCTTGCCATATTACCCCCCAAGCAGATACATTTCCTGTGGAGAATGGGAGTCAGGAAGGATTGCAGGAGAGAGATCTACCCCATATGATCATTTCTGCATCAGTTTTTGTCTGGTTTCATTATACAGGTGGGAGTCAGGAATTTCAAAAGAAGTAAATTTGAAACTCAGAAATAGTATCTTCCAAATAGATCCAGTAAGGACAAAAAGAGATTTGTAGAACTGCATGTCAGTCTTTTTAACAGAAGTATTATGATTTTATTATAATAATGTTAGCATCTCTAAGCATGGTGTCTCTTCATTTATCAATTTCATACGATTGCCTTAAATTTTTATGTATATATGTATTATCTCACCAATTGGAAAATAATAAGATAGCAAAAAGTTAAACATGACTCATTTTTTAGCTTAACTTTTTATTTCCTTCAATATCATTTTAATATGTTAATATAATGCATAAAACATTAAATAAACCACTCATTTTGCTGAGGACAGACTGGCTACCACAGACTCAATTAATAAATTTGATTTAGTTTTGCTAAAGTTTTAATGTAAAGTTTTTCCAATAGTAGCTATGATTTTCATAGCACTTAGAAGCATCACGTTAGATCAATTAATTTTTAAGTTCTTGTTCTCTGAGGTTTGTTATCTCAATGGTTGACCACAGAGACTGTTCTATAAAATATTCACTGAGTTCAGTGCATATATTATTCACTCATCCCAAATGACATAAAAACAGTGCCATTCTAGAGCTGGCTTTTACTAGCTCATGTGACCTAACTGGTAATATTTTAGAAATTTCACAACCCATTTGTGAAACACAGCCATTACTAAAAATTAAATGATATAAATTTATTAAGTAATTTATGTTAAAATAAAATATAGTGAATAATAAAAACTTATCACTGCTTGATTATTTTACTACAATGTACCATTATCTATACTCTCGAGGTGGTTAATCTTCTCCATTGTATCAGTATGGTGAAAATATCATATAATAGTATATTATTGTGCACCTCTTCCAACTCCAGACTCAGTGATCTTACACTGGTAGCTTGAAATAGGCCATGGTACAAGTACTCACACCACCAAAATTAGCAAATGCTACAAGTCAGGGATACATTTATTGTTTCGTTCATCATCTTAGTACCGAAGCTAAAGGAAGTTTCAGTTTAGTGAATAAAATATGTACTAGGGTGAGAAATAATTCAGTAATAGATCACATACTATGTAACATTACAAAAAAATTTGTTGCAAAAGAGTTTTCAGATTGGAATGAAATTTCATTTGCCATATAGTTCAATCAAAACTATAGGTAGGCTAGATGTACAGTAGTTCAGCAAAAATCAACGAAAGCATTCTGTGAGATTTAGTCACCTATATGGAATTTATAATAAAAAGTATTATGTATTATTAGTTATAAATTATATGCCACACATCTTTTATGTCAGTAAAATTTATAATAACCTTATGTATTTTTTAAGAGATAGTTTTTAAATACTTACCAGCACACCGCTTTCATAACCACTACAGTACTGATTGAGCCACTTCCTCCACTCTACACTCATAGGTTTGTGGACTGTCTGAAAATGTGTTGCATGAGCTCCTTGTCTTGGGTTTCTTGCATCTTTCAACTCAAAATCCAAAACTATTGGATAACACATATTTTAACAGCTTTATGGAGACACAGCTCATATATCATACTGTTCATTTAAAGTATGCAATTCAATGTTTTTAGTATGTTCAGAAGGTTGTACAACCATCACCATCATCTAACTTTAGAACATTTTTGTCCCTCCTAAAAAATACTTTGTAGTCATTAGCAATCAGTCCCTATTCTCTTGTCCTCCCAAGTCCTAAACAAGCAATAATCTGCTTTTTATCTATGTAAATCTGCTCCTTCTTGACATTCTCTATAAATTGAATCACATAATATGTGGCCTTTTGTGTCTGGCGTCTTTCACATAGCTTAATGTCGTCAAGGTTCATCCACGGCACAGCATGAATCAATATCTCATCTCTTTGTACGGCAGCATCATAATCCATTATGTGGTAATACCACATTTTGTTTATACATTCATCAATTCAGGGATATTTAAGTTTCTACTTTTTGGCTTTTATGAATATGCTGTATTAATATTTGTGTATCTTTTGTGGGAATTTATGATATTTTTGTTTGTTTGTTTTTTGAGACAGAGTCTTACTCTGTCACCCTGGTTAAAATGCAGTGGGGTCATTGTAGCTCACTGCAACCTCAAACTCCTGGGCTCAAGCTCTCCTCCTGTCTCAGCCTTCTGAGTAGCTGGAACCACAGGCATGCACCATGATGCCCAGCTATTTTTTTTCTATTTTTAGTAGAGACAGGGTCTCACACTTGCTCAGGATGATTTCAAATTCCTGAGCTCATGGGGTCCTCCCACCTCTGCCTCCTAGAGTGCTAGGTGTGAGCCACTGTACCCAGCCAGGAAGTATTTTCTTATCTATTGCTTTAAAAGAGTTTGTGATGAGTTTCCTTGATTCTTTGAATGCTTGGTCCAGTAAAGTCATCTGGGTTTGTGCTTTTCTTTGTGAAAAGTTTTTTCATTACTAATTCTTGCCTCTTTATTTGTGATAGGCCAATTCAAATTATCTGTTTTATTCAGTTAATTCCAGTAATTTGTTTCTTTGTAGGACTTACTCAGTTTATATTAATTATTTAATTTGTTGACATACAATTGTTTATAGTGTTTTTTAAAAATCCTTTTTCATTTTTGTACAGTCAGTAATGAGCTTCCTTCTTTTATTTTTGATTGTAGTAATTTGAGTCTTCTCGCTTTTTATCTTGATCAGGAAAGCTAAAGCTTTGTCACTAAAAAATTATTTTCTAATACTGTATTTTGGTTTTGCTGATTTTGTCTATTATTTTCTTTTATCTGTTTCATTTGTTTCCCCTCTGTATTTTAATATTTTCTCCCTTCTGCTTGGTTTTAGTTTACTCTTTTTCTAGTTATTAATACTTAAGGTAGAAAGATACATACCTGATTTGAAAACTTTTTTTATTTTTTAACATAGGCATTCATAGTTATAAATTCCCCCTAAGCACTGGTTTTGGTATGTGGTGTCTTTGTTTTTCATTCATCTCAAAGTATTTTCTAATTTTCATTTCTTACCATAATGCCTACCTAATTACAATATACATTTTAAATAATCAGAATATGCTTCAGTTATCTACTGACTTAGTTATAATCAAATAGGGGAACTTTACTCCTATATAGCTACATTTTTCTTCTCACTTTTTTGTTCTATGACTGATACATGTTTTGTTCTATGAGTAAAGAGTCATAGAACATATATATACACATGCACACATACATATATGTACACACGCACACATATATGATTAAAATAAAATATATTGTTATAATTATTACTTGTCAGAATCTTATGTCTTTTGAAGAAGCTGAGAGACGAAAGTAGAAAAGTATGTATTTATAGGGTTTTTTAATACTTTCTTATTTGATCTTTTTAGTTTTCTTCATTTCTATATGTGCATATATGTCAACACTATATGTCATTTTCTTCCTCGATCTTCAATATAGCTTTATTCCTGCCTCTTTTGTGCTGCTGTTATGAAATATATTACATTTCTATATGTTACTACCCCAATAATACAATTATTTATGTATTGTTTTACCCAGTTTAAATAATTCAAGAAAAGAATACCTATGCAATTATACTGTCTTTATAATATAACATTACATTATATTATATTATATTTACCTTTACTGGAGCTCTTGGTATTTTCATGTGAATTTGAATTACTAGCTAACATCACTTATTTTCAGCTTGAAGAATTTCCTTTGGCATTTATTGTAAATATGTCTACTATTGTGTTCTCTTAGTTTTGTTTATCTGGGAAAGTCTTATTTCACCTAAATTTTTAGATAGTTTTCTCTGGCTATAAGATTCTTGGTTGACAGTGTTTTTACATTTAACAGTATGAATATGTCACCCCATTGCATCCTGGTTTCCATTGTTCTTTTTGAGATGTTTAACTTGTAGTCTTATTGGAGTTTCCTTTTATGTGGTGGATTATTTATCTATTGCTGCTTTCAAGATTTTCTCTTTGTTTTTCAATATTTCTACCATAATATGTCTACTTATGAATTTCTTTGCATTTTTGCTACTTAGAGTTTGTTGAGCTTCAACTCATTGAATATATTTTGTCCAGTTCCTAAATGACCTAATTACTCCTTATTGTCTTTCTCTGAATATTTGGCTTATTTATATTATAGGACCAATCTCTGAAGCTATTTTTGAATTTTAATCATAGAGTGTAGGTGTGAATTGAGTTTGAATCATACTTAAGAGTAAGCAGGTTCACATAATAGAAGGATAGTAAAGCATTTCCTTTCCCCAATATATGTGATTTAAATATTTTGATTCCAGTCAACAGAATTTTGACTGTTAAGCAATGATTGTGGAGCATTTCAAATACATGCTCCCATAGCACAATTTATACCTCCTGTGCTCTAATACGTAGCACTTATAGTTGAATAATGGCCACCCAAATATACCAAGTCCTAATTCCTGGATCTTCTAAATGTTACCTTGCTTGGAATAAGGTTCTTTGTCAATATAATTAAGTTAAGGATCTTGAGAAGATTACCTTAGATTATCTAAGCCCTAAATGCCATAATATGGGTCCTTATAAAAGGCACACAGAGGAGAGAGACACAGAAGAAGGCAATGTGATACAGCCTCGAGTCATGAAATGCTGGCACCCACCAAAAGTTGGGAGAGACAAAGAATAGATGTATTTCTAGAGCTTCCAGAAGGAGTGCAGCTTTGCTGACATCTTGATTTTGGAATTCTAGCCTCCAGGACTATGAGAGAATAAATTTCCCTTTTTTTAAGTCATTCATTTTGTGGTAATTTGTTGCAGAAGCCATAAGAAATTCATATGATTGCTTCTTGGCCTTTTGGCTAAGATCAAGTGTAGACATTCATATGCCACCCTAGCAATCATTTGTTCAGTATCTATTTTCTGCACTGGAGTGTAAGCTCCATAAAGAGCTTGATTATCTGTCTTATACACTTTGATAACTCCAGCAACTGGCAGAGGGCTTAGCAATATTTGGGGCTTGTTGAAAGCTTGTTTATAAAATGAATAAATAGACTGTGGCTCATACATCATTCTAGTGTTTAGCTGGATGAATGAGTGAACAAGTAAGTGAATCAGAGAATAAATATATACTTATTCACATAAACCAATAAATACAGACTAACTCTGTACACAATTACTATATTTCTGGTTATTCAGTGAAAGAACTGAGAGGAGACAGTACGAATTTTATGGCTGGGTGGAAAGAAGACAAAGTTGTATGAGTGTTTTTACTGGTGGATAGAATTAAAATTTGGGTTTCCAGTATAGGAAAAGTGGATATTCTCAGAGGATATAAGGGATAGGCTAGGAGGAAGCATCTAAAAATGTGCTTTCCCAGAGACTGTCCTCTAAGCTGCCACATTTTTCCAGACTGGTCACTGCTTTGCTGCATGTGGCCGTATTCTCACTATATATTGGTATTGCACGCAAGGCAATGAACGACACGTTATCGATGGGGCCCAGTATAGAAGAGGTGAGTTGAGATATTAAAGGAGAGATGTAAGAAAGGTCCAAAGCCTAAAGAGGAACAACATGCATCATAGATAATTTGCAAGGGAACACTTCAAATTGAACAAAGGTGAGATGCCTGGCTGCTTGGCCTAACATGTGATTTCCTATTTATAATTATTTCAATATGTTACTATAGCCACCACTACGTACAAGGCCTACTGTGAATCAGAAAAACAAATAAAAGCCAAACAAGAAGGACCAGGTGACTTGCTTTTGGTTTTGCAGGGAACTGGGGTTGCCGTTCAAAAAGGCTCCTGCCATTTCACTCTGTAATGATTTTGCTCAGATTAATCAGTCTCTTGTACTGTATATCAGCATTAATGGCTGTGTCATATTACTTCAGATATGTCTCAGAGCCCAAATAAGAACAGGGTGTGTGTGTGTGTGTGTGTGTGTGTGTGTGTGTGTTTTCAAGCAGGAATCCCTTTCATGTTTTAGCCAGGTAAAGTTAACTTTCTTTATTGTCTCATTCCAAACTTATTTCCTATTCCTGTCTATCATCCATGAAAACTCTTTGTTATACTTCCCACCACCATGGCTTTTTCCCTGATTCCCCTCTCACCTATGTCAAATTATATTTCTTCCAAGAAGCTACTTAAGCGGGAGGTGATATCTTTATTTTCTGAACTCCCATAGTACTTTGCATATTTTTTATTATTATCATTAAAATGACGCACCATTTCCTGAGTGTTCACTGTGTGCCAAACCTTGGATTACATCCTTTACATACATTATTTTATTTAATTCTTACAATAATTCTGTGAACTGCGCTCTATTATTGCTATTTTGAGTTGAGAAAACTGAAATTTAGAGAAGTTTAAATGATTTGCACAAAGTATGGAGCTTTCGAGTAGAAGATCCCCATTTCACACATAATTTCACACATCATTTCTAGAGCTCTCATTTTTAGCCTTTAAAACATATTGTCCCTCAGTCCAGTACTGATAGCATAAGGGATGCATTTCCTTTCCTAGGTTATATGGTGTTTGAGCATAAAGACTCTGTATTATTATTTTTTTATTTCTCTAATTACAACTTCTAAGACCCAGAAACTCAATAAATATTGGTTGCATGAGTGAATAAATATCTAGAATAAAATTATTACAAGAATACCAGGGCTTAAAATGTGTTTTAAAATAAGAAAGCCATACTGATGGCTAAAAAGAAGCCATTGCAAAAACTTAAAAAATAGAATTGACAGGTAAGCATGATTTCCTCAATATTATCTATGCCAAATGTCTTATCTCATGTTCCTTAAAGTTCTGTATGTAAGTAATATATAAAATGGTGAGATATTCATTTATGAACTTTTGAAGTTTTCTATCTAGATAATTTGGTTCAGGTTATCAAAACATTTTGCTTTCATCAACTTTATGTGTTAAATGGAAGTTACTTTATTAATCTTGTTGTTTTTTTCATTTTGTTTTGTTTCCAGGATGGCGTAGGGGTAGATGAGAAGCTGTCTTTACGGCGGGTAGCTGTAGTCGAAGATTTCTTTGATATTATCTATTCGATGCATGTGGAAACAGGGCCGAATGGAGAACAAATTCGGAAACATGCTGGACAAAAGAGAACTTACAAAGCAGTAAGTTAAACAAAAAAAAAAAAAGGAAAAAGGAAAAAAAGCATGCATTTTGAAATTAGTTGTTATGTATGCTTGTTAAAATGGGTTAATTATAAATATTCTATCTCCAACATAAATTAGACCATATGATCATACCAACATTGAAACTATAATTATTAAAGACTCTAGGTTGGTTGTTTGTTCACTAGTCTATTGAATATAATTTAAACCTGTCTCCAGAATTTTCATATTGTTTTCTTTAAATATATATAAAATGTGGTAGTCCCAGTCAAATGCCCACAGTGGGAAGATATATTTGTGTTATATGTTCAATATGTCATAATATATGAATTATGGACTGGAAGATAAGAACTTTTGTACTACCACGACTGTCTTAACATTCCTTTCCCTTCAAATCTTATCAATATGTTTAGATATTTCCTGGTTCATATGTATATTAATATGGATAAGAAAATTTTACGTACTTTTAAAATATCACCTTATATTAAATACATTTGTCCTGAAGGATATATATTTCTTAATTTCCCAGATAGACTATTAAAATATGTGTTATTTTCATAGATCTAATGCCCTTGAACATTTTAAAATGGAAATGTGCAACATTTTTATTGTAAATTATATGAAAAGATTTAATTAACTGTTAGATATTGAAATATTGATATATTATCAAAATGGAGTTATGCATTATTTTTAAAGTTTTTAATTATATATACAGTTTGATCTAAACACTTTAATCTAGCTTTTTATTTAATTGAAAATGTTATAAAATCATATTACTAAAGATATTTCATTCTGTCTAGGAAAATGGAATAGTAAATTATTCTTTTCCAATATGAGCGAGGTGTACATCAGAAGTACTTTATCAGCAATCATAATAATATCCTTTTCTATAATTCTTATTGAACTTTGCTTTTGGCTACCTTTATATTAACTGTTTTCAGCTATATTGATACACAATATCAGTCTGGATCCATTTTTTTTTCAGATACAGAAAAATGTGTGAAATGCTCAAAGTTTCAAATACAGGTACATATGTTTGAAAATTAGCTACTGAGCATAAGAAATAGCTTCTTTTCCATAACTATTTTTTGCTATATTGCCAGGGTCATATTGAATCTTTGTAGTGGCATAATAACCCCTAATACATGTTGTATTTATCCCTCCTCCTCTATGGTTTTGTTTCTTGGCTGTTTCCAAATTGCATGGTTTGTGGGCAGGCACTATTGTAAGTTTCCTTACATTATTCTGCCACATAAACTTTCTTTTGACTTACACATCCCAGGAGACATTCTTATCATGGCTAATGATAATGACCTAGCTTCTTGAGATATTTTTATATAGACTAACATTACTGAACATGCTCATTTCGCCTGTCTCCTAAGCCAGGGTTGTTCTGCTGGAAAGTAATAGGAAAAAATGTATATTGATTTACTAATATCACTAACTGTGTACTTCTATGATAATGCATTTTCATGAAATAGCTAATTGAACTTGATAGGATTTTATAAGGCAAGAATGCATAAGTTCAATTGTATTATTAAATAAATGAACAAAAACAAAAAACAAGCAAAAAAACAAGTGATTTCACTATCAGTAGTAGTGTGATAGCCAAATCTGTTTAGGTGCCAAAAGCAATTTAAAATAATTTAATCTTTGATATGCATTTATTAGAGACCTTTCATTGAAGTACAAATATGAGTCAATGATATAGACTCAAATCTCTTGCCCCATGTTTTCTTAAATAAAATGTAGAGAATCTGATTAATTGCCGGTATGCAGCCTACAGGCTTGCAAAAAAATTGGTAAACATGTTTCCAAAATATATAATTTTGTATTAACATTATGAAGACTTTTTCTGCATTTTGAGGTAGGGATACTATCCTTGATAGAATAAGCAAAATATGAAACATCATCTAATCCCGCTTCAGAATGTCCTATTAGAATATCCTTCTGCTTTCCCAAGTTTTTTATTTCCACGTATAAAGTGTTATCACCTTTTCCTAATATCATGAAGGTTCTTTTTGGCCTAACCTTTTTCTTCTGGTATCTCTCAATTGATTCTTAATTAGAAAACATTTCCATTTTATGGAGTAATAATTCACTGTAGGAAAAAAAAAATCACAAAAGAACTACTGCAATGCCAGCAAAACTGTGCATATTATTCTACAAGGAACTTAAGTCTAATGTTAAAAATTAATATAAGTGTTCAATTAATGGGGCATAAAACTGAAATGCAATTTGAAATGGAATGGTTTTAATGCTATTAGGACCATTGACTGTTGGGTCAGAATTTAGTTCTCAGTACTAATGCTGAAATTGGCTAGTCATTGGTAGGATTAGCTAGATGCCTATTGCAATTATAATGGTTCCCATTAAGTTTTCTTTCTACTTCTAAAACATTAGTTCATATGGCATGCATGATTATGTTTATTGACCTTCTTTTTCTCTTTTTTCCTATATGGCCAAGAAACCATACTTATACAACTAATCATTAAAGCGTATCATATTGTCTTAACAATATTATCAATAGATTTAGTGGTCATTTTATTTACTTTGCCTTTTTGCAAATCTTCTTTCTTTGTTTTCTTTCACTCTGCAGGAAATGGTGGTCCTTTAATATTGGATTAACTTCTGAATGCTATTTGATTTTACCTATCTGCAGTATATCATTCCTTGAAATATCTAGGCATTATACAACTTATATTTTATTCCGATCTGGTCTGACTATAGATAAAATTAGAGGGTATATGGTTTATTACTCATGAGCTCTTGAAAATCCACACAAAATGACACATTTTAGGAATATGTAAAGGCTATCATAATTGTGTTTTTCAATCACTATTGCATTGTAGTGTCTTTTAGGTATTTTTTTCTCTGAATTTTTATCTGTGTATATATAACTGTTACTGGTGCATTGAATGTATTTCCTTCAGTATATTCGACTATATTCAACTCTGGGTTATCTACATGAATGAAATGGAGAAGACATGTGGACCATTCAGATATCACTTATGTTTGAACTGAAATATAACTGTGTATCAAAAATTGAATTCAGGTGTGTTTAGCAAATTGGAAAGCTAATTCAAAATTAATGCTGTAACATTATAAAAATAATTTGGGATGCTATCTTGTCTTCCAGTTTTTAACTCTTCTCAGCTTTTGCTGAAACTTCACAGCATCACTGTTTTCTGGTTGTCCTTTATCATGTATATTTTATCACACGCCAAGCACAGTTCAAAAATATTTCCTAAGTCAGGGTCTAATTAAAGGATTAAGTTCCAAAGCTCTTCCTTACTACTTGTGAAATAAGAGTAACTGGTAGAAATCCAGGAACTAAGGGGGAAAGTCAATGTTATTAATAGAACAGTTTGCATATATCTGTGTATACACACACACACAACTTGTAGTGTGATATCATAAACTTGCATGTATTACTCATATATATAGCTGCCAATAATTACACTCATTTAATTCAGAGTGGAGAACATATGTTATAACTAAAAGAAAATAGGCTAGAAGCCAGACAAACATTTTCAAATTTTAAATCTAGCAATCATTTCCTATCTGTGCCACTTTTAGCAAAGTATTTACTCTTTCTCTTTAGAGGGGGATGATGATATCAATGGTGTGATAAAATGAATGAATTAATATGTATAAAATGTTTGACATATGGTAAACTTGTGATTGATATTATTTCTGCTTCTTTATCCAATCACTACTCATGTTCCACATAGAAGGACATGCAGGGCAATTAGCAGAGCTCTATCATTTGCCCTAATTACAGTTATGGATCTAATTTCCTCTGCCTGCTCTGATGCCTCTGTGTTGGAAGAATAGGAAGGAATGGTAATAACTTTTCATGCATCCTTTATTTTGTGTGCATCCTGTAGATGTCACCATCCCTGGAAGTTCATAGTGTGACTTTTATCCAAAGTTTGACTGGTCTGAAGGGAAACATGAGAAAAGACCACAGTTCCTGTGGGTAGGAGCGCTCCCGCTAAATGAAATTCATGAAAATTTCAATTATTTCATTTGCTTTTCCTAAATCTTTAATTTTCTGAAAATTTTTAAAACTAGCTTTCTTTAATTTTTCCCCAACATAAATGGAATATTCCTTTCCAGAGACATGCTGTAAAAAAATAACGTATTCATGTAGAATTTCTGCAGTCTTACTCTGAAAACTAACAAGGAAAATCTTTAATATATCTAGGACATTTAACCTTAAAACCTTAGTTAGTATCATTTTTGCCTTATTCTTTTCATAAATACCTATTGGTTCAGCATCTCTAACTGCTAAAAAGAATGTTTAAACTTCCGCCAGTTTCTGCTAGTT
Organism: Cheirogaleus medius; assembly: GCA_008086735.1. Taxonomy (NCBI): domain Eukaryota; kingdom Metazoa; phylum Chordata; class Mammalia; order Primates; family Cheirogaleidae; genus Cheirogaleus; species Cheirogaleus medius. Next base: position 21,244,479 of record VBSM01003157.1, on the reverse strand, counting down.
TATTATGTAAAAATTCCAGAATTCTTGTCAACTTATAGTGAGACTAATAAGCCAAATTTGCAGCCATTATGGTGTGAAAAAGCATCACTAAACTAAAATTCAAGAATTCTGAACAATTCATTTAACCTCTTTTTGGCTTAGGCCACAGTTTATGCACATATAAAATAAGGGGGCTATATTTTCAGTTTGCTTCAAACTCTGAAGGAATTATAGCAATGATAATGGTGTGCATGAGGCCATTACTGTGCCTGGGGACAAAATGAAAATAGTAACCAAAGTGAGCAAACCGGTTGGCACAAAAAATGTTCAAATATAGGGAATGTATCCTGCTCTCATAAAAGCAGATTGGCTGATAAGCATAGCACAGAAACAGAAGATTTTTGCTTCATTATTATCTAGTGAGTTCTCCTAAAACTATAATAATGATGATAGTTATAACAATAATAACAAAGGATCCGTAGTCATTGGATGTCATGTTGCTATGATTTTAAAATAACAATCAAAGAAGGAGAGCCTTAAAAATGGCTATCAAATGTCAGCAGATTTTCACACATCTCCATTTGTTCCAACAATTTTCCTGTAATCCGAGCTGAATTATGAGTGGGCAACTCCTTAAATTACAATACACCTTTAAGCTTCAGGGCAACAGATGTGACCACACCTGAATTGCACTTATTCTTGACCTGAATGTGATGACTATGATACAATCCCATTTGTTTAATGTGGTTTTTTTGGGTTTTTTTTTTCACCTTTGATGTCAACATAAATGATGGTGTGGACATCAGTGCTGCCTGTCTTATAGTCCTGTAATCTGAGACAAGATTTTATAGAGTTTGCTGGATCTCACAGTGTTGAAAATAGGGGGTCATCATATATATACTTTTGAGATTAGTGCCAGGAAGGCTTTGGTACTCAAATACATTTTCTTTCCTTATCATAGTGCCTCAAGTTTTACAATTAGAACTTAATCTGTTTAGGTTAAACCATTTATCCCTGTATCTTTATATAAAATTCAAATAGCCTTGAGCAAGACTAAGTAGAGAATAAATTAGGTTGCTAGCAGTCATTGACATTTTATATGACCATTTTATAAATTTGCTCCTTTCTTCCACCTCCAGCTGAGTTTAACTCAAGAGTCAGAGTGATACAGAAGGAAAAGGTGAGACATGGCATAGATAAATCTGGTGACCTCCCAATTAGCATAGGATCTACCTGATTTTTGGGTGAGTCCTATGTGGTATCATGTATATAGTCCTTGGCACATGTTTGATAGAAGTTAAAAACTACATATATCATCAAGAAGAGGATGTCTCAACAACCCGGATCAAAAATCTTTATTTTCCAAAAAAGAAGAACTATATCTATTAAAAATATTTGTAAATAGTTAGTATTATTTTGAAATAAATGAAAAGTATTAGATTAAAAATGATGAAAATTAAATACATTTATCGGAAAAAGAACTATTGAGGCATGAATCACTAATAGAATATAAAAATGCTGTGCTTGTGTGCCTCTCACTTCCTTTCCCTTTTTTGAATTTTTCCTTTTCCTGCTGTAGATCCACGTGCAAGAATATGTTGTTTCTGAAGCAAAGAGGTAAAGAAAATGTTCTTAGGGGCTAAGAACTTAATTTTATATCTGTAAGCCAACTTCTTTGACCTAATGTGGAATGAAAATCAAGGCACAATGTAATAATACAACAAACAAATAGAGGTCCCTGCTTTTTTTTATGCAGATGACATTTCATTATTCATTTATTTATTTCATTCATTTATTTCATTATTACCACCTTTAATAAATAGCTGTTCTGGTTATCTAACAGAGATAGGACAAATTTAAAATGAACTATTCCAAATTCAAACTTTTTTTGGTAGACATTCTTCAATATTCAACTTTTTAATAACTGACACTGTTATGTAATAAATCAGTGATATAGAAATGTATTCTGTAACTAGTTTATCTTGGAGAGTTAATCAGTAAGAAATGTTATTTAATTGTAGATAAACTATTTTGTTAAGTTATTTTGCTCATTTTATGTTATGGCTAGAGTAGATTTTTAAAAATCATATGGTCCCTGGTGGTGGGAGAACATGTCTATTACTCATAACACGTCATAAGCACAGTTTAGCAAAATGCGTGGCCCATAGTAGGTGCTCGAGAAATAATTGTTGAAGAAATAAACTGTCTTTTCCTCTGTGAAGTCTCTGCCTCTTGACATCAACTAAATAATATAAGATGTTACTATAAATAATAATAATGAAATGAGATAAGGGCTGTAGCCCATGGCTGTGAAGATTATGCACTGCACAGTTCATGTTTGCAGTGAATAGCAGTCTCTGAATTTATACAATTTTTGGAGCTTTGTATAAGGTAAAAAATATTTAACACATGCCTTCCACTTGTTTTTCAGGGAAATCTGATGATCCATTATATAATGGTATCACATTTGAGGTAGAATATAAACACATTACTTACTTTTTCACACATTGGTTTATTTATATCAGTTACACACACACACACATAGGCTTCACACAGGTGATTTCTAAATACTGAAAATAGCTAATGAATATTATTCTATTAAGTCAAGTATATAAAAATCTTAGAAGGAAAAAGTTAAAAAAATGTTGGTATGGCAATTAAATTTATTAAATAGCAGTTTGAAAATAATAGTATACTCCCATTCATCAAAATTGATTTATTGGGAGAAAAAATTGATTTATTTCTTATATAGGTATAGTTAAGAGTCATCACAGGTAGGCAAAGTAATCATGCAAATCCCTTTCTATGTAGAAGCTGTCTTCTTGGTATTCTAGACAATCAAAAGATATAAGAGCTCACCCAAACAAGGCCATCATCAAGTAATGTCACAAAGCCTGTCATCATTAGATTATTAAATAATAATATTCCAGTGATTATTCCTTGAAAAGGAATCAACCTTTTGGAGGAACTTCATTAACTCTTTGTGACAGCCTAGTAAATTGCTACTTCAGTGCACCCTAGTGGTGAAAATGTGCCAATGCTGCTTTAAAAATTACTCAGAACAAATAATGCTTACTAGTGGGTGATTCTCACTCAAATCCAGAGGTTTATGTTATCCTATCTACTGAGATGTGTGATAAATAAAATCTGTGGAATTTATTAAAGTATATTAATGTATGCACTTTTGTAAATAACTATACTTGTAATTAATTGGGATAAAATATAATAGCAAGGGGATATAGGATATGGGAGACTGGAGTGAGGTATTAGAGAGAGAATGGGCCAGTTTTGATGCCAGCTAGACTTGAGTTTAAATCCTGATAGTGTCAGTTTTATATGTGTGATTTTGGCATTTTTTTTTACTTTGTAAGGTTGTTTTGAGGATCATAAATAATATCTGTAAATGCTTTAACATAATTGCTTCAAATACTATACTTATTAATGCACTGAGGTGAATAGAAAGATAGTTTTGTTTCTTTTCTAACATGGAGTTGTCTCTGGGGTAATGGGTATTGTAAACTGCTTTTTTCCTGTTACCTAGGTAAGGAAAAGTCTACTTCTTCCTTTGTGTCAACTATGCTTTTTAGTGACCTGTGGATAATACCCACCCATATCTTCATTCATGACTTTCTCAGAATTGAGAATATCATTCACTAGCTTTATGAGCAGCATTTTGGTCATTTCATGATAAATTTAAAAGAAAACAACTTTACCTATTTTTTTATCTGCTTATCTGCTCTGCTCCCCATCCACCCTTCCACCCTTGATTTTCTGGAAATGTCCTCTCGTGGTCAACACATACCACAATCGTATTTGAGTGCATCTCTGCTCCTTGGGCAAAGTAACTGGAAAAGAGGTGAATCCGGAAAGAAACTAAGTTAGTAACCTAGTTGCATCTTCTGAGAATTTGGAATTTGGACCAAGAAATTTCTATCTTGGTCCAAATTTCTATCTTCATTAGTAAAGAAGATGTAAATATGACATATTTTGTCAGAGGTGTTCATTAGCTGTATAATCATTTGTGTAGTCTAAAGCAGTATCTCTCAATAGGGCACCATAGGCATTTTGGGAAGGCAGGTGGCATCGCCCCAAGTACCTCAGGCCTTTCAATATCCCTTAATATATTATATTTCAGCAAGGCAGCCCCCCAGGTCTTGCGGTAACCAAAATGCATCCTGCTCTCTGTTTGCAAAAGTCCCCTGGCGAGCATAGTAAACACCCTAGTTCAAAGACATCTTATAAAATAAGCCCTGTGGCCAGTTCTCTACTTGGTATCTGTGAGAAATGTTTTCCTTATCTGCTAGCTGTTGAGCAATTCAAGAATTTAGACAACCAATTCTATGTCTGTGGTACATTATTATCATTTCATAGACTCTACACCTTTCCTGAATAAATGTATGACAGGCGAAGTCTAAACGTCTCCATCTTTTTCCATTTCCCTAAGATGGCTAATTTTTGTTTGCTTTGAGCAGCTGCAACAACTATTTTCTTGGATATATGTTCAGAAAGAATTTCTGCCTCCCGATTGACGAGCAGTGTTTAACAGGGAAGTTGCAATAGGGGCCTGGGAGAGCTTCAATATGCCAATGAACACTAGACCAGGAAGGTAGAATTCTACTTGTGGTTCTCTCTTAAGTCTCAGCAGAAACACACATGTATCAGGAAAAATCAAGAGAAGAAGTGGATTTCCCACACTCCCCTATACGTAATTGTATATTTTAATGCAGTTCTTCATGCTGCAAGTAATTCTATAAACATTTGCTTTGCATCATTTTATTTACATGCAATATTTAGGGATTCTCTTTATTTTACTATTAATGAATACATATGAAGAAAATCTTTTTCAGTGCCCATCTGCTTAGTTTTTCTTTTTAATCTAGTATGAGAATTCTCTGTTATGACAATCTGTTCCTTAGTAGCCAAATCTTCTATGATAAGAAATGACACAAGAATAGCACTCATAACTTTGGAGATGCACATCCAATTTATCTCTCTTTTTGAAATTGTCACATATGCTCAATTGATGACTATTTTGATTATTGGAAAACAAAGGTTAAAATTAAAGAAGTTAATCATTACCAAAAATAAAAGAGTAAAGCTCTTTCTTGAAAAAAATCTAAATTTGAAATACAATAAATGCAGCAAAAACTATTTATAATAAAAATATTAATTAATATATTTTAATATAATTAGTATATATTAATGAACTATAATTTAACTTTAACTGCATTCTATTTCTTGTTTGACTATACCTTGATCTACTAATATATATTAATGTAGTAGCAAATTCATCTGCCTTTGCCCTAAATGTTGTTACCTGTATATGTTTTCCTACCCTAGTTTCTTTATATCATATAGTGAAATTCTGTGCCTTCTCTCAAACTGTGTCTTTTCCTTTTGCCTAACACTTGTACCGTTTCCCTGTCTCTGGAGAATACTGACTTCCTGCCACTGTACCATGTTCGCTTTTCATTTCTCTCACTCTACATTTGATGCATTTGCCTCAAATCTCCAAATTGCTTTTAGTTGTCTGACAAACCGACTTGAACTGTCTAAAAATACTCTTGCTTGCTTAAGACTTTCTTTGGACTTCCCAACCTTTATTTTAAATTTTACCACATACCCATAAAATTCAGTACCACATAAAAATCTTTGGATGGACAGGATGTATTCTTATGCTTGAGACCAGTGTTTTTTACATTATATATCATAACCCATTAGTGAATTGTCAAGTCAATTAGGTGGGCTGTGATCACTTTTCAAAAATGAAATAGAGAATAGAAATGAATGATCAGTTTTATTTTATGAATATGTATATGTGTTAGCTTATGATGTAAAATATATTTATACCTGTGCTGTCGGTCTAAAAAGTTGGAAAACCTTGCTTTAATTTGGCACAGTGATTTCAAATTACCTACAGACTTTCCAATAGTCACTTATACTTACCTTGCCTCTCATTTCTGCTCTTGGTATATTCTTAGATTTTCCTGACATAACAATTTGTCATATTAGCAAATTATGTGACATATTTGTCACATAAATTTAAAATGACCTTAAGACTCAAGCCCATATTTTCATTCATCTTAGATATACCCTTTAAAGTTGCCAGATTCATCAAATAAGATATAGGATGCCAGATTCTGTTTGAATTTCTGATAAATAATTTTTAATATGTTTGGCCCAATATTGAATGTTTATCCAGAATTCAAATTTAATTTGATGTCTTATATTTTATCTAGCAACCTTAATCCTATTTAAAAATCAATCCTAGATACTCCTAACTGGGCTAGATCATTTGCCTCATCTAGGTAAAAAAGGCAAGGAGAGTTGATGAATGGGTGTGAAGATTGAATGTAGACAATGATCAGATAAGGAAGAAAAAGCAAGAGTGGGCAATAATATGAACTGAAAATAGCATATTGGAGTAATGATAACAGCACCCATCTTAGCAAAACAAGCAATACTACAGGCTTGATAGTAACCCAAAGAAAACATGAGAATCCTCCACCACAGGAGGAGTTAGTGAGTTTGAGGTTGATATACAAATCTAGCAGCATCTTGGTACTGGTTTTGCAAATATCATTCAGGCATAGGAAGCTGCTGGTCTTTAACAGACATTTAGAGGTCAGATAGATACAACATAGCACAAAGTCTTTCTGAAAAAGTAATTGGGGTTCTGAAACAAAAAATGTTGAGGGTCATAATAAATGCAAATTTGATTTAGGCAGGCCAATATGTCCGTTTTTTGTCTCATTGATTGTGGCTGGGCATGAACTTTTCATCTAAGAATTTCTATGTTGAGTCCTGATCAATGTATTTTTCAGAATCACTTCAAAATTAAACAATTACCAACAGGTGATTCCAATAATGTAATATATCCAGGCACATTAGTACTGTAGAACCACATGGAGCAGTATTCAGGGATAATTATAGTGCCTATGCATTCAGTGGATATTTGTTCAATAAATAAATGTTTAGTTGAAAATGTCTTTGTCTTTGCAAGACTTTCAGTACACATCGCTACAAATTATCTCCTCTGTAGGAGTACAAAGATGTGCACTGCTAATTTTTTTTCATGCACAAAATAAGTAAAAGAAAACCAATGTAAATATAACAACAAACCATTGGCTGGCTGGGCCTTTAAGTTTTATAACACTTGTAGAAAAAAATATCAAAGCCATGGCTATGTTTCAAATTATCATATCAGATTCCACTATGGGCCAAATATGACAGTATTTGCAAGCTTTTTTTTTTTAATGATTTACCCTTTTTATTTTATAAGCAATATATATTCATAGTAATGTAAAAATCTTTAAAAATTGCCTTCAAATTTGCAGTACCCAGAGATAAAGATGACATTAACTTTTTTTAGGCTAACACAAATACATTACTTTTTGCAAAAATGTCAGAATTCATGGTTTTCCTTATGTGCTGAAGTTTATATCATTCCCTGTCTCTGATTTTATTGTATCTCTCCTCATACCCTCAGCAAAAGACCCCAGTCCAAGGCAGGTTTTCACTCTGCATCAGTCTATCTCTCCAGCCATTGCCAGCTATTACCCATACCTACCATGGTTCAGACTTCCATACTACCATAAGCTCCTAGAATCTTCCCTATCCCCTATTTGACCTTTTTTTTTTAGTTATTTTTTTTTATTTCAGCATATTATGGGGGTACAAATATTACAGTTATGTATATTGCCCATGCCCCCTCCCCCCTCGAGGCAGAGCCTCAAGCATGACCATCCCCCATATGTTGCACATCTCACTCATTATGTTTGTATATACCCATCCCCTGCCCCCCTTCCCACCCACCCAACACCCGGCAAATGTTATTCCTATTTGACCTTTTGGAAAACACCTATTTATCCTCCAAGACATAGTTCAAATGTTACTTCCTCTGCCTAACTTCCTTTCCCATCACCATTCCACTGGAACTCCCTGTTCCTTTGTCTGCATCTCTGTTGATCTTTTTTTAAATGTTAATTTTTAATTATTATTGTTACATAACAGTTGTATATATAGGGTACAAGTGATGTTTTGATTCAGGCATATAATGTGAATTACTCAAATCAGGGTAACTGGGGTATCCATCACCTTAGGAATTTATCATTTCTTTTTGTTAGGAACATTCCAATTCTACTCTTTTAGTTATTTTTAACTCTTTTGGTTAGTTATATATATTACAGCTGGTTTGTGATAGAAATTGTCTCAAATATAGTAAGATAAACAATTTTGCTAGCATATTATTTTTAATTTATTCTTTATACATTATCTCAAGAGTGTTTTTAAGAGAAAATTTCTAGAAGTTTGGTTCCAAGAGCAATTTTTCAATGACTGTGCTGTGTGATACTTGGCAAAAGCTATGGTTTTCATATTTTTATTCCAGTCAAATAAAGATATTACTGCTATTCTCAATTAATTTTAAAAACAAAAGGTAGAGAAGATTATTTTTAAAAATCAAAGTGATTATACCAATTTTTATTTGCTGTAAAGCTCAATATCTGAGTAGGAGCACAGTATACCAAAGCATCAAGGTTACTTTTTCAAATTACTGATATTTAACAACATTCTTTTTTAAAAAACACTAGTGAACTTTGTTCAAAATGTTATGATTTTGGTTGACAAATCCTTTGATTACTTTAGTTTTGTTTGTTTGCTTTATAAAGTGATAGTGGCTCATGATTAGCCAATGTCATGAGATGTTTGTATTTTAACTGATGCATTAGAATCAAATCTGAGGCCAAGAATGGCTTCTCTGCTGGTGAATTTCTTCTAACACTTGTTAGAGTAGGAGACTGGGAGACAGTTCAGACTGGGTGCAGGGGCTTGAAGATTGGGTGCAGCTGTTAAAATAAGCAACCTTCAAGCAGAAGCTAACTAGAGGGGCTGATGACTACAGGCAAGAACTGGGCTTTTACTGGCTTGTCAGCTATCTCTGTCACCTTACATGAACTTTGGCTAATTACAACATCATTTACATTGTAGTTTTAACATTTCTCTGTCCTTGAAATCACTATGACAGTTCTGAGTTTTTCATATAAAATATGAAAATGTAAGGGAGCCCAATTCTAGAAATTACTACCCAAATTCTTAATAAAAGCCAACCCCTTGGTTTTGAATATTCTTCCCCTCACTTTGTAAAACTACAAAGGATCTAAAACCACTTTTCCCCAGTGTAGCTGCTCTCTTTCAAGCCTGCCCCCTCTCTCTCCTGAAAACATACTTTTGCTCTCAATAAAAAGCTGTCACTTGCTTGGCTTATGCGGTACGTCCTGAAATTCTTTTCTTGATGATCACCAAGAACTTGGAAAAACCTCCACTCAGATGTTGCTAACACAATTAGAAGTTTTGTCTCTTGAGAAGTTGGTAGTTATTTACATTCCTCTCCTATATTCCATTAAAAGTGAAAGACCTGTGCATTTAGTTCCTGGCTGTTATAATATTATGGCATTGTTGCAAAGCCATAATTTTAGTTATCAGCTTTGCTGAAACAGAGCAGATGGTCTGTTAATTTCTTCCAGGTGGAGCTTTGTATTGTTACTGCAGAGTCTGACTTGTTCTTGTGGAACTTTGTAACCTGAGACAAGGTACAGAGTGTTTGGCTGATCCTTGCATTCAGAAGGGTCACCTCAAACTGGTTAGAGCATTTAATACTTACAAAGAACCTCACACCAGGGAACATTATAAACATTTTAGAATAATTAACCTGTGCTGTGAGGTTAATAGCTCTTTATGGATGAAACAGTTTCTGTCTTTCTAATGCTGATAACTAGGAGTGGCTATAAACCAGAGGTTAAAGTGATTGGCTCTGAAACCACATTATCACCTGTGAGCCCTGTCTCTCGTACTTGATTGGCAAAATACACAACCTCTCTGAAGCTAAGTTCCCTCATCTGTTAAACAGAAATCATAATGGTGGTGCTGGTAATCTATTTATGGGATTGTTGTGAGGAATAAATGATAAAATCCATATAAAGTTTTGATTTATCATAATCCACTTATTAAACACTGAATTAGTGGAAAACAATCACGCATAGATTGTTTAGGAAGCATTTTCTTCTGCATAACTTGGCTAAAACAAGTAAGAGTCATATAAATAATGAGAATCTTAATTTTGAGAATTGTCAATTCTCTACCATTTCGGAAACCAGATAATTTCATGTTTATGTACAATCTGAATAAACTTAGAGAGGCTTTGTATTGAAAATGCTTAGAAATAAAACATAGTTGCAATTAAAGAGGAAGGATGCTTGACATGTACTCACCAGCAAATTGGTTTCATTGATCAACATCTAAGTGGACATATAGGAATAACATTTGTCGGGTGTGGGGCAGGTGGGAGGGGGGAGGAGGGGATGGGCATATACATACATAATAAGTGCGATGCGCGCCATCTGGAGGATCCACACACTTGAAGCTCTGACCTGAGGGGGGAAAGGGAGCAAGGGAAATATGTGTAACCTTAACATTTGTACCCCCATAATATGCTGAAATAAAAAACAAAAAAAAGAGGAAGGATGCTTGGGATTGAGAAAGGATAGCATGTGTTGAGTTCCCCATGTTTTAAAATTCTTCTCTGTCAATCAGTTTTTCTCTGAATTTGCAATTTTTTATGACTTGAGTTAAGGAGATAAACTTTCGGCATGAATTGCGCGATGTAGTCTGATCAAAATACAGCAAAACAACTGTTTGATACTAAATTGTTGCAAATAATTAACTTCTTCGGTTTTCTTTCTATTACTTTAGATCCAAATTGGAAAGGTAGTTTATCTCTGAATAAAAAACTCTGATATTAAAAATGTAAATTGGCCGGGCGCGCTGGCTCACGCCTGTAATCCTAGCACTCTGGGAGGCCGAGGTGGGCGGATCACTCAATGTCAAGAGTTCGAAACCAGCCTGAGCAAGAGCGAGACCCTGTCTCTACTAAAAATGGAAACAAATTAATTGGCCAACTAAAAATATATACAAAAAATTAGCTTGGCGTGGTGGCGCATGTCTGTAGTCCCAGCTACTCAGAAGGCTGAGGCAGGAGGATCG
>VBSM01003157.1:21191791-21233360 GCA_008086735.1 Cheirogaleus medius | reverse complement strand
CATATATTACCTTTGCCCCACCCGAGTCAGAGCTTCAAGTGTGCCCATCCCCCACATGGTGCGCACCACACCCATTAGGTGTGAATATACCCATCCCCTCCTTCCCCCTCCCACCTGCCTAACACCAGATGAATGTTATTACTATATGTGCACCTAACTGTTGATCAGTTAATACCGATCTGATGGTACATGTAGTGCTTGTTTTTCCATTCTTATGATACTACACTTAATAGAATGGGTTCCAGCTCTATCCAGGATAATACAAGAGGTGCTAGATCACCATTATTTTTTGTGGCTGAGTAGAACTACATGGTATATATATGCCACATTTTATTAATCCACTCATGTATTGATAAGCACTTGAGTTGTTTCCACATCTTTGCAATTGCTCAATTCTAAGAAACGACAGTGAATTAGCACCGTTTATGCTATCCTGGATTAAGCTTAAGTCTGTTATCCAAAGTGAGGCAACACAAGACCAGGAAAATGGGCTCCACATCTACTCACCATCAAATTGGTTCTGACTGATTAAAACTATGGTGCTCAAATGGTGGTAGTACTCATCAGGGAGTGGGGCGGGGAGACCCACATCCTTGGGATATGGCGAGCCTTGTGGGGGGAAGGGAATACTGCTAACCCTTCTTAAGGAGAGGCAAAGAGATATAATGTAACCAAAATGTCAAAAAAAAAAATCTTTTATCGGGTGGTGGGAAGGTCGGGGGGAGGGGAAGAGTATATACTTACATAATGGGTATGACACGCACCTCCAGGGGGTTGACATGCTTGAAGCTCTAGCACAGTGGGGGGTGGGGGGGAAGGGTTGGCAGGGGCAATATATGTAATCCTAACTATATTTGTACCCCCATAATATAATGAAATAAAAAAAAATTTCATCTACTGTCAGCAGAGTAACTCCTTCGACAGGCTCTGTCGGTGCCCTCCTCACACTCCCTGGATCCTGAAGACTTCCTTACAGCCGACCCACTTGGCCATGCCAGCACCTGCAACTCTTTACACCTCTGTGCTTTGATCATCTCTGCTCCCAGGAAATGCATGTGAATTAATACCTCCTGGAGTAGAACTTAAGCAATAACCAATATCAATTGATGGGTAAATATTAATACCTTAGCTCCCCCCATAAGATGATAATTTGGACCATTCCACACTGGCTACCATGGTCTTCTAACTGGAGTAAGCTCTTGCTCCCAAGTGGTCACTTGAAGTTCAATTATTTTTATGTGGAAGTATTACTTTTTGGATGGTAGAGGTAATTTCAACTTCTTATTTATGATAATTTGATTTATTATTTTCTGTATTACTGATGAATTCTACTCCTAATGGACTTAGAACGTAATATTTGCACTGGAAACAGTATCAGTGTAGCTCCATACACCGATGAAATAAGGCCTCTAGAAGTGGTAGTTTATGAAAAAATTATCTTGTGCCACAAATCAATCACTCATGAGCACAGGATATGTTTCCATGTATTTGTATCTTCAATTTCTTTCATCAATATTTTTTTATAGTTTTCATTGTATAGATATTTCACCTCCTTGTTAAATTTATTCCTATTTTATTTTTTATACTATTTGAAATGAGATTATTTTCTTAATTTCATTTTCAGGTAGTTCATTGTTAATGTATAGAAATGCAACTGAGATTTGTGCATCGATCTTTATATTCTGCAAATTTACTGTATATGTTCATTAGTTCTAACAGTGTTTTGGTGGAATCTTTAGGGTTTTCTATTTAAAATATCATGTCAATTGTAAACAAAGACAATTTTACTTCTTCCTTTGAAATTAGGAGGGCTTATCTTTTTCTAGTGTTCTTGGCCTGACTAGAACTTCTAGTACCATATTGAATGAAAGTGGTGAGAGTAGACATCCTTGTCTTGTTCTTGATCTTAGAATAAAAACTTTCAGTTTTTCATCATTGAAGTCTATAGAGCTGTTCAAGTCTGCTGTAGTCTTATTTATTTTCTATCTGGATGATCTATCCCATTGTTGAAAATGGGTTATTAAAGACCCCACTATTATTATATTGCTGATAGTTTTTAATAAAATTCTATTGTGTCAGATATAAATATAACAAGCCCTGATCTCTTTTAGTTACCATTTGCATGGAATATGTTCTTACATCCTTTCACTTTCAGTCTATGTGTGTCCTTATAGCTAAAGTGAGTCCCCTGTAGACAGTATACAGTAGGATCTTGTTTTTTTTTTTTAAATCCATTCATCTACTCTCTAACTTTTGATTGGAGAATTTAATCCATTTATACTTGAAGTAATTATTGGTAGGTAAGGACTTACTATTGCCATTTTGTTAATTCTTTTATGACTGTTCTGTGGTTCCTTTCTTCCTCTCTTCCTTTATGATTTGATGAAATTTTTGTTTTTGCAAGTTTTTAATTTCTTTCTCTTTATGCTTTGTGTATCTACTATAGGTATTTTTCTGTGTGGTTACCTTAGGGCTTAAATAAGCCATCTTATAGTTATAACATGCTACTTTAAGTGATAATAACTTACCTTCAATTGCATATAAAAACAGGGAACCTGGGGTATGGAAGGCAGGCCTGAGGGGTCCAACATGAAGTTTGAAGTTGAGTGCTGTGCTGCATGTGTTTGACGGGGGGTTGACATGGGAAATGTGAAACCGTCACTCTTATCTTCTTCATTGAGTCTTATTTCTATGTTCTACTCAGATACTTTAATTTCTTACTGGGATTTTTTTGCTACTTGTCAAGATATTTTTGTGCATGGACAGTTGTTTAAATCCATGTTTCTGTGAGGGGACAAATGCAACAAACTCCTCTTCCACTATCTTGTTGAGTCCTGAAAATCTTAGGGCCCTTTTAATTTCAAAGAGGCCTGGGAGGAAAGATTCTGAATAAGTAAAAGGAATCATTTTTTCCTTTTCACCTCCATGGCAGAAAAAATGTTTTCACAAGTGAGTGTAAAAGATGTGAAAAGACTACTTGAAGGATCTCTCTTCCCTGTGCCTAAGAAGACTCTGTGGTCTGAGGGCCTCACTGAACATGAGGTGGGGAAGGAAAGATTCAAGGGGAGTAGGATGCCTTGGCAGGTCTCCCCATAAAGTAGATTCTGAACACCAAGAAAAGTGTCTCCAAATAAGTGCTTTTATCCTCTTTATAGCATAGTGACATGCCAAGCACTATGTCAGAACCACATAAGAGAGAAAAATATGATAAAATATTTATTAAAAAGTCTTTTCTAAGATATGAAGTGGTATTTTGTATTGTATTGCGCACATGTACACATGAACACAACATATTTGTGACCATTACATTGTAACTGTTTTTCAGAGTAAAGCTATAAAAGAAATGTGATATGATTAATAATGATTCCAAGAAAAATTGATTTGGAGCTAACTGATGCTAGGACAGTTACAGTATTGAGTCAGGTCAATGATAAATCTGTCTAGAAGGGATTTCTACACAGTCCTTTATTAGCATAGAGAAAAGAGCTGATTATAGAGAGCATCGGAACCATGGACGCCAGTGGAGTATCTTTTCAACTCCAACACTCACCTTTTTTTCAATGAAAAGTTTCTTTTTTATAGAAGTAAAGATTTGACAGAAATCTTCTATGAAAACCAATGATGTATTCTCCTTAAATCCTGCTTGTTAATAAGTTTGCCAGTCAGCCACATTAGTTCCAATGGACTTTAACTCCATGTGAGTTCAGATATAAAATATAAGGACTGAGCGTGCATCTAGACTTTGGCTTATAAGTTATTGTAAAATAGGTTCTTGAGAGTCAGAAAATAATGATCGGTAAAAGTATTTATTTCCCTTAGTAGAAAATAGAAAAATAGGAATCAGATTCATATATGTGGGTGTTTGTATATGTATATATAGAAAGAGAGAGAGACCAGCTCATGCATGTAATCCCAGGACTTTGTGAGACTGAGTCAGGGTGTTTGCTTGAGGCCAGGAGTTTGAGACTAGCCTGGACAACATAGTGAGACCCTGTCTCTAGAAAAAATAAGAAAACATTAGCAGGGCATGGTAATGCATGCCTGGAGGCTGGAGGCTGAGGCCAGAGGATCTCCTGAGTCCAGGAGTTCCAGGCTGCAATGAGCTATGATCAAGTCACTACACTTCAGCTTGGTTGACACAGGGAGCCTCTGTCTCAATGCAAAAAGAGAGAGAGAGAGAATGAGTGAGAATTTAAATTGTGTATACATATATTTCTTTATTCAGTAACTAATACAAAATATTTTGACAAAATACTTTAAAATTGTTTTTCTCATTTTTCTCCCATAATACCTACATAGATTAAAGTAGTAATTTTTTAAAAATCTGGACATCTTAATTTATAAATAATAATCATATTTAAAAATTCCAAATTTTATGTTTAAAATGCTAGTGGAGTTGAATTTTAATTACCTACAAATGGATCATCCATGGCAGATTTTAACTGCAGGCCTAGTCTTTTTCTTCAGTGTTCTTATGGCTTCTTTTCTCTGGGAGTCAATGGGGTAGGCTTAGTGATGCAAACTGATTTTAATATTAAATTCAGGGGAAAATGAGCTGTACAGTTGTGGATCTTAGTATATGGAGTTTCCTCAATTCTGTGATCCCTCTACACCATGGATAAGCAAAAGTTGACTCCAACACCATTAAGGAAATAGGCACACATTTACACTCAGCTATATATTGGGTACATATTTTCCCTCTTTTTGACCTATTTAAAATATGTCAGTGTTCATAATAGCCATATATGCACCTGAGAAGTCATCTGTGGCATTTGTGTGTAACTTAGGACTCATTTTTTCCTGTCACTTATCTTGTGTTTCATGTACAATGTTAGTGCTGTGGTGGAAAACGAAAATCCTGCATTAGGCTTCTTAGTAGCACTGCGTGAGTCAGTGTCAGCCTTTATTTAGAGATATTTGACAATATATCAGTTACACTTCAGGGATTATTTTCTTTAATGAGTGAAATAACTTGGCTTTTGAAAAGATGATATTTACAAAATCACTGTAATGGGAGTATTGATTTCTAACTTGATTCTAGATCATGATTCTGAAAATAAAGCTCTGTATAGGGCATAGGAAAAGCCTGCTCTGACAATCAATGTAAGCTATTCTAGATATATATAATGAAAGATATATAACATAAAAGAAAATAAATGAAGCAAAATAAATGAAATAGGTGGCCTAAATGCATTTCCAGGTGTGTCATTTTCTGTGGAAGGGATGATTCACTGCAGTAAATATATGCATGAGTTCTGTTTGAATTTATCTTTTATTCTCTCTTAAAATATTTTAAAAGAAATAATGAAGACATGATCATTATGCAAAATCCAAAGTTTATTGCTTCTATTTGGGGCTAAATTTTAAAACATAGATGTAAAATTGGATACAATTTTGATCGTGCTAGCAGTTAAGTTTAAAAGACAATGTTGGCAATGTTTAATCATAAGGAAAATTCACTAGGGTATCTGTACACTGTGCTTATTTTTCCTAAAAGAAATGCAGAAATATTAACAGATGCCCATCCAGATGTGGTTTTAATTCTTTCTCCACATGACCTTATTGGCTATTACTAAGTGGCATCTAATCAAGTTGGATAGATATTTCTTGAAATGATGCATGGTATGCAATGCATGCTGTCATTGTGCTTCCTGCCATTATGGAATAACGTGTCTTATTTGGAAATACAATGATCATTTCTGTTAAATCACGCTCAGTCAGCTTATATAATAACACCTATATTTTGTGAATCATTTCAGATTTCAGAGAGCTATGCCTTCCTACCACGAGAAGCGGTGACACGATTTCTAATGAGCTGCTCAGAGTGCCAGAAAAGAATGCATTTAAACCCAGATGGAACAGATCATAAAGGTAGCTGCAGTGTCAAATAGTGAGATTTAAAGTAATTTTATTCATAATGGCAATTTATATATCATATTTTTATAATAACGTGGTAGACTGAAAGAGTTCAACAAGTCAGATCATCTCATTTATTCAAGTAGGAGGCAGTGAATTTTGAATATCCACTTACATAGTAATTCAGTGCCCATTCTTAGAAGAAAGACAGTTTCAACTGTGGCAAATGACATTTTTCCCTATAATAATGTTTTAATTTTCATTTATTATATGTATTTCATGGTGTTTTAGATACAGTCAACAAGAAAATTGGTTTCTACCAATTTAAATCCTTTTAAATCTGCCAATTCCTTATCTCTAAAAATTATGAATAATGCACAATTACTTCACTAAAACTTTTCACATAAAAATTCTAATTTGGCTTTAGCTTTCATGAAAATTATCTAGATTATTTTCCTAAGTATGATTTCCTCTCAGAGATTATATTAATCTCAAAGATATATTTAGGCCAGCTCATTCCTGTATGTTGTAGGATGAGTAGCCTGGCAAAAAAAGGGGCAAAATTCCTTTGGCACTCAAAAAGTACATATAGAAAATAATTACGTAGCAAAAGAGAAAAATACAAATAATTGGGTTTAATCACCATATTGGTTTTATTCGTTGTTACTCAGTATATTTAAAAGCTCCTCTGTATTTAGAAATAATTAATTTATCCATACTGTTAATTTGTGTCAATACACATTTATAGAACCTTACCAGTTATTTTTTCTACAATCCATCTACAATGCTACCAAGCTTTTAAACAGTATCTAGAATCCTATTTCAATTTGGACAACTGGGTCATTCTGAAATTACAGGTAGAGTGTAGTATCACTTTCATTACCCATTAAAAATGTTTTATTACAGATAATGGAAAACCTCCCACTTTGGTGACCAGCATGATTGACTACAACATGCCAATTACCATGGCCTATATGAAGCACATGAAACTGCAGCTGCTAAACTCACAGCAAGATGAGGTAAAATAAAAACATCTACGCTTTTATCACTTACAAATTGGAATGAAGTTAGATAACCATGAATATCATATTAAACATGATGGAGTTTTGAAATCAGTAATTTATTTTTTAATGAATGAATGTCACCAGGGTTGCACAGATGGAGAAAGTGGGGAGAGATTCCTAGTCCATGATACAAAGTCCTAGTCTTAACACACGTATCTCAGTGTAATGTGGAAATTTGTTCATTCCAGAGAAAGATTCATTTTCCTTAGTAGACCAACATTGAGCTAGCCTTGGCAAAGTGCTAGTAAGTTCGGGGGAAAGAATTTCAAAGTAAAGTATCCTAAATAAGTGAGCTTCCAAGGAAATTTAAGTGCTAAGGCTATTTTGCCTGGCAATCAGAAAAGTAGATTTAATAGGTGTTTCAAATATAATAATTTCTCCACCATTCAAATGTTGCATATATTTTAAAGTTATTTTTAAGTTAACTGCTAGTCTATATATTTGCTTATATAATTCTTTGCATTTTCTGAAGACAATTTGTGGTGATTCTTCTTAATTGGAGGTGTTTTGATGTTTCAAATTATTCTATTTAATTTGCATAATGAGAATATAGCAATGTGCTGGCATGTGTCAGATACTAAATGCATATTTGTCAAATATTCTTTAGAATTCTAGTTAGCTGTCCATTTTGGTTAAAGTGTCTCAAAAACTGGGACTAAGTTATATATGTGCCCTTTTTATATTCTCTGAAAGACATAAAGATAGCAGATATTCCATAGGTGCTTAGTAAATTCTTGTTTACTAGATAATAGCCATTAATTAATAGAAACATTCAGATTATCTATATTAGGAGCAGGTCCTCAGGCTAATAAATTCTCTCTTTGAAATTCCTCTGGAACAGGAAATGTGGTTAAATATTTATTTTTCAAATGTAGAATTATTTGCTAAGGTATCTTTAAATTTTTTTAAAATTACTTTGTTTAGCTAACTTTATTCATAAAACTTAAATCAAATTTTTAGTTTTTTTCTGTATTTCACCAGAATTAACCTCAAAGCTGTATTTATAAAATCGTTTGACTTTAACAGACTTTATTCAGGGTAAACTCCATTAAAATAATACATATTAATGCAGTGACAGTATCAGATAACATATTGCCAGATGGCTACATATAAATAATTGAATAAATAGTAATAAAATCATTGGGTTAAAGACATCAAAGATAATTAAGAAAATATCAGTTTGTCCATCCCTGAGAATGAAAAGAATTTATCTCCACAATTCATTATATAATGGAAAAAATTTTAATGTCTCATAAACTAGTTAGAGCTGTCAGATTATTTGTAGGAAGCTCATTTAGATGTTGATATGTTTATTTCTAGGCCAAAATGTAGGAAGATCCATTTTGTGCCAACAATGCAGCCCACATATGCTGATCCCTTCTGGCTTCTAAAAAATCATCATTATTTTATACAAAAGAAATTAGATCCTTTTACATTTATAACTAGATTAGAAAAATCACTTATATTTGAAAAGAAAACTAAATTGGATATATACTTCCTTAAAATATTTGGATGAATGACCAGTTAGATTATTTACAAAATTTTTAGAAAATTGAGATTATTTAAAGTAAGAAAGTGGTTAAGTAAGGGAAGTCACATTAAAATGGAATTTAAGTGAAATATTCCTGTGTGATAAATTATATTTAAATTTGAATAAACATTAATCCAAACAATTCAACCAATATTTATTTAGTACCTTCCATGTATCTGGCACTCCCGGAGAAAGGCAGTGAATACATTGACAAAAATTCTGCCTTTCTGAAGTTTATCTTCTAGTGGAGGGAACATACATTAAAGAAAATAATGAATGTAGGTATATAAGAAGATGCAAAATGCTATTAAGAGAAATAAAGAAGGCCAGGAATGTGGTCCCTTTAGAATTAGGGATCACAATTTTAAAAGGCTTCATTGGGAATGTATCATTTGAGCAGAAATGAAGAAAATGAAGTGTGTTTATATGTAAGGGACATATACTATTGCTAGATTCTTGAGGCAGGTGCATGTTTGATAGCTATAGAAACAGCAATATAGTCAACATGGTTGGGGCAGAATGAACAAGGAAGAGAAATATAGGAGAGGAGTTTAGAGAGAGAAGAAATCCAGGTTATGTAGACCTTATATTTTAAGAACTTTGGATTTTACTCTGAGTAATATGGGGAAGGTTCTGAGCAGAGGAATCATGTGATGTGATCTATATTTGAACATAATCATGTGACCTGAGAACAGACTGAAGAGTATTGCTATGAAAGAGCAGAGAAAAGGGTAGTAGCTAGAGGGAGAATGGGAACAGGAGGTGTTGATTATATTTATTTTTCTAATATCAGAGAAATGAGAGCATATTTTCACATTGATGAGAATCATACAGCAGAAGAAAATAAAGATGCAAGAAAGAGGATAGGAAAATTTATGAAGCAATGTCCTTGGAATTAGTAGGGAGGACTTCCTGTGCAAAGTTGAAAGTGTTGGCTTTAGAATAGTGCACACACACGAGGGATCAGATCATGGTGGGTAGATGGAAATGGTGGTGGAGGTGGTGGAAGTGTTTTTCTGTTTGCTCCTGCTTCCTCAGTGAAGAAAGAAGCAAGAGTGAGGATGTTTGAGAAGGTATTAGAAGTTTGAGAAGAGAAGAGGATGTGAGAAGTAGAAATCTCAACAGTGGGAAGTGAATGGACCAGGAAAATGGGCTTCTCTCGAGTTTCATGGTCTTACCTTTAAAGTGAAATCATTTAAATGATTGCTTATCTCCATGTTCATCTATATAGAGGCATCAATAGAGTAAGGGGAATATTGTAATTATGTTTAGGGTTTTGTCAAAAGAGTGGAGATGGTATACAAGGGTATGATTAAAATGACAAACCATGGAATTCTAGCTATATTAAGAAGATAAGTGAGGTCCTGAGAGGTCGGGGAGAGCAGGGGAGGTCAGTGAAAAAGGTTTAAGATCAATGGGTTATAAATACCAGTAAGATGGAAATTTTATTGGAATTGGAAAACTAGGAGTAAGTGATCTGGAAAATTTGAGATGCTATACAGAGAGTGGGATGCTTGAAATCATTATGGAAGATTCTGAAAGATTTGCAGTTGTTGGAAATGGAATACCAAGGTCAGACATGATTATGAGAGCTAAATAGCTGAAGAAAGGTGGAGGTCAAGGTCATGGGAAAGAGACCATGAAAGTGAGAGGTCAGGATGTTTCAAGAGATGCTGAAATCATCATGGATTGAAGCAGGAGTAGTAGTGAAGTGTGTAGAACAGAGCCTGAACAAAACTCAGAGTAAAGAGGAGAACTGACCTGGGGATAAGCATATGATTGCACTACATAGAGTGTAGTCTTCTTTAGTGTAGATTTTGTTAACTATTTTGTAAATGGATCAATATATTTTAAAAATAAAAGCCTTGTGGAATGATAGCAGGAACTCCATTTTATGTCCTAGAGGCTTTATCGGTATCATCTAATTTTATACTTATAACTACTGACACATTTTTTCATCTCCATTTTGCAGATGGAGAACCAAGGCTTTGAGCTAATGCAACTTACCCTACTAATAAAACTAGTATAGAGCAGATGAGATATTTGAACTTAGGTTGAACTGATTTCAGAGCCCAATGTCTTCCTAATCTGCAGCATATCTGTTTAAATTATGAACTATTCACTTTTTTGAAACAGATTAATGTAAATCAAGTGATATGGTACAGCCCAAAGGGGGAAATGTTTTATCTATTGCTGTGTACCACCCTCAACACTTAGTGGAATTAATACAACAATGATTTATTATTTCTCATTCTGTGGAGTTAAGAATTCAGAAAAGACTCTGTGGGGGATTTCTTGTGTTACTCCTGGCATAAGCTAGGATCAGTTACATTTAACTGGTAGCCAGACTGGGCTGAATAGTCCAAGAAAGCTTCATTTAAATATTTGGCTCCTTGATGCTCCTTTACATGACATCTTTCTCTCTCTGCATGTGGCTAGCTTGGGCATCCTCACAGTGTGGTGATCTCAGGGTAGTCAGATTTCATATATGGCAGCTGGCTTCCAAGACACAGGAAGCAGAGGCTGCCAGTTAGCTGGGACTGACACAGCATCACTTTTGCCACATTCTATTGACCAAAGCAAACAACAAAGCCAGCTTCGTTTAAAGGGGGAGAGAACATAAATACTGCCTCATGATCTGAGGAATGGCATGCATGTACAGAGAGGAAAGGAATCAATGGCAGCCATCTTTGGAAATTATCTGCTGTATGATCAATAACCATGAAAAAAAAAAGAAACCTCCAACTCAACTTCCTATATTAGCCAAAATAAATTTTTAATTCATTACCTTGTTATTTGGGGTTTACCACATTAAGAAAGATTTTACATAACTAATATATCCAAAGGTAATATCAATTGACATTCTTATAAACTGCTGGTGAGAGTTTAAACTGGAACAAATTTTCTGGGGGAAGGTTTGACAATAATTATTAAAAACTATTCAAAGATGCTTACATGCTTTGAGTAGAAATTTATACTGAGGAATGTATGTATTAATATTATGATGTTTACTGTATTGCTAATAGTGAATGACAATATATTTTTAAAATCTAACAATGAGAGATTGTCAAATCTGCACTGCCCAATATGGTAGACACTAACCATCTATGGATGATTAAATTTAATTGAAAATTAATTAAAATTAACTAAAACTAAAAATTCAGGACTTAAGTCACCCTAGCCACATTTCAAGTGCTCAGTGGCAATGTATAGCTAGTAGTTACCTTATTGAGCAGAGTATATTATAGAGTAATTCCATCATTGTAGAATGTTTTCGTGAGCAACACTGGGCAAATAACTGGCATTAGAGACAATTATAGGCTCATTGAGTTACATGTTGCCGCACCCCACCCCCAAAATTCTAATTTTAGGTCTGGTGTGTGTGACTTGGAGATCTGAATTTTTAACAAGATCTATACTCATGCACACTAAGGAATGAGGTGATACATTTCATACAAATGCTAGCAATATAGTATTTAATTCAACTTGCACAAAAGGTAAGTAAAAAAAGATGAGATGTGTGGGAGTGGTTTTCAGGTAGTCTTATGGAAAACTCTAAATGCTTGATTGAGTAGCTCACACATTATTTGGCAGTCAATGGATAGGGCTGAATATATACGAGCACAGAAGAGGCATGTTCGAGAATGGGTAGATGAATTCGGCAATAGTAGATAGCAGAAATGGCGGGGGAGGAGCTGGAGGTGGACAGGCTAACTAGGAAACTATTATTACATACCTTCTTCAGGAAGAGGGAAAATAAGATTTTGAACTAATCCAGACAATAGCAATGGAAATTGGGAGGTACATGGTAGAGACTCTAGAGCAGGCGTCCTCCAACTACAGCTGGCGGGCCACATGCCGCCTGCGGAGGACATTTATCCCACCCACCAGGTGTTTTTGCCGCCGCTGCCTGTCCTGCTTAGCAGCCGACTTGTCCCAGGCCCACAGTGCGCACTCTCCAATGGTCTGAGGGAGAGTGAACTGGCCCCCTGTTTAAAAAGTTTGAGGACCCCTGCTAGAGGGAAAATTTGAGACTTGGAAACTAACATGAAATGTGGAGCAGATCAGGGTTCTCTATTTCAAGTAGCTTTTCAAAATAGAAATAAAAGCTCAATAATAAAATATTTTAGAAATAAATAACTGCCATTTTTAAAATTAAAAAGTCTAGAAAACAAATTATTTATTACAGTACAATAATTCTAATTGTACTTAAAAATTAAGTTTCAAGGAGACAGAGTTACTGGGAGATTGGCCATGGCTTTCATTATCATGAGATTTTTTAGTCACATAAGGAATAAGCTCACATCGTACAACGTTGAGAGTTTTTTTCTGGCTATATTAATACAAAACAAAATAGATATTCATATAGGGAAGGATTTACATGAATGATCTAAAGATAATGGTGAATAAAATAATACTGTATCAATCAAGTTTTCTGAATTCTTACCCTTAGAAAACTTCAGTAGTGTCTTCCTAGCATAATTAGCATTATCTCTGTGTTTATAAAAAAGCACAAGCTTATATTTTATATACCTTTGCTACCTTGTATTAAAACATAATAGTTTAATGAGTTAATAATTAACAATAGAACTTACAGAATGAATATATACACTTGGTTTCATTAAAGCTCTTTATAAATGTATAACAACTGATATTCTAATAAGGGATAGAAATATGAAAAGCAAATTATATTTCATAGGTAATGATGGAGAACATTTAAAATATCCTTAATCATTAAGCCACTTATGATAAATACTTTAAAATGGTGATATTTTTCTTAAATAACAAAAATACACAACAGTACATTTGGTTATATAACCATTTTAGTCTCTTGTCCAAATTTCTTAAAAAGTGTGCTGACAAGAGTGTCATTTAGTGGTGATAAAGTGTGTGTCTTTTATCCATAATATGCTGTTGCAGTTTGTACAAAAATTTCACAGACTAGGAACTGTGACCTGAATCATTGTTTTTAGCTCTTCTTTATATACATGTAAAAATTCATATTCTCACATACATATATATTTATAAATGCCATAGAAATAATATTTTACTAGATTACATGTAGTTAGCTATTTGTGATATATATAAAAAATACTTATAAAGACTATGTTTATCTGTTTATGTAGAATACACAGCTAATTTATAAACATGGTCACCTTTACCATTATATTTAAACTTATTTTATTTTATTGTACATGTTCATATAATAAATGTGCATCTTGTTATACACTATAGATTTTACTGTATATTCCACATAGCAATATAAAACTGTGATGTTGTGCTTATTATTTACCTGACATTGTTCTAACTACCTTAAATATATTATACACACTCAATCCTCATTTAACACTATGAGGTTGGCACTATTATTATTCCCATTATAGGGATGAAGAAACTGAGACACAGAAAGATTATGTAACTTACTTCAGGTAACACATCTAATAAGTGGCAGATTCAGCATGGATCTTAATCCAGGAAGCCTGGCTCCTGAGAATGTCCTTTAAAACATTATGATATAATAGACATTACATAAAGTGTATGTAATGGATATCTATTAATATTAATAGATCACCTATGTGTGCATATATATGTATGTACTTATGTATGATACACACTGGTAACATTGAAGTCCACTTTGAAGTCTCTTATTTTTTTCTCCTATATATTTTCTTCAGATACATTGGGTTTGCTTAGAATTTAGAATTGAAGAAAACATAATGTACTGAGAAAGAGAGGGCACGCCACCAAGAGAAGTCTGTGTGGCTGATTGCCCAGAGGTCTCACAGGGTGGCATTTCCTTGCTGAATTAATGAAGCGCTAGAGCTACTCAGTACACCAGGCATGATCAGACCTTTGATAAAAGAAGGGCGCCAAAACCTGCTGGGCCTGACTTAGGGATCAGAATGCCAATCTGTTAGTCTACCAGAACACTCGTGACCCCTAATCATAGCAACTTTGTGCTGTTTAAATAAGCTGTTTCCTTTAGCCTGGGTGACTTCATATGAATCCTACTTCTGGCGTATACTAATGGGAGAGATTATTTAGCTTCTCTGTGCCTCAGTTTCTTCATCTGTAAAAGTTAATGAATACTAGTATCTAACTCCTGGGTTATGGTAAACATTAAATGAGTGAACAAGTATAAAGAGCAGTGTCTGCAACATAAAGAGTAGCACTGCTACTGCTGCTAATTATTATATTAGTGTTAATTATTATATTGGTGGTGAACTTTCAGATCAAATATTTACCAATAAAAGTCAAATCTGGTGATTTTGATTAAACATTTATTTACATTCTAACCAGGTTTCTCAGGCCTTCCTGCTTGCATAAACACACCATTAGTTCAAAAATCAGTTTTTCAAAAGGAGTTTGCTTCAATGAAATGTCTATAGCAGAATACTGTAGATTTGGTTTAAGTTAATATTTGATAGGTTGTGATGAATTGGCCATTTGGCAAACGAGCCTTTTGGTAATTTATCCATTTTGTGAACTGACATTTAGTGAATGGAACTTGCACAATTTTACCTAGAACTCCTTTTTGTGGTTGCAGTGCAATTTATATTCACTTGTAAGGAAAGAAAGGGTGTACTAAGAGTACCTTGCTCTCCATCACATGCGGACTTTGAATCTAGACATGTAAGTTTGGCTATTATTAGAATCTATCCTGCTTGCCAATGAAAATTTTTTATGACATCTTTCTTAACTGCATTCTAAGATTTTTGCTTAAAACATTTTATTAGGTCCTTTAGTTTTTAATCAAAACTTTTCATGTTATGTTTTTAATCAAAACTCTTTATGTGATGTTTTATGATTGACTCCTTCAGGAGGTATTTACTATAAAAAATCCATTCTTTCATTATTCAGGCTAATTCCCAAACTACATTCTCCCTAAACATTATTTCACCTTTAAAATCTGTGTGTATATAGATACATTGATTGAATATTCACAAGTCTTAAAATCCTTTGAAGGGAGAAATTATTTCATTATTCGTTAATCCAAGCATCTATCGGTGTGTAACATGTATTACGGAGTTCTGCAAAAGCTTACTTACTGGCTAAACTCCAATTAACCCTATAAATAAAATGGTCATTATTTGAATGTATTATATTGTATGATGCATGATCATATTTTAAAACCATTTTCAGGATGAAAGTTCAATAGAAAGTGATGAATTTGATATGAGTGATTCAACACGGATGTCAGCTGTGAACTCTGATCTCAGCTCCAATCTTGAGGAAAGAATGCCAAGTCCCCAGACTCTTCATGGCCAGCAAGATGGTAAGCCTTTCAGATCGAAAAAACAAACAAACAAACAAATAAAACAACAAAAACTAACAATGAGTCAGAATCTTTGAAATGACAACCAGCTATTAACTCTTGTGTCCACCTATTATCTATCTGTTTCTATTGAGACTTTTCTCTGTGTATTCAGGTTATATCATCCACTTTATTATTTTTGGATTCAAGTACTATGTTCCAAATTAAGGTGTTAGACGGATTTATAAACAGATATCAGTTATAAAATCCAAGCTTACCCATGTTTTGCTCCCTGAACTTAAAATGTGTGTTATATCAATGAAATGCCATATTCTGTGATAATATTAATATTTTCTAGCTTTGGTTTCTTGGGCCATCATTCCTGTGATTGAACTAAGAGTTTAAAGGTGATCAAAAGATTGATTTGTGTGCTTTTCTTTTACCTAAATGACAAGTTGCAAATAAAAATCACTGGATATTAAAGGACAATTCTACCAGAGCGATTTTGATAAATAAGAGAACATTTTTTTGGTAATTTTGAGCTACTTTATTTAACTTTTAAAGGGAAACAAGTTCATGATCTCTTATTTCTGGGTCCATTGAAGATTCCTGAATCATCCCATTGTTCTTGATAGGAAGAAGGTTGGTTATATATATAGACAGAGTGGCTGTGATAGTTAACATTTTAGATATAATATTTTCAGCAGTCTTTATAGATTTTTGTATTTGTAAACATAAAATTATGCATAAATTACAGGATAATTGTGGATGAAAATTAAGGTTTATAAATAAAAGGACATTGGTCGGTATTATTCAAAATTAGTCTATTATTTCTGTAATTAGCAAGTTCACATAAATTTTTGATTATATAGTTTTGTCTCTATATCTGTAGATGGGAGAAAAAGCTTCCCTTGCTTTCTCTGACAATTGCTACTAAAAACTGGTTGTAAAAGATTGCTATATTTTTAGCTGCTATTTGTGTTCTGTGTTGACAAGGCTTATGAAATCCCTAGTTTTAAGCATATAAAAAGACCAAAAAAGGGGAGACTTCTTTTTCTCATTTCAGAGGAGTCTAAAAGATGTTGGTGTCCTTGTTCAGATGAGTTATGAGAAAAGAAGTAGTGTATTACCGGTAACTTTCAGATTATATTTTACTTGCTTCAATGTGGAATACCTATTGTAATAGAAAGAATATTTATTTGGGAATATTATAAGAATGACATTCTTCTAGTTCAGATATAAATAATCTCTTTTCTATTAAAACATGCATAGAAATTCCTCAGATTTTGTTTTTGTTTTTTTTTTTAAGGGGAATTGTATGGCATCAGGATGATAGAATAATTGAAATGATTTTAGTTATATATATCTATATCACTGTATTCATTTATTTGTTTATGTATTTTACCTGGTTATAACCTCAACATTTTTAGTCTATAATTTTGGAAAACATAAATTTAGGAGGATGTCTCATCATTAAAATTCATAGTTATCAGAATTGCCAATTGTGGATCTTTGTCTAGGGCACAGCTGTTGTAATTTAAATCTATATTGATTTTAATAAAATTCAGTAGAATAACTTCAAATATTACTCTTAGAGGAAATCACTTTCTCATGATATGTTGATGTATGCTATGAGGATAATGACATATCTAGTGTTCCTTCTCCAACCTAGGCCTATTTCTCACACTCATCATTGAATTGTTTTTTGTGATGATCTCTCTTTCTGCTTCATCAGAGTTTTCCCCACGCTAGTGGATTATTAATATCAGCATACAAACATGATGTAATAAATACTCTCTTTAAAAAGCCTCCATTAATTCTGTTAGTCCGTTTGTGTTGCTGTAACAAAATACCTGAGACTGGGTACTTCATAAAGAACATAAACTTATTTCTTGCAGCTCTGGAGCCCAAGATCTGGGAGTCAAAGATCTAGGCACTGGCAGGTTCATGTTCAATGTCTGGTGAGGTCCTGGTCTCCCCTTCTAAGATGACACCTTTTAGCTGCATCCTCCAAAAAGGAGGAACGCTGTATCCTCACAATGGAAGGGACAGAAGGGATGAGCAAGGGCTGAACTGCCACTGTCAAGTGCTTTTATAAGGGCACCTCATACTATTCATGAGGGTGGAACCCTCATGAGTCAATCACATCCTAAAGGCCACACCTCTTAATACTGTTGCATTGGGAATTAAGTTCAGCATGACTTTTGGAGAGGACAAAAACATTCAAACCATAGCAGATCCCATTGTGTCCCTCCATTCATTGTCCTATTTCTCTGCAACCACTTCTGCAATACATTTTACAGTGAAACTCATTGGAAGAGTTGTCTCCTCATTTCCACTTCCTCAACTCTACTCTTTCTGGCTCATCTCAGGTAGTCTTGATCCTTGCCATTCCACTCGCTTGTTCTTGTAAAGATCTCCAGCCGACTTCATGTTGCATCATTCATTGGTCAACCCTTAGTCTTCATCTAATGCCACACTAACATTGAAGAACAGTGCTCCTTTTGTTTTCTTACAGGTTTTCTGTCTCATCTCTGTGGGCTGCTTGTCCATATTCTGTTCTGTGGGTGTTGGAATGCAGTTCTTAACTGCTTCTTCCTTACGCTCACTTTCTAGGAGATCAGATCTAATCAAGTTTCTTTCAATACCATTTGTACTCAGATGAATCTATTTTTCCAAGCCCCGGCATCTTTCCTGGCTAAGGACTATCTTCCTCTACCTATTTCCTAATTGTCAACATTCTTCAGAGGACACATCGCTGTATGAAACCACATTGTTTTTCTCACTTATTACCTGTTTCTCTTCTAGAATGCAAATACCATATTAAATAATGTGTCTTCTCATGCTTTTGATTTTCCTTTCATTTGCTCCATTTGAGATAGTTCTTAAATGCTCCATCATTTAAATGATTAAAATATAACTTTTTACCATAATTATAACTTGTAACATGTTTTACACATTTTCTTTCATTCTTTTCTCCTTTCCCCTAATAATGGCACTTTCCCCGGTAACTCACATTGGCATCCTGCTGTATAATTCCTTCTTTTCTCTGTATACATACACATACACTCAGAAGATTTTGTCATTATTATTTACAAAAATAGTACCATGACATTTATGCTGTTCTGTATCTTGCTTTACTCATCCAACATTACCTTTCTTTTGGAGCTTCCCATATGCTGAGATGTATATATAATTGTCAGCATATAAAAGAGGCATGGTCCCTACCTTCATGTAACATACAATCTAAAGGAATAAAATTATATATGATACCATTCACTTTTGGTTAGCATTCATCAAACCAATATGGGGAAATTTCTGCTTCCATGAAATAAGAATTTATAGTAGTAAAACTTTTAGTGTATGTCTATCTTTCTCAGATTATTGGGGACTCTGGGAGCTAGGCCTAGGCAGCCCTGGGTGTATTGCTTTCTTGTGGATGCCATGCATTAATCTTTGGGAGTGGTCAGAAGGTAAGGACTTAGGATATAACAAATCCAATTTGGGGTGAGAATCCCAAATACGCCCCCAATCTAGGGTAGTGTAGAACAGGGTTTCTCAAGCTTTGCACCATTGACACATAACTTCTTCTTGTGGGGGTATGTCCTGTGCGTGGCAGCATGTTTAGCAGCTTCCACCTACTGCGTGCTGGCAGCACCCTTCCCCCTAATTGTAGCAAATTAAAATATCTTCAGACATTGCAAATGTCTCCTGGGGGCAAAACCACCCTAAATTGAAAGCAACTGGTATAGGTAGGGAATAAAAGTCTGTGTGTGAAGCCAGTACGATAAGGATTGAAGAGACAAATGGAGAAAAGTTTGGAAGTAGAGGTTAGAGAAAAGTCTAGGAAGCACTGCCCAGTTGCCTTTCTGCAATGATGCAAACATTCTATAATTTCACCGTTCATCATGGTGGTTATTATCCATATTGTGGCTATCGAGTACTTGAAATAAGGCTAGTGTGAATCAGGAAGTGTTGTAATTTAATTTAATTAAACTTTAACTAAATTAAACTAAATTTAACTTTAAATTTGTTAATTCAGATTTAAATAGCTACATGTGACTAGTGGCTACTGGTTCAAACAGTGGAGATCTAGATCATTATTTTATTTTTACTGGGTAATTAAACTTCTTTCTCTGCAGCCATAGATCGGATGTGTTCGAAGACTTTGGAAAAATCATGGAAGAAACTCCTATTTTAATAGTTGGCTGAAACCCCAGTATAATATATTTAAAACCTAAACAACATTTTAAAAGTTAAATTAAAATTTTCTATTTTTAATATTGAGAGATTAATTTAAAGTATTATTTAGAGAGATTGAAGTAGGATATTATGATTTTTATGAATCTTTCACAATTATAGCAGGTAGATATAATAATGTCTTTACTGGGCACCATATAAAATAGAAAGCAAAAGAACATTTTTTCAGTTTTCATTTCAGTATAGTTACAGAAAATTTTGCAATTTACTCATAAAATATCAAGGGAAAGAAGGAATATAAAATGTGCATCATTTTAGAAATATATATATATTATATACTGGTAAAAGAGAGAAAAAGAAGAAAAACATCTTGCTCTAGGCTGGATAATTAGGTAAAGGTCAAGTAGATACAAACCCAAAGGGAGAATTTGTAATGAGAAAAATGCTTCAAGATTAATGTGCAATATTCAGTTTCTTTAGCTTTTTTTGAGTTGATAATGCTTCCCTAACTCACTAAAAACATAAAGGTAGAAAAAAATGCATATGAGCTGGAAATCTTAGCATAGGAAATATTTTACTCTCATTTTTGGTTTTTAGGAAACTATGTTAAGCTATTTACATTTTTTTTACAGACTTAAGGGAATGCCTTTAGGTTAAGATCATTTAAAGGTTTTATATACATTTGCTTTACTCATAAAAGCAATAGGTCCTTGAAGATGTTCTGGACTATAAGGAACTTATTACGAAAGAAGCTTTGCTATATGATGGCTGTGGTTCAATGAATTTCAAAAAAAAAAAATCCCCCTGACCAAACAGCTAAAGGAACCCCGTATTCAAATATTCACCAGTTTGTGAGTGATCTTCTTGTTCTGGCATTCATTTAAATGGATGGATTAGAAACAGAAATTTTGTCACTTAACCTTCTGCCTTTGAATCTCAGATCCTAGATCTTTGTGGGAGTATGGACTAGCTCAGAAAAGCATTTCCTTTTCTTAATCACTTATTTTCTTCATTATGAATTTGTACCTTCTAAAAACAGCTGATTCAGTTTTTATTTGTTGTCTGGAGTTATTTTTTAAAGGATATCGGCAAAAGTGTCAGATTTAGACACAAACTTAAAAGTTTCAGTTCAAAATAAGCATTTGACTCCATTTGATAAAGGGACACTTTTCTGAGAACCATCTTAGTTGCTTTTCTGAGTTAACATTTTATTGTAAACTACTGATATTTTTGTAAGGAAATATTTGTGTTATTTTAAACTCAAAGATTATTAGGTATTAGCAAAAGAGATTTCTTTATTTTTCAATCACAACAAATATCTTTTCCTTTTTGGCATTTTTTTTTAAATAATAGGAATACAAGGAGAAGTGAGGCATACTCTTAAATTCTCTGCATGTCAGCTGAATTGGCTTTAAAAGTAAGGATTTACAATAGAAAAAAGTATATATTTCATTTTAGACCTTGTTTTATATGATTTTGATTGTGACATCACAGAACACATTGCTCTTGGGAGAGCATGATCAATATCCCTTGATTGTCACATGTCAATTCACTCAATAGGATAACATGGAGTTATTTTTAACATTTTTTTTGCAGTATCTGGTACTTCCTTATTGAATCAATAACTTGTTTAGGCATAGAAGTTTTTCAAACAGTGACTGTGTACCAAGCAAAAGGATGTGGTAATGTCTAGAAACAACAAAAAAGGGAGATGACTTGTAAGTTAAGAGTTCTCCTAAAGAGCTCGTTTGTCAACATTCACTTCAACTTCTAGCCACGATGGACTTTTAAAAACATATAGTAAAGGCAAATTTTTCCTTCAGAGATGTATTTGACGATTTTATTATCATTTAGGAATGCATAATTCATTTGTCAGAATTTGAGAAAATCTCCCCCTTTCTCATAATATTTGTATCATAGAAATGTTTTCATATGGTTCAATTGGCCAGGCTATTTTTGATGAGCAGGAAAAAAAATTGAATTGGAATTTAGTGGCTAATCTACATGCAAATATTAAACTATAGCATGTATATATATATAGTGTGTATATATATATATATACATTAATCTTACGCAATCATGGTTATTATGTAAACTTTGATACATTTAGGTCTTCACCGCTAAGAACAGGTAATTCTATTAACCATAAATGTCAATTCAGTAAAAATTAAATAATTAAATAATTATATAAATAGTAGGTTATAAATTATTTTAGATTAACAAATAGGTTAATATTCTGCTTGTGATGATTTGAATTACTTACTTTGAATAAAAGTATATATTTTTTATAATAATGATTTGGTTCTCAGGTTCAAAATATCAAAAAATGGTTTTCCAAACTTAGAAAAATATTTTGCTTTGAATATCCTTGGGAAAAAAGTGAATCCCACTGATGTCCACTTAGTCCTTCAAGGCCCAGTTAGACTAGAATAAATGACTTGAATAAATGTCCTTTTCTCTAATCTAGAATTATTTTCATGCTTATAGGGATATGTAGACCTTTTGTGTAACATGTTAGTCTAGACCACTTTTCCCAAATAATAATCCATAGAACACTGAGTTTAAAATATATTATTATGAAATCCATTTAAAAATATTTCTATATTAAATATTTTTCCAAGATTCTTTGAGTCCTTTAGATTCCAGAATGGAATCTTTGCCTCCCACTAAGACATATATGATACAGAACTCACCCAAAATAGGGAACATATTCAGGGGCTAGGTAGCCAAAAAGAAGTCAAGTGTCCTATTCAGAGATATGATTTTAAAAGATAACTTCTTTGGATCCATAAATATACTTAGGACAAGAGTAAGTGGTGAAAGGTCCGAGATTTCATTATTTATTCAACAAATATGTGCAGAACCCTAGAATAAGTTGGACAATGGAGTTACAAGCATGGAAGTGGCATATTAGGTTGAACCATATAAAATTGCCATATTTTATTGCTTCAATCCAATAGTTCAAGCTCTAAAATAACTTAAACTATAGGATGAAGGATACGGAAGCAAAATGTTTTTGAGATTGGGATGTATTTCTGTTTCAGATAGCAGTGATGCACACACATGCACACTGTGTATATCTATCTTGTATACTTGTAAAATGACCATAGTCCCTTTTTTGAGTGGAAAAATAAAAGAGAGTTTAAAAAATATAGTGATCTAGTTGTGAGATAAATAAGTGGGTAAAGAGATATGGTAGTAGGAGTTTCACTTTTTCTTCTGTCCTTATTTAGATTATATGCTGAGCTGGCAGCATGAATCTCCTACATTGAGTATTTATAAAAATAAATACAGATTCATGGGATGCAGTTCAGATGGCATGACTAAAACAATCATGTGGGATAAAAGTGTGAAGCCAATGTTCCAGACCATACTTTTGAAGATACTACTCACAATTCTACCCAGCTGTTCTGGGGTATCAAGATAGATCTGGAACCCATTCTACTAAGTGAAGTATCGCAAGAAAAACAAGCACCGCATGTACTCACCATCAAATTGGTTTTAACTGATCAACACTTAAGTGCACATATAGTAATAACACTCATTGGGTGTCGGGCAAATGGGAGGGGAGAGGAGAGGATGGGTATTTACAAACCTAATGGATGTGGTGCGCACTGTCTGGGGGATGGACACACTTGAAGCTTTGACTCAGGTGGGGCAAGGGCAATATACGTAATGTAAACATTTGTACCCCCATATCTGCTGAAATTTAAAAAAGATGGCAACAGTATATAGACGATTAAGTCATGTGGGTGCAGTTCATGCACAAATGTTGTTTTGGCCAGTGCCTTCTGAGTTACCTACTGGGTGAGGATTAGTATGCACATTTATATGGGTTTCATATAGCTCTATTTTCTTAGTTATGACAATTGTCATGTATGACAGTTCTTTAGTAACTTTTGAAAATGCCCCTCTATTAGTGAAAGATATTTTACAGTCTGTTTTTGGTCTTACCGTTGCACAAAATGGATTTAATTTAAGAACACACACATGCACAAACACATGCAAATACTCTTTTACTGCCTGGTGTATAAGTGAATAAAAATTTAGTAAAAATATGCTTGTGACTAAAATTGCATCTAATTTGGCTGAATAGAATAGTTTCTTATAATTATTACAGCATATAAACCAGCAATAAAAGTGAGTACTAGTCACCATTTAATTTAGTTGGAAAACCTAATAAAACATGTTTTTAATAAAAGTGATGTAAAACAGTATACTTAGTAGGAAATTAAATTCAGTGGTTAATTTTTTATGATGGTAAGTTTTAATTAGAAAAGCTATTAAAATGTTTTTCTGGTTGAACACCACATTCCCTAGTGAGATTATGTTGTCTTGTGTAAGTCATTTTCTTTGTTCTGCAAGTTTGTTTTCCCTTAACTGTTTCTAATTGCTTAGGAAATTTTGCATAGAGCAGAAATTTTTGAAAGGATGTTGATTTTTTTTACATAAATGTAATAAAACATTTGACTTCAAAATTGAATCTGTTCTTAATGGTGTTCTCACTTTTTAACTTACATATACTTCTGAACTTAAAATCTTTGAAAATGGTTTAATGCTGCTGTTTTTTCTTAATTCAGGTTGTTTTAATGCTATATTAAAAATAATTTACATGATGAATTTGTTTAATCTGAGTTGAGTTAGTTAAGCTGATGAATCTTTTAGAAAGCTCTCTCTTCGTGGCACTTTCTCTATAAATATAATTTACAGAAATGTAAACTGCCTTTATAAGTAATACAAAGATAACAGATAGTTTGAATGTTACTATGAATAAGAGGAAGTTTTGATTGTTAAATCCATTTGTAATATTGTTAGGTGTGTACATGTGTGTTTATGTGTATGCATTTAATCATTTGAAATTGCTTTTTGGCAGTAATTCTCTATTTCCAAAAGCAGGAAAACAAAGAGCAATTTGGCTTACACATAAAGCATTAAGTCTAGAAGAACGATGCTTAGTTGTGCATTTATTTAAAATTCTTATATAGGGAATACTATTTTCTTTTTACATTTCGGGTCATATTATTTGGAAGTTTGCTCTACTTTTCTCAAGTTAAAAGTCTGCCTTCTGATACTTTACTCACATTACATAAGTGATTTTCATATGAATGAGTGCTTATTTGGAAATGTTGCTTATTGATTTCAGTCTGTAGCTTGCCACACCCCAGAGACCAGTTCTATGTTAGCTAGATTCTGGTCCTCTGCTAAACTAGGGAAAATTGGCTTGGTTCCAGCATCGAATTTGATCAGTGAAGGATGTCAGATTAATTTGAAATTTTACTTCTATGTTAGTTCTTTGTTTTGAGATATTGCTCTTGTGGTTTGTTACTTTCTTCATGACAATGTTTGTTGGTCCATGAATGATTACATGGATCCAGTATTCAATGCCTTAGCACCAGATGCCAAAATTCTGTTAGAACCAAGTAGCAGATGCTAGACCCTTTAGTCCTTGAATATTGAGTATTATCTGTTAATGTATAAACAAAGTTAAGAATCCTCATGACACTGGAGAGATGTTAGAAAATGTATGCCTTTCCTGCATTTATTTGAATAAATTTTGACTCTATCAATTTATGTGTCCAGGCATATTATAGAATCGGACCACCTGAATTTTCTCAATTTTAAAGTCATGAGCAAGTGTCTTTTATTCCATTTTTTTTGTATGTTTGTTTTTACTGTCATCTTGGTTAGCCTTTATGAACTCTTACCATGATGTTAACATGACACTGCATTTCTTTATAACTTTCTTGTGCTAATTTGGGTCAGCTAGGTATTACTTTTTTAATAAAACAGCTTTTGCTTTTAGGTAAAAACAATTCGGTGGTGAATAGGGCTTTGAAGCTGGTGTTGCATAGCAGCTGTGCAGACAGAAAAATCAACTACAACTTGGGACTAAATTGACATAAAAATCTTTATTTACTAGATTTATTGGGATCGTAGTTAGATTGTGGGTTGATATAAGGAACGAATAGTTGGAAGGTATTGAAGAAAGGGGTTGAAAAATATTTTACTATACTGATTACAAATTTATAGTATAATTGTTTTCTTATCAGTCTCACTTTCCACTTGCCTGGGAGTGCCTCGGAGAAAAAGTATGTCTAATGCGTCCTTGCACACTCCCTTTGGAGCCATGCACAATGTTTGACATATAATAGACTATAAAAACTTTTTGAATTAAAATAGTGTTTCGAAATCTGTTTACTTCTGTGGTAAAATGCACTCAATTCTTAGACTCAGTCTTTCTTGCCAAATGTTAGATAGGCAGTTGCTTTCCTTGTGCAGGGATGAATACTCTGTCCTTTTTGAATCCTACTTTGGGGTTCCTAATACCCATGCTGTCTTCCTTTTCTACCTCCCAAATCTGCTCAGGAGCGGTGAAACAGTAAAGTAGCTTTGAGATCTTCAAGTGAATTTATTAAGAAGATAGCATGAAGAAACTCCCAATAGTAAATCGTGAGACCTGGTTTCTTGTCATAGCTCTGCTAGTGACTAATTCTGCAGCCTTGCTGAAGAATTATTGACATCTTTGGGCAACCATTTCTGTATCTGTAAATAAGAGGTTTCAATAATCTTGCTCTAATCTTCATTCTAGCTCCAGAACCATCTGCAAGTGTTCACTTTGTCAAGGTTTCCTTTCTTGGTTTTAACATTTTCTCTTGTATCATTTTCTATGCATCTCTAAACAGGTTTAGTGTTTTCTTAAACTAGGGAAAGGGGTTATAAAGTTATGGAGACACCCCCATTCTTCTCCTAGTTGGTCATTCCTTAGAAAATGAGGGTGACTCGTAAAGAAAAGACTTTCCATTCTCCCAGTTTCTCCTTTCAGTCTTGACTGCAAAAGTGATTTGAGTTTTTCTCTTTTTCCTGCTAGTCTACCATGCTTTTGGAAAGAAACTGTAGTCAACATAAAAGTTTGTGGATATTGCCAAAATGTTGTTAAATGATCACTTTCTTTTTTTTCTCTATGAAACCCCCCATTCATAAGAACTGTTATCCCTATTCTGTTTTGAATATACAGATATACATACGTATGTGTGTGTGATTATGCACGTAGATAGACAGAGACAGAAAGAGAGAACTTTAGCTGTTTCAACAATAATGATTATTTTTCTTCAAGAAATCTTTATACAATTTCTCCTAAGTCCTGAGATACTAAAGAGGATTTGGGGATTTCCTTCAGCCATAGCATCATTACATCTTTGGCAACCTTACATATCTGTATATGTTTCAGAAATTTTGGAGCTTTTTGGCAGTCAAATATCATCAATAAGGCCATCTCTCAGTTTGGGGATTTATTTCACTAACATATCATTATTGCTATGGAGTAACAATGTCTTGTACACTAGATCCTGGTATCATACAGAATAAAAAGCGCAACTCAACACCTTAGCTCTGTCTTTATTCAAATCTATGACAAAGCAATCAAGTGGTATCAGATTAGCGTTGTAGAGACAGTGGAGTTTAGGGTACCAAATGCTGATGGCAGTATTCTAGAGTGGTGTGTGTGAGGGCATGCTTACTCTCTTAACATAAGTCAAAGACAGCAGCAGTTTGTTTATATAAAGTGATTTTAGAGTCAATGAAGAACATTTAAACTTTCCTCTGATTCTATCATCTAAAATAAAATTATTTGTAAAGATATTTCTAATGGAAAGTAAAGATGGATGATGATGAAAACTAAAATTTCTTGATCACTTACTGAATGCTAGGTATCGCTTGAAGAATTAACTTTTTAAGTTTTACAACGATCTTATGAAGTGCGTACTGTTATTTTTTGGTGTAGGTGAGGAAACTGAGGCTAATTAAGTAGCCTATCATCACAACTGCTAAGTGGTAGAAACAGGACTGGAAGGTAGCCATGGTTCTGGAGCCCACGATTTTAAACACAAGTTTCTAAGTTGTCACAAGCCCACCTGTGTAACCATGGTATTTATTATATCTTGTAACTTGTGCTTGCTTATATATATTATTTTATGCCATGCAGGCTCAATAATCTCATCATATCTGTATTTTCTAAACAAATAATTAATGTTCTAGCTAATATTTACAGATAGCTTGCGCCTTTTAATCTGTCTATAATAGCTACTTGTAGATGTTTTCCCATACTTACCTATAATCATGCATGTACTCTCTTTGTTTCTGCATTGTTATAAAGAAATTAAAATGTTATTTGTAGCATTGAAATCTATTTGTTTTGCCTGTCTTTCTAAAACAGGAGTAATAAACATAAGTTCTGTTTATTTCAAGTACATCTCTTGGCAATAATTGCCCTGTGTTTAAAATTCATATTTCCTCATATCTATTAAATATGTAATTGACTTTTAACAATTGCTTTCATTCCTCCTGATTCTTTTCTTGTATGGCAAGTGCAGTAAGAAATTGTGCCTGGCCTCTACTATATTCATTATTTTGGATCTTTTCATTTCATTTCTTTCTGCTTTATTCTAAACAATAAGACCAAGCTTTGATAGAAAGAAAAGAAAAACACTCCTCATTCATGACCATCCACTCTTACCAATAATGATTTACCTTATCTTTTAAAGCTCTTTGTTTTATAACATTTCAGCTTTACTTTATGTGAAATAACAATAAAGCGTACACTTTTTTCAATGAAGAGTACCATTTTCTTATATAAAGAATTCAGCTGAATAGGCTATTTGAATAATCATATAAGTCACATGTCTTTAAATGAGATACTTTATATAACAATAATGGTCATTCTAACCTAATAAAATATTTTAAAAGCATGTTACAGTGTACATAAAGTGTAAGTTATCTAGATCATAATTACCTCTGCAGAACTAGTCACTGGCAGAGCTAGGATAAGAAAACAGGTCTCAAGACTTACGGGATATTCAGTCCTCCTCAAATGTGAGCAAAGTTTTCAAAATAAAACAAAACACCAAACTTCAAAAGAAGTCTTTTAATATTATTAATTGAAATTACTTGCATTTGTGAAAACAAAAAGACCAATAAAGTTCATTAGGGCTTGTAAAATACGGCGGCTTAAGAACTTATATTTGGTGAATTTAGAGGTTAATAATATAATTAGTTTCCACGTAGACATATGTTTTGCCTAATGCTTGTGAATGCTTTATAGCACCCTACATGATTTATAGGGCTTGTCAGCTGGCTGATCTGTAAATAGGCTAGCTTCTGCGTTTGCATCTAAAGGGCCAATTTCTACTTTCTTAAAAAATTATTATTATTCTAGGTCTTAAAGTTTTATATTTTATATTATATTTATATTTTATATTATATTTTTATATTATTATTCTAGGTCTTAAGTTTTTATAAATAACTTCCAGATAGACTAGATATTTTGACTTTTTCCTTTGAAAATTGTTTCTTACCCCATTGAAGTGCTATTATAATAATAACTATCATGCAGTTTAACAAAGTAGCATCTTGTGTGCCATGTATTATTTCCATTCAAAGCTAAACCCTGTCTTTTATTTTCCTTCCATTAAACCAGGATGCTTTTTGTTACTAAAAATGATGCTTTACTTTGTTAAGTATGTGTTTTCTAAAACTTCTTTATAAAGCAGATTCCAAAATGTCTTTAAAGGTGATGATAGACAAGGATGTGATATAAAAGACAGATTAGTGGCCCAGGGTTCACAGGACCAAGTTTAGATCCAACTTCTATGACATAATTTGTGTCCTGGTACACTCTGTTTAATATATGTTAGCCTAAGAGCCCTCCATTTTCCCTTAGGGGTAATATTTGTTTTATTAACATTCGGAGTTAATAGAAGTAATAGAAACCAATAAAATAGCCATTTACAACAGTTATTTATTGACCACCTACTATGTAACAGAACTATATACAGTGCTAGGGATTCAGCATTGTACAAACAGAAAAGGGGCCCACACTATCAAAGTTGGTATGTAGTCTGGTTCAGGAGGGCATTAGATAACCTCAAGTCTAAATATATAACTACAAACTGAAGATAGGAGCCTTATCAGTGAATATAGCAAATAGCACAGGTTTAACCAGGGGGTGGAGGAGCTGGAAATGCCTCTCACAGAAAATGACAGACAACCAGAGGATAAGCAACAGTTCTCAGGTGGCAAACGGCATAGGGTCACTTCAGGCAGAAGCAACAGCATGTGCTAAGGCCCTGTGCTTTGCAAACTGTTAAGCTCTGTGGGGGCAAAATTTTGATATTTAACTCCATGTGCTTGGTTTTTCAATTCCTTTCACTTTTGCTCACCACATCTCCTTTAAGTAGAATCCAGGGATTTCCAAATGAACAGCCCTCAGGCTAAGTATGGTACAGAAAGAAGAAAGGATCAATTGCTTGGCTTTTGAGTGCTGAAATAGATATTTTAAAATTAATAGCCTAGATATATATTTTTAAAACTATGGCTTTCACTTGCAAGATCCAGACAAAGAATAGAATTCTAAAAATCTGGCTTTAAATAGGAGCAAAAGCCTGGAAGGCTGAATGAATAAATTATAGAAAGGACAAGAATGCATAATTGCATAAGAACTCTTTTTTCTTTCCCAAAGAAGTTAATAGTTCAATTATGTGTGCGTGAAGGAGCAATTTGGAGAGATGAGATACAAGGTTCACTGGGAAAAGCCTAGTGTGGCCTCCGCCTGTGTGGCCACCATCTGTGTGGCAGGGTAGTTGGAAAACACTTGAAGGATGTCAGATACAAGCCAGTGTGTATCTCAATACCCAGGGTGTAGTCAGGAAGACTGCAAGCCTCCCAGGGATGCAGTTTGTACAGCATGGCATCCGAAGAGCTCAAAAGCAATAGTGTGAGGTTCTTGGGTACTTTGGCAAAAGAAAAATCTCACAGACATGCATGCTAGCCTGGGGTGGGGTGGCTGAGAGAAGCAGATGAGAGGTTTGTGGAACCGGCAGAATCTCCATGGTTGGGATGAAAAAGTCCTGAATCTATCACCTGGAAGCCCTGACAAAGTCATTGTCACATCAGCATATGGAACAAGGATAGACATCAGATGAGTTAGTTACTCAGCTTTGGGAACAGTGAGGACAGAATACATTGGCCTCCTCTTTCTGCTCACCCACTCTTCCCAAGCCTCACACAACATGGTCATTCAGGCTTTTAGAGAGAGAAGGCAGTGATGTGGTTAGAATCCTGACAAAAGGGACTGAGCGTTAGCTAGACATGGCAACAGTCTTCATCAGGCCTAAGTTTCTCTCCCTGACCACAAGTGAGGCAAATAAACTAAATTCAATTAAAAAGAAAAATGTTCTCAATTTTTGTACACTTGAGTTCGTGACCATATAAATTTATACCAGTACTACATGAAATGTAAATGTTAGTAATAACCATCAGTAGGATTAGGGCAGAGGCCAGAAATTACCATACCTAGATCTGCACAGCTGCCTTAAATATTTCATGCTGATTAATGTCCCTCCTTTTTTAATATCTTATAGGAAATTGGATATTATGTTC
Organism: Cheirogaleus medius; assembly: GCA_008086735.1. NCBI lineage: Eukaryota > Metazoa > Chordata > Mammalia > Primates > Cheirogaleidae > Cheirogaleus > Cheirogaleus medius. Next base: position 21,202,021 of record VBSM01003157.1, on the reverse strand, counting down.
ATTATGTACCTATGTTCTTTTGTAAGCGATCGTAAAGCATTTTGGAAATCTCTCTCTAGATCAAAACAGTTATTTTTAAACTGTGATTGCTATGTACAGTATTTTGTTCCCATATTTCATTGAATTAATGCTTTCATATTAACTTGTCATTATATATACCTAGTAAGTTATATTGAACATGACTTATTAAATGTTTTATCTTCTCCTACACGTCCCTTTTAAAATGATTCGATGATATGTAACAAAGGAACACGTTGTTACCGTGGGAGGTAATCAATCTGCTGAAGTGATGGCATTGAGGTTGTGTGTCATTGTCCCTTGGGAGTCATTTTTATGTCCGTGACATCTAGTGTCACCTCAGAAATGCTGCTGCTTGAAGACATCCTTTGCATTTTGACAATTGTTTTTATTAATAAAGGTGAAATCATCCTTAATAAGAATCATTTAAATTTAAAAGAGGAGAATTAACTTTACCTGAGACATTTTGCTTTCAATTAGAATACAATTTATGTCTACCTAATGCTAATTTCAGGGATCTGACCAATGTTAATAGAGTTAAGACCACCATCCTCTGAAATTGACATTCATTTCATTCTAATATAGATATAAATACAAGTATTGTCTCCCTTGCAATTGAAATCATGTATTTGTTGCTATTATATTTAAATTTTGATTAAAATATCTTGGCTTCAAGAAAATGCCAGCATATTTCAATTACCTAAAATGAAAGGAACTGACACACAAATATGTACTGGATTCCTTGTTCCATTCATGGAAATTATTTTATGATGGGAAAGTAAATCTCTAGAATTAAAAATCTATAAAGACATTTTTAAAGTGTAAAAACAAAATAGTTTTATTTGTTAGTTCGTGGTGAACCTACTTAGAAAATTAGCTTTATTTTTTCTTTTGTTTTTCCAAATACATGAATAGATATGTTACTATTTGTACTATCGCCATAGGAGGTAATATCCTGACACATTTGAAACCTTTTCATTTTATGCTGAAATCAGCAGTAATGGAAAATAGTAAAATCATCTATTACTCTAATAACCACTAGAGGTCTACTAATATCAAATTTCTGTCAACATTTCTTTCTACAAATATTTTAAATTAACTATTTCATATGAATGAAAGTGAATTTTCTCCTCTTTGTTGTATATATCTTTCATTCTGTAGACTTTAATTCCACCTAAAATTAATATCTTTAGGAGATTTTTGTTTGCTCTATTTTCCTCTCATGTTGTCTTTAAATACTATATCATGACTATTAATTTTAAGAAAAGTTTAACCTTTAAGTGGGTGGTGATGGTGGGAATTGGGCCCTTTAATTAAACACATATACATATATATGCATATGTAGTTATCTATGCATTTATTTGTGATTATGTGTATGTGTGTTATATATGATAACATTAGTGAAAAATAAATGTCTGTCTTTTCAGTCACTAGATTATGTGAATGCCATTTGATTCTAAGGCAAGGATTTACTGCCTGGTGTTGGACGTTTTCATGCTAACTCCAGGGAGTTTGCAGATGTGCATGCGAATCAAATAAAAACAGAAAGTTCACCGTTCAAAGATTCATGTCGTAGTCACATCATGTTGCTAAAAATAGGTGCTTTCTATTTTATTAGAAATAATAAATATCATAGCCACCATTTAGTAGAAAATTTGTGTCTAAGAATCCTGATAGTATTAAATGTTACTGTGCTATTCAATATGATTCGCCACTTCACATTCTTTTATATGAAAGAAAGTAGCAACTCAAATCTGCATGAAATAATTAAGGAGTCTAACTTTGAACTCTGGTGCATAGGAGGAGCTCAGTGAAAGTTGTTCAGGTGACTGTTCTGTCTTCCTAGAGTGCGGCTCAGGTGACATATGAAGAACTAAGGAACACCCTAGAGTCTGCAGTACTTTGAAGAGTCCCAGCTTGCAAATCTCGGTAGAAACATCATTTTCATCCTTCTCTCATTCCACTCCAGCCCCAGCCCCATCCTCTTGCTGAGATTAAAAGTGAAATTAGAATTGTGGTGTCACCTTGTTGGAAGAATGAAGGAAAATATGTGTATCTTCCCTGAGTCCTAGGACTTCTTTTCCTATTAGCCAAAATAAGTATGAATTCATCTGCAATAAAATGAAAACAATCTGAATTTTTAAGGAAACATTGAATCTAGATTTTTTTTTTTGAGCATTTAGTGAACTGCCCCAGAATTTGTTCATCTTCAGACTCTATCTAGGAGTCAGGGGCAAGCTTATGAATGCAGCAAAGAGCTGACTTTTGCTCAATCCAGATAGCCAAAAAGATTTTTTTTTTGTCACATGTTGCTAGATAATTATATTTTCCACTATCCAGGATGACCTTTTTAGTAAGCAGAATGGGCTACTGCCAATGGAAGTGATTTGGAAGATGCCAGAAATGGCTCCTCCTGGCTACTGTGCATGGGTACAAAGTAATGAAGTTTGTGCACACTACAGAGGCTGCTGGCCACAGAGGTTTCAGGGGGAATGATGGTTCATTCTAGGTCATGTTCTGCTTTTCCAAGCCAAGTGTGCTAGTGGGAAGCTTCATGTGCCCAGGGGAAGGGGAACCTTTTCATAATTCATCTGACTAGAGGAAGTATTTTTTTGCAAGTATCCACCCTTTCTGTAGTTTGCTCACTAGCCTCCCACATGCTAGTGGCTGCCCCTAGTACAGTGTTTCCACCTATCATGGTATGTTAATTTTTTCCTTCATAAGTTTGGGTTCCTTCAGTTCTTATATTCTTTCTTATCAAAAAGAGAACATTATACTCCTCCCTGCAACAAAATAAAACTTTTGCAATTATGAATTAACACCTAAATTGAAATTACAAACTACTAACTTGGAAGGAACTTAGAAGTTGTTTTTGCATCTATGGAAATAGATGCAAAATTATGTATTTTGCATATGTGTTATATATGTGTACCACATATACAGAAACATTCAAGCATATACACAAATATGGAAAATACTAGAATATGTGAATGCACTCATCTTCTAGCTTTAGCAGTTACCCATTTTAAAGCTTTTTACACTGGGGAAAGAAGAGCACTGAAAGAGAACATGCTTTGACTTTTCATAATTTTGCCTAATTTTGCCCAGGCCTCTAGTGTCATGACTCATACTAAGACATACATGCTGTGTAGTACCTTCCCCTCTTGTATTCAACCTGTGGTCAACATGGTACAGGTTGAGCATCCCTAATCTGAAAACCCAAAATCAAAAATGCTCCAAAAATCTGAAACTTTCTGAGTGCCATTGTTACACTACAAATGGAAAATTTCCAGGCCTTATGTGTGTGGTCGCAGTCAAAATGCAGGTGCACAACACATAGTTTATTTAGCGTCCCCAAGGGAAGAAAGACCCTCTCAGCCCCCTCCAGCTGCAGCAGATTCCCCCACGCAAGCACACCCACAAAGGAAAATAAAATGATTCTATGTGCACAAACTTCGTTTCATGCACAAAATTATTAAACATGTATAAAATTACCATTAGCCTCAATGTATATGGCGTATATGAAACATACATGAATTTTCTGTTTACACTTGGGTCTCATCCTCAAGATATATCATTATGTATTTGCAAATATTGCAAAATCTGAAAAAATTTGAAATCTGAAACACTTACGGTCCCAAGAAGTTTGGATAAGGGATACTCTACCTGTATAATGAATGAAGAATTTTTTCCCATTTCTGGAAGCATCTCATAAATTTCATTGATATGATTGAGAAGATAATTGTTAATATATTGGATACAAAAAATAATCCATCCATTCCTTAATTTTCAGCACTTACTATGAGCCAGATACTTTTTTACTGCCAGATCCACAGCAAAAATAAGGTAGACAAGGTACCTTTTATCTTGGAATTTATAATCAAAAAGCTAAATTATATAATACAAACTAAAACACTAAATCCTGTATATAAGAGGAAGTATGGACAATTAGAAGCATTTTTATTAGAAACAATATCAGAATTATGTTTATTCTTTAAGAAAGGAAATCAATTTTTTATTTTTTAATAACCAGGAGGGAAAAGTCTAAAAGAGTATTTATAAGTTTATTATACTGTGTTCTACTATTTTCCTAATTCTCGATACGTTCAAAAAATCAATTTCTTGGGCTATGAAACTTGTACCTCCTCCCCATTATAAAATACACTTTTATTATGTTTTACTTATATTAGCTTCATGATTTGTGAAATACTATTTATAAAATTAGATAAGCCATAAAAGAACAGGTACTATAAAAATTGATAATTCAAAATTTTATCACTTGAGGTAAGTAAAACAATATAAGAACTTGCTCAGTTTTTTAGGGTACATTATTTTTAAAGCTATAAAAAAACTTATGTACTTCTGGTGGGTAACATGAGATGCTTGGTCTTTTTCTGCTGCAGCAATTAAAAAATAAAATGATTTTGCCAGTGTTTCTTCTTAAAACCTACAAAGCTGTTTTTGTTTTATTTTATTTTATTCACGTATATACAATAATAAGATACAAAGGTTATGAGATGACAAGACTGGAAGTCAACCTCTCAGAAAGTAAAAAACCAAATAAAACCAGACAAATAATATGGAAAATATTCAAACTCATACATTAGTAAAAGAATGGAAATTAATCAAAGAATCATCATTTCTCGATCAATCTGGAAAAGATTTTTAAAAGATAATGATATTTTTGATACTATGGTATAGTTGTAGTTATGATAAAGCAGATACCCCCATATCACACCAGTGAAAATATTAATATAAATTGGTATACTCTTTCTAAGATGCAATTTGTCAGTATGTTTCAAGAAGCTATAAAATATTCATATGTCTGAATTATAGTTCCATATCCAGGACTTACTCTCAGAAGCATATCCTAATATAATGCTTACAGGTATAAAAATATATATTTTTATATATATAATATATATATATATAAAGTCAACTTGGATAACAATGTCATTCAAATATATAGCCTTCTTGTACTTTTATCTTCTTGTTCTATTAATTACTCGGATATGTTCAGATCACCATCTATGATTATTCATTTATCTACTTCTCTGTTTAATTCTGTCAATTTTTGCTTCATGTATCCTAAAGTTCTCTTATTAGATGCATACAAATTTAAAAGTTTGTCTTCTTGATAAATTGACATTTTTGTCTATATATATAAAATATCCCTGTATATCTCTGGTACTACATATTGCCTTGAAATCTATTTTATCTGATTCTAATATGACCACAAAAGTTTTCTTATAATTACAGTTTGATGGTGTGCATTTTTCAGTCATTTTATTTTTAATCTGTTTCTTTATGTTTAAAATACAGCTCTGTAAGCCATCATATAGTTTGGGGTACCCCCCCACTCATGTGTGTGATACACACATACACACACACACACACACACACACTCAGATGCTTCTTGACTTATAATGGGGTTACATCTTCATAAACACATTATAAATTGAAAATATTATTATAAGTCAAAAATGCATTTAATACACCTAACCTACTGAATCATAGCTTAGCCTAGCCTACCTTAAATGTGCTTAGAACACTTAGCCTACAGTTGGGCAAAATCATCTAACGTAAGTCCTATTTTATAGTGTGGAATATCTCATGTAATACTATACTGAGAATGAAAAATGGAATGATTTGTATGGGTACTCAAAGTTCCATTTCTGCCAAACGCATATCACTTTCACACTGTTGCAAAGCTGAAAAATTGTACATTGAGCCATCGTAAGTGAGGGATCATCTCTATGTATATGTGTATATGTATACACATACATATAAATATTTAGTCTGACAATCACAGCCTTCTCATTGGAGTATTTTTAGCTCTACTTTTTTAGTGGTTTCTAGAAATCTCAATATGTATTTACCTTATTATAACAATTTGAATTCGTACTTCACCATTGTATTTTATTTTTTGCTTACTAAAAGAACTTTATTTTTAATTGACATAATTATACATATTGATGGGGTACATGTGATGTTTTGATACATACAGATACATTGTATAATGATCAAATCATGGTATCTAGCATATCCATCACTTCAAATATTTATCATTTCTTTGTGATGAGAACATTCAAAATTCTCTCTTTTAGTTATTTTGAAATGTACACTATATTATTTACTGTTGTCACCCTATTATGTTATAGAACACCAGATCTTATTCCTCCTATCTAACTGTAATTTCGTACTCATTGCCCACACCATTTTATTTTTAATGTAAAAATCTTAAAACTATATATTTCTAATTGCTCCCTATATTCATTGTGCTATTGGTTTCATATATTTCACTTCTTTATAATTTATAAACTCCATGTTTATATTACAACATTTGTTTTTAATAGCTTTTTATAGAGAGTAAGAAACATAAAGAAATAGCCTTTTATATTTCCTACATGTTTATCATTTTTTTTACTTTTATTTGAAGCTGAGTTTCCATCTGAAATCATTTACCTTTATACTGAAGAATTATCATTTCTTGTAGTGCAGATTCTGCTAGTTACAAGTTCTCTCAGCTGTTGTTTATGGGATGTGTCCTTATTTTGCATTCATTTTTCAAGGACTTTTTCACTGATTGTACGATTCTATGCTGTGAATATTTTTCCCAGTACTTTAAAGATTGTGTTCCTTTGTGTTCTGGTTTGAATTGTTTATGTGCAGTCAGCCATCATTTTTATCATTGTTTGCCTATATATTATGTAGAAATAAATAAGACCAACCAAATGAGAATAGGCAAAGGCTATCTATTCAGAGCTTGCTATAACAAGGAAGTCTGCCTCCAATTTGGCGGAGACCAAAAGACAGGCTAGTGAAAAAATGAAATGCTACAGTTATGCCCTGATTAGAGAATGCTGGGGCAGCTGAGCTAACTAGAACTGGGGTATCATATTTGATGAGTTTTAGGTACATAGGTTTTTCTCTGGTTGGTCCTAAGTTAGAGGTGAAGACTAAAATTAGGGAAACTGTAAATTATTAATCAAGTCCTTGCCATTTGGGGCCACTTGTTTCAGGGTCTTTTGTTTTACTTCATGGAATGATTGCTAGAAATAGTGTCTGATTTCCTACAAGTCTGACTTAAAACAAATTAGGTTGGTTTCCCAGGCTAGTTACTGTGGATAATGGGTTGATTTTTCTGGACTGGTTGCTGTAGATTATAAGTTGGAGTTCTACTTTTGTATTTGATATGGTATTGTCCATTTATATATTTAGTCTCTCAATTATATACATTTTGTCTCTGTCTTCTTTTAAGATTTACTTTTTTCTTTGGTTTTCAGAAGTTTGCCTATGATATGCCTATATAACTTTAAAAGTATTCTGCTTAGGGTTTGTTGAGCATCTTAGATTTATGAGTTGAAATTTTTTATCAATTTCATTAATTTTCCAGAATACTTTTCCAAGAAAATTTCAGTCTTATTTTCTATCTTCTCTTTTTTTGAGATTCCAATTCTATAAATGCATGTATATTAATGAGGTTTATGCCACAGGTCACTGACCATTTGTTTTTACAATTTTTTCTCTCATCCTTTAATTTCTTTTCATTTGACTTTAACTCTACTTATCCTTTCTTTACTCATTTCTAAACTTTTGTGAAAATAATCCAATGAATTTTAATTTCAGACACTTTAGAATTCTCCAGTCCATAATTTCCATTTAGTACTATTTTAGTTTCTAATTTTCAACTGAAATAACCCATAACTTAACCTAATATATCCATCTTTTGCTGTCAATTTTTTAATATATTAAAATAAAATATTTTAAAGCCCAGCTTTGGTAATTTCAATAACTGAATTATCTATGAATCCTCTTCTGTTTACTTTTCTTTTCTTTTAATATGGATAATTTTCCTTTATATATCTTGTAAAGCTTTATTATATTCTGAGTATTGCTACAAAAGATGGTTAAAGAATAGTGTTTTATTGTTTTATTCACTATTTCCCAGATAATAAAGCCCTTTCGTTCCTATCTAATGGTCAGGGTAAAGGGCTACCCATTCTAAATTCCTCCTATGGCTGGGCCATAGTTTTAATCATATTGAGTTCATCTTTAACTTTACAACCCCAACCTTACAGACTACCACTACTTTTTTTAATCTTGTCAGTTCTTGGACTGAAAATAAGTTGTATTGCAGTTCCAGGTATGTTTAGTCACTATTTGATTCAAATTGGACAGGGTTTTGGAATACAAGTATTGAGAGAACACTCAGGAATGAGCTATTTCTCTGTGCATTGTATTGTTTCTTCTTCACTGCTGTTTTCTTGTTAAAATTTGGGGAGGGAAATAAAGAGAATTAATTAGCATACTAAGATATTTGTGTTTATGTTTGGGGCTATTTTCAGTTTTTAAACCATTCTGCCAGACAAGTGCTTGCTAGATGTAAGCATATAGGGGTCTCATTTCATCCAGATGGTAAACATCTGGAAGGGTGTTTAGTGAAGCTTGATTGAGAGTTGAGAGCAAGCTGAGGAGAATCTTAGAAAGATAAGGGCCTCATCTAGCAGGATAAAGTAGGCGCAAAGACAAAGAGAAATGAAGAGCAACAGGCCACGAGAGGGAGAGCATATATATGGACCTGTAGATGTGAGCGGACCTGTTACAGGTGAGGAGCTAGATAAAGCATAGCATCATTATGGAACAAACTTGGCATAAAATGAAAAGGATGGGAGAGATGATACTCCCAAGGAAACTAACTGGAAAATTTTCAACAGCTAAAATCTACAGGGAAAAAAAGTCATTTACAGCTCCTGAAATTGTGCTTTCCACTTTTTAGATCCATGAAGCTCAGAATAATCATAGAAGTTTAAAGATAAATAAAAGTAAGCAGAGCTGTTAATATAATAACTTGCACTGTGATAATTAATATTGATTTTTATCAGCAGTATTTTATATTCACTAGCTATTTTCATAGGAATATACAATTAGAGCTGAGATGTAGAAGACATGATTCTTACCCTCAAGAGACTTTCAAGCATAACTTCCTCCATGAAGTATGCCCTGGCCACCCAATGCACTTAATCATATACTATTAATAATTTATACTTTAAAAAGTACCTGGCATATAATATAGCCAATTAATTTAGAAACTATTACTTATTACTATTATTAACAAAGATACAGATATAGGCCAAGAGCAGATGCCATTGATAGGCCATTTAGCCACACTTCTGAAATTCTATTCTATTCTCATTCTTGAAAAACGATTTTTTTTATTTCAGCATATTGTGGGGGTACAAATGTTTAGGTTACATATATTGCCTTTGCCCCACTTGAGTCAGACCTTTAAGCATATCTATCCCCAGACAGTGTGCACCACACCCATTAGGTGTGAATATATGCATCCCCTCCTCCCACCCCACCTACCCGACACCCAATCAATGTTACTACTATATGTGCACATAAGTGTTGATCAGTTAATATCAATTTGATGGTGAGTACATGTGGTACTTGTTTTTCCATTCTTGGGATACTTCACATAGTAGAATGGGCTCCAGCTCTATCCAGGATAATACAAGAGGTGCTATATCACCATTGTTTTTTGTGGCTGAGTAGAACTCCCTGGTATACATGTACCATATTTTATTAATCCACTCATGTATTGAGGGACACTTGGGTTGTTTCCACATCTTTGCAAATTGTGAATTGTGCTGCTATAAACATTCAAGTGCAGATGTCTTTTTTACAGAATGTGTTGTTTCCTTTGAGAAGATGCCCAGTAATGGGATTGCTGGCTCAAATGGTAGTTCTACTTGTAGCTCTTTGAAGTATCTCCATATGACTTTCCACAGAGGTTGTATTAGTTTGCAATCCCACCAGCAGTGTATGAGTATTCCTTTCTCTCTGCATCCAAGCCAACATTTATTGTTTTGGGACTTTTTAATAAAAGCCATTCTCACTGGAGTAAAGTGATATCTCTTTGTGGTTTTGAATTGCATTTCCCTTTGAAAAGTTTCCGTTGATGTCCTTTGCCCACCTTATAATGGAGTTGTTTGATTTTTTTTCTTGTGGATTCTTATCCTCAAGAGACTTTCAAGTGTAACTTCCTCTATGAAGTATGCCCTGGCCACCCAATGCACTTAATCATATACTATTAATAATTTATATTTTAAAAAGTGCCTGGCAGATAATATAGCCAAATGTTGGAAAAACTCATATAGACATTGGTCTAGGCAAAGAATTTATGAAGAAGACCCCAAAGGCAATCAT
>VBSM01003157.1:21174857-21189834 GCA_008086735.1 Cheirogaleus medius | reverse complement strand
CTTGGATTTGGATATCAAGATTTCTGGCCAGGCCTGGCATATTTTCCTCCAGTAGTCCATAAAATAAGTTTTCCAGCCCTTGTGAATGCTCCTCTTCCCCTTCTGGAATCCCAGTTAATCTGAGATTCAGCTTTTTAACATAATCCCACACTTCCTGTAAACTTTGGTCTTGTCTCTTGTTTCTGTGTTTCCTTTCTTCCTCTGATTTGTTTAGAGTATAGGCATAATCTTCAAGTTCTGAGATTCTTTCCTCTGCATGGTCCATCCTGTTCTTTAGGCTTTCCACTATATTATGGAGATCCTTGATTGTTTCCTTCACTGCCAGAATTTCTGTTTGGTTCTTCTGGATAATCTCAGTTTCTTTGGGGAATCTTTCATTCATTTCCTGTATAGTTCTTGTGGTTTCTCTATGTTGTGATTCTATTTTTCTCTTCAATTCCATTTAGTTTTTTAGCAATCCATATTCAGAAATCTTCCTCCATCAGTTTACTCATATCATGTAAGTTGGTGTCAGACGATGGAGAATGAATATTTTGCTTTGAAAGTGACTTTTCTCTCTTCTCCTTCATGTTTCCTGTGAACTTTCACTCGTTCTTTCTCATCTGGATGCTTTATCGAGGATTGGAGGTGCTGGGGCTGGATTATGAGCTAAAATTTTGAATTCCAGAGGGATGATCCTTGGCAGATCTGGGGATATGTGCTCTGGTCCTATAATGTCAGCAGAGTTTGAGAGAGCTGAGGCCACTGAGATGGTCTGCGGAGAAGTGAAATCTTTCCCTTTTCCATGTGACACCAGAGCTTTGGCCCCTGCAGCCCCCTGGGGAGGATCCGTGGAGGATCTTGCTCGCTCCCTCTACTGCTCCCTCCCCAGCAGCGCTTGGGTCGCCCGAGTCCACCGGACAACTCAATCAAATGAGCGATCTGTCTCACTTTTCTGTCCCTTCACAAGCGAGGCATAAGCTGCTGGTGTGTACAGATCTCCCAGCCAAGGAGACCCTGCACCGAGCCCTGGAGATTTCTAATTGTTCTCCGCTCCTGCCTCCCCTCCGAATTGCCTGATTGCCTGTGTTACCTCTTCACACTGACGTCAGGCACTTCCCTGCTTGTGTGGGTGTGTAGGTCAGTGAAGGAGAAGTCGTCCCGCTGTGGCACGGATCACACAGTCCCATTCGGCTGGCTGCTGAGCATAGCCAGCTTGCACTCCAATCCCCGCTGTACCACTCGGATTCTTGGAACTTCAGGGCAAATCCACTGAGTCATTTTCCTCCTTTTCCCAGCACTGCTGCCCCATGAAGCTTCCCTACAATTCCGTGAAGCCGACCCTGTGGGAGAACTATCCCCTTGAGTGATTCAGGTCCCCTTCTTCACCTCCCACTCTGAGAGCAGAGAGCCAGGAGGTCATCCCTAATCTGCCATTTTTTCATAAATTTTTCAAAAGATGATAGATTAATGACCAAAAAACATGAAAAAATGTTCAACATCTCTAATCATCAGGGAAATTCAAATCAAAACCACAATGAGATATCACTTATATCCAGTGAGAATGGCCTTTATCAAAAAGTCCCAAACCAGTAAATGTTGGCATGGATGCAGAGAGATAGGAACATTCATACACTGCTAGTGGGATTGCAAACTAGTACAACCTCTGTGGAAAGTAATATGGAGATACCTCAAAGAGCTACAAGTAGAACTACCATTTGATCCAGCAATCCCATTACTGGGCATCTACTCAAAGAAAAAAAAGTACATTCTATAAAAAAGACACCTGCACTCGAATGTGTATAGCAGCACAATTCACAATTGCAAAGATGTGGAAACAACCGAAGTGCTCCTCAATACATGTGTGGATTAATAAAATGTGGTACATGTGTACCAGCAAGTTCTACTCAGCCACTAAAAAACCATGGTGATCTAACACCTCTTGTATTTTCCTGGATGGAGCTGGAGCCCATTCTACTATGTGAAGTATCCCAAGAATGGAAAAACAAGCACCACATGTACTCACCATCAAATTGATATTAACTGATCAACACTTATGTGCACATATAGTAGAAACATTCATCAAGTGTTGGGCAGATAGGAGGGGGGAGGAGGGGATGGGTATATTCACACCTCATAGCTGTGGTACACTGTCTGGGGGATGGACACGCTTGAAGCTCCTACTTGGGTGAGGCAAAGGCAATATATGTAACCTATACATTTGTACCCCCACAATATGCTGAAATAAAAAAAAATTGAAAAAATCTTAACAAATTTGAAAAGATTGAAATCATACAAAGTATTTAGCATTTGAAAACAATAATCTGATTCTGCAAAGAATGTGTTTACATCTCTGACAAGCAGGTGAATTTCCAATATTCACCTTCAACATTACACTTTCATCTCATTAACATAAATGAAAACATGAACCAATATTCCTTTGAAGTACACTTGATTGTTGTATGCAGCCATACATTGCCTACAAATAGTAGGCAATAAATAGTTCAGCAAAAATGAAGGGGAGTATCCTGAGAGAATTATTGGCTATATGGAATTTACAAAAGGGTATTTTATATTTCATTATTTGTAAATTGTGTGTTAAACACGTTTTATATCAGTAAAATTTCCTTATTTGAGAAATGAGTGTTAAACATTTACCACCACATCACTGATCTTATCCTTTTCCTGTTTCTTCTATTTTCCTGACATTCTTTTCTCTCCTTTTCATGTATTTGACTCAACGTTTCAATCCAGATATTCTCTGTTGATCTATTTTCCAGTTTGCTAATTTTTCTATCTAACTATTATCAGTTGTAAATCCTACCTATTAAATGCCTGATTTTAATTATCTCATATTTTAAATTCTTAAATTTCCTTTTGATTATCTTTCATAGATTCCAGTTCTGGTTAAATCCCCCCTTTTGTCATCTCTCCTCTTAAACATAATAATCAATAATTCTGAAGTCTCTTTCTGATGGCTCTAATACCTGGGTAATCTGTGTGTCTCTTTCTATTTGTTTTTCTATAATCTGTTATTTTTCTCTTTATTCTGTTTATTAAAATGGCTTGTGATTTTTTGAATGAAATTCTGGATATTACATATGAAAAATAGTAGAGGGTCTTGGGAGTGTTATCTGGCTCAGAGAGAATTCCCCTTATCTCCTTGTAGGCAGATAAGGGGGCACAGATCATCTGAATTAAATCAGGTATTTGAACTAACTTGATCCTGGGTTTTAGTTCTGATAATAAGTTTCCTTCTCCATCTGATTTTCCTCCTCCACTTGTAGGGTCTAACTTAGTGGAGGTCCTATCTGAGAGCCTACACAGTTTATGAAAACCCTTCCTCTCTCTTGGTCCTTGGCTTTTCAGTTCAGAACTGAGAGTACAATCAATATTGCTCTGGGTTTGTTTTTGTTTTTGTAGTTTTCTGCTTATCTCCATTGCTTTTTGCTCTGTGCAATTTAAGAATAGCAAAAGCCTCAAAGGCAAAACCATGAAGTGGTGTTCTCACTTCTCTACTATTATCTTCTCTCTGCAATCTTGACTGCTTACATCCTGGCTACCATTTTCAATCTGAAATCCATGTCTCGCCTAGCATTATGAAATTTCCAAAAGTTCTCCTGTCTCTACTTATCAGCCATGTATACATATTCTTGGTCTCTTAAAAATTGGTGTTTTCCCTGAGGGGAAAATCTGCTTATGGAGTGTTGGTTCACATTTCTCTGATTTTCTTCTCTCAGGGATCTCGGACTCTCAAACCCTGGTTGCCTTTTAGCTGTCTGATGTCTTCAAATAGATTTTAATCATACTTTTTCTTTTAAAATTAGCTTTTCTGGTTATTCTCGGCAGGAGCATTGGTCTCTTCTGATCTATTCCAATATGGATACATGCTTGTTAGATGATTTCATATGTCTACCTCCCTGTACCAGGACAAAATTCTCTCTTGGATCTTCTCATAGCATCTGCGCATAATTTTATCAAAATAATTAGCACTTTGAATGGTAACGACTTGTGTACTTGTCTGTTTCTATTACTAGATCATACACATCTAGAAATCAAAGACTGTTTTATTTTTCTTTCTATTTCTAATATGTGGCACATGATTGCTGCTGAATAAGATTGTTTAATAAATCATTTAAAAGTGTGGGAATAGAGCTGTAGATTTTGGACCAACTGGCATGTCACTTATCTGACAGATACTCCAAAGTTTGTTTTCCTTTATGTTTATGTTTTTAGAATATGTCATAATTTCTTCCAGTACATTTATAGCTTTTTAGAAAGATTTAAATTGATAACCATCTGCAATTTCTTTTGTTGTACAAAGTAAAATAGAGGTATAATGATGTTACTTTGGTTATTTCCAACCTTAGGAAAAAAAGATCAATAGTGTCAAAAGTAAAGGAAATTTGCTTTTATGGATCAATAATATATTATTTCATTTGCTAGAATAACATATTTTTTAATTGACAGCAATATTTTTGAACATTGTAAACCTATAATTATTACTTATTAGATTTATATTTCTTTCCTGAGATGCATTAGTATCCTTGGATATTATTTATTCACTTTGTTTTATTAAGTATTTAAATCATACAGGTTTCATTTATATTAAATACTATTCATTATACAAATAAGAAACTTTTTACATATTTGTTTTTAGATTTCCAAGTTAGAACTTGACCACTCCCTCTATGAAACCTTCCAGATCCCTTAGGGCAGAGTTGGCTGTTCTTTACCCTAATTGCCATGGTCTTTTGTGGCTCTTTTATGGCCATTATCAGCTTGAATTAAATGTATCTCTTTATAATTAAAGAGTCTTGTCCCTGTTTTCACTGTCCTTTTTATTCCCCCACCTGGCTTTACTTTCCTCTCAAGCAGTTTCCTCCCTGCCTAAACACACACATACAAACACATCAGCAGAGTAAACTTACTGAGAATAGGCATTTCTCACTCTTTGGTTTAACATTGTATCCCTAGCACCTAGAACAATGCCTGGTACATAGAGCATGTGTTGAATGAATGTCTGCTTCCGACCTTACATTTTAAACTCACTGAAGACAGGCTCAGTGATTTCAGTCTTTGTATCCCAGCACCTACGATAATATCTACTGAAGCAGGTGCTAAATCAATTTTCAAATAAGTGGTAACTCATTCTCTTATAAAACTAAAGAATGTTATGTTGTTGTTCATATTAAAAGATAATCCTACTTATTGTGATGTTTACCAATTATTCAGCAAATAATTTTTAGAATTAGTATACAAGAAGGTAATATATTTAAAATTTATTTCCTTTATTCCTTGAATACATATTTATTCATTGAATTTTATAAACCTATAGTAATTAGTTATATAGACAGGTTTATATATTCCTTCTTATATATTTCAGAATTTTAAAACATTATTCACTTTGCTTTAATAAATATTAAAATCATAGATGATATGAAAATATTTTTTTCATTTATTAAGTATGTACCCTATAGTAGATATTTTATTAGGAATGGGGGAAACAAAGATGAACATTTAGCCCCTGTCTTTAAGATCCTAAATAATATATAACATAGGAATTTCTCTATTTCAGGCAAAATTATGAGAAATTTATATAGATTTATTCCTTGAATTCTTTTTTTTAATTTATTTATTTCAAGAAAATATGAGAGTACAAACATTTTGGTTTCATTTTGTATCTTTGCCTCTCCCTACAGAAAGTACTACTAATGTCTCCATTTTGATGAAGAAACTGAGGCAGAGAGAGATTAGTAATGTAGTTTGTATTAGAGTTTGATTAGTGTCTAGCTAAAGCCTAGAGACTTAACTGAACCCTTTCTATCAAAGGTGACTTCTTAGAAAAAAATTGTTACTGACTCCCCCTTTGCTCCACTTCCCATGGGCTCCAGTATTCTAGTCTCTTTTCCCAGACTTGCCTTTGAGTTCATCCTCAAAACTTGTTTTGTGAAAAATGTTGTTTCCCCATTCCCATTTTCCCTATTTCCCTTAAGACAAAAATATTATTGTAAATTTACCAAATCTACTGAACATTATGTTGAAAAATAGGGGCTCATAAAAACAATACATTAGAGAAAATTATAAAACTCTTAAATTTTTACAGTAGTGATTTCTGGCATTCATATACCCTTAGCTGATTATAACTTACTTTTACAATTCAAATCTACATTGTGGCACGTTCACTATAACCTACTTGAAAAACCATTTTTTTTCTCTCTCTTTTATAAATAATATGGTTTTCTTAGGGGACCTGGAAAATAATACAATATGATTGATCGCCAAGTCCTCAGTCTTAAAAGAATAGTAGATGGTAAACATTACCTATTAGAACAGGAAATTATTTCAACTTGTTTTTTTTTAACTAAGACATTTTTTAGAAATAATTCCGGTTGGTTGATTTTGAAAGTAAACCATATGTTGTTTACATGTTTTGGCATTTATCCAGCTTTCCTCAAGATGAGAGTGAATTTTTTTTTTAAAAAAGCCCTTTACTAATTAGATAATAATGAACATAATGAAAACAGGTGCTATAACTTTTTGAATTATGAGAATGCATCTTCAGAATAATCTCTGAAAAGAGAATCATGAGGGAAAAAAGGATCCGCATATATTGTCGGGTAGGTACATATGTATCTTGGAGATATATACAAAGGCACACATTAAACAAAAATGTAACTGCTATTTTTCACTATGATAGAAATCAAAAACACAAATCAAAATGAGTTTAAAAATATCCTGTCCGTTTCATATGAACTCCTAAATGTAAATGCAGATATTATGTGCAATATTGAGAGTCTGGTTAATATCCTAAAGATTTTCAAACACATTAGGGTGATAAGAAGTAACTGAAGATAGCCCAGTGATTTTGCTAGAAGGCTAGTAGAGTATCGAATCTATCTAAGATATAGATCCCCTCACCTCTGGGTGACAGCCACATCCATAAAGTCCTGTTTTCCCTCTGCACTTGACGGAGGGGATGTAGATGATGTAGATTCTATTGCTTCAGCCACAAAGGAGAGTAATTACAGCCAGTGGGGGAAGGGTGGTGTGTAGTAATGGCTGCTCCTGACATAAAGGACTGAGAAATGAAAAAGATAATGGGGCAATGAAGGAGTGAAAAAGACAATTTGGATGACTGAGTGAAAACCTGACTCATGGTGGTTTAGTAAAAACTGAACCTCTGCTGCTGAGAGGGGAAAACTTTTCCTGCCCCAGATCTTCCTTCCAAAGAAAAGGCATACACATTTGAATCACAGCAATGTTTCTGAAGAAAAAGGAATGTTCAGTTGTTCAGAATAGTTAGAACTCTTAAAATGCATTATCAACTCTTCAAAATAAATAATAATGTATGTGTTCATTATTTTCCAAAAATTTTAACTGCCGTGTTTGAAAATAACATATAAGATCTGCCTTCATACAATACGGCTTGATACTAGATCTCTTCTGCTGTAGCATAGGTACTTAAATTCCACTTATAATTATTTTTCTAAATGATTAGTGCTTATTGTGATTATTCTCTGGCTAATATATGTATGCAAAATGTGGCTGCAGGATTTGCTTTTGTTAGCATATCCCCTCCCCCACTCTGAAACCTCAAGGCTCCAGACTTTGATGCTAGAAAGAGAAAATGGATTGTGTGTGTGTGTGTGTGTGCGCGTGCATGTGTGTGTGTGTGTGTGTGTGAGTGAATGTATCTAACCTTCAAGTTGATACAATGGTGGTGATATACAAACAAACAAACAAAAAAGATAAAGCTTCCCCTTGATAATGCCGTTCTTAACACATTATAATCATTTTAGAAAAAAATAAAAGTAAGCAGAATGCTTTTAATTTGATTGGGAGTAGTGCTTTCAAACAGCTATATAGGGTACTTATAACTGGAAATTCAATATAACTGAGAATGGCACTCTTATTAAATAATTCCGTGATCTTCAAGCCATGTTCTTAACCAGTGATCTCCCTATAGCAAAATGCATAGATAATCAACAACTCAGTCTGCCAGTAAACTTGTTGGGGTATAAATCCTAAAAGAAGGAGCCCATAGCCCTGGAGGAAGACTGAGTGCATGTTTCCCCGAGTCTTTGAAGGCTCATCTCAGTAGTCCCACTGCTAGAATGTGCTCTGTTGTCATAGCAACACCATCTCCTGCTTCATACAGGAAAGATTAGCTCTTACTGTGCAGAGGAGAGAATTTAGGGGAAGTCAGACTAATCCCTGGGTGCACTTCGAGAGAAAGGTTGGACCTCGCCTGAGGGATGCTGTATCTGCAATGATAGAATTGGCCTGCCACAGACGCTGGTATTTAAGTTGAAGAGCAGAATTCACAGTAAGTGTCAGCTCCTCTAGAGTAGAATATTGATGCATGGGGTTTGTCTAAGTCTTGTGGAAGACTGTCCCATGCAGCAGTAGAATGACAGAGGGAGACTCTGATGAGAGTGCCAATGTTTTCCCAGTTTGGGGGGTAATTAAAGGGTGGACCGGATCAGAAACTTGAGGAAAATTTTTAGATACTTTCGAAATGTCTATCTAAAATCTTGGGAGCAGGACAAAATTAGGTAAACAAAACATGTATTATGTGCTTTGGGTACTTTATTTACTCTAGATTGTTGTGCATGTAAATCTAAAATTCCATAGAGAGAGAAAAAAAATTCATGAAAAAACATCTGTATGTCTAAGCAAATTGTGTTTTTCAGCACCAAAAGTGATAAAATTTCATTCTAGTATTGTAAATGTACTTTTAAAATTATGTATGACACATTTTGAAATTCTTTTTAGAACTATACAAGTGGTGTGGTTCTTTCAAGATAGTTATAATATGATGAAAAGGTATTTTGGGGGGAAGAGTAATTTATTTAGCTATTTTATTTGGTTCTGGTGCTTCAACTTTTCAGGATAAAGCATGTGCAATGTGGAAATCTTTGGGGATTTTTTGTTGGCTGCCTCAAATAGATTTTGTTCTGGGGGGATGTCTGTCTATGTGGGTTTCTTTAAGTTTTCTTTTTCCTCCCTGGTTTATAGTTATACAATTTCTTCCATAATTACTATGAATCATATTTTTTAGTTTAAAAGCTAGAAAGCTTGCTATAGATTTTAAATGTTGAATATTAATATCAATTGTGGAAATGTCTAGTCTTTCAAAAACTTAATTATTTCAAAGGGCACTTTAATCCAAATACAAAAATTTAAATATTTTTTCAAGAATATGTAGATTTTACATACTATATTACTAATATGTACTTCTTGTGTTTATAATTGTTAGTTTGTATTACTATGAATGTACATATATTTTTATTTAAAATATTCATGATGAAAATTGTGTCATGCTCCATTCATAATATTTTTTAATTGTTTCCATCATGGCTATATATTTATAGCATATATTTAGAAACTGGGTTTTATATACCCTGTGCAAAATCCTAACTTACTAATGTACTGTACACTACAACTAATATCACAGTCTATGCTAAATATAGCCATTACCATAAAAATATTTAATTGTCATTTGAAATGTGCTGCTTTAATTTCTCAGGATGGATGAGACTTGGGTGTTGCTGCAAAAACAGAGCACAGATCACACATGCACTCTTTTTCCCTGCAACTTAATGTTAGAATAGACCATAGGTTTTAGAGTTAAATAGTTGTATTAAAATGTTACATAAAATTGTTCTCTTCCTATGTTAGGAATTACGCACAAAACCAAAAGGATCATACTTGGCTTACTAGCATTCAGGTTGTAACTATGCAGAACATGGCACTCTAAAGAAAATGGAGACAAAGCAGGAAGTCAGGGACGCCTTTTCAATAAATTATTGCAATTTAATTCCAACAACCTTTTTTTACGGTGATTTCTATCAGTTGTTCAGGGCAGAACTCTTGAAAATTACAAAAAGAAAGAGGTAAATCTGCTCCTTTTGTCCTCCCCAGAAAACAAACTAAAGTAGCTTATCTCTCTTCATAGACTTTGGGTAAAATGAGAAAAACCAATGACCTTATTCTAAAAAGAGTAAGACTTAGGTCACTGTATGATACCAGGATCAGAATTAATAAAACAGGACTAAGAAAGAAGAATAGCTAAGAAAAATAATTGGCACCATTTACTAAGATAACACAATAAAGTATATAAATAGATAGACAACTGAATAATAATTACAAAAAAAAATTAAGTCAGAGACTTAGCCCATTTACTACTTTGACCAAAATTTTTCAAGAGGTATTCTTAACCAGTTAAAAAAAAAAATCTTGTTGCATTACTTAGAATTTTCCATTCCCAGTCTTCTGTGCTTATGCCTTTTGAAAATATAGTGAACTGCCCCAGAGACAAATGCTGGCTATAAACTGAAGACTAGGAGGGATTTGTTATCTCCCTGAGGCAAGGTTGGTTTGGCCCCTCTGCTCTGTCAAGATATTGCTTGGTGAGGACTAGGTCATCCTCCAAAGCCAAATTATCACTTGAAAGGCAGTGCTTTGGGAACCTTTGAAAAAAGTTGCTCTATTCTGAACTGGTCTCAGAGTTTAGAATGTCCAAACTTTCCATTTGGAAAGTGCAGAAGTCATTTTTAGGATAAAAATCTTCAGGACATCAATGTCTTCTGAAAGCTCTGGGTTTTGTAAGCAATATGGGAATGGTCTGAATTTTTGCACAGGAAACCAGAGTATAGATAAGAGCAAGAAGAAGAAATGGACAGGAAATTCACAACAGAAATGTCTGCTGGGGAACACTCAGCAAACACACACAGGAGGCAGTAAGAAATGATTTGCATAATGGTCAGTTAAGTTGATAGCTTCTAATACTGCCCAGTACGGTGGATGGTTGACATGTGTATTATAGAAGACACTGAAAATAAAAATGTTCAGCATAACAAATGATACTATGACATGAATACTTTTTGTATTTGCTTTTAACAATCAAATGAAGGTTAATTTGACCCTATTTGATTTAATTCCAGAACACATCATTAGGTTAGAAAGGCCACTTTAGAGATCTGTCGAATAGCCACAAGTTCTCTTATTTCCTTAAATTTGGGGATTTATACTGACATCAAAATCTTCTCTTTATATTCTACAGGTTTGACTCTATATATCTTAGGAAAAATATGTATTATGCAAAATTTATTTGTTTTCTTAGAGTTGCATGTAAGCAAATGGGTAGCACGGTATGTGGAGAAGATAGCTGGAACAGTTGTTAAAATCAGGTTGTAGGAAGACCAGAATATCAGTCTGGGATATATGCTTTCGAGGATATATACTTTTGAGGGCAGATGAGGGTCAGTCGGCATTGGTGAACAGGAATGAGAAATAGGAGCAGTGCTTTGTGAAGGTGTATTCTACAAATGTGGAGTAGGATGAATAGAATGTATGGGCAATAGTTGGGAGAGGTGAATAGGACTGAGAACCTAAACTAGCATAGAAGCACTGGTGATTAAAAGTAGGATATCTTACATGGTGACAGGATTGAAAATAAGGGGATCGATGGGAAGGAAATCACAGACATACAATTTATGGAATTTCATTTATTAATTTATTCAACCAAGATTTATCCGGCTTCTACCAAATAATAAGGGAAAAGATATGTGATAAGAATTACAGAGCAAACTGCTGATGTTCAGGTTTTCATAAAACCACTGTCTAGTGGATATTGACCAATAGATAGAAAATTGTATTAATATTATCTTGTGATAGGCAATGTGATAAAATAAGTGCAGAAGAGAGACTTTGCCAATGCCTGAGTAGCATTAAAGAAAGAACCCTGAAGCTAGGAAATGCCTGATTGACATTATTAGACATAAAGAAAGTCAGTAAAAAGAGTGGGTGTTTGAAGAGAGTGGTAGTTGTAATGGGAGGCAGCAATGAATTTGAATTTAGACATCTTAAGTTTGATCTTTAAGTCTTAAAAAACAAATACTGTATTTGATTATAATAGGTAATTTACTCACAATATAAGTTATTTATAAATGTTTGTTTCAGATGACATTATTGCATAAAATTTCAAAGCATCTTTAGTACTTGTGGGACTATTCTATATTTTGTGTTTCCTCCTTCATATTTGTATATAGCAATTAGAGTAGGTGAAAACTTTTCATGTGTTTTCCATTTGAAGTATATGACTTTTTAGTATGACCAAAAAAAAATCTGTCTTTTACTACTGTATCTAACTGCTCTAAAATTTAATAATTTTTAACTTGGGAACTTTTATATTTTTGTTCTTGCTATTAATATAACAATAAATTCAATGGAAAGAAAAAAGTATATATTCAGCTGAATTTTGGGAAAAATCACTTCTGTAGGAATTTACCCAATTAGTTAGAGACAAAAGCATTTTATTATCTTTTTAATCTGGATAATTGGTATAATTTTCTATCATTGTAGTACTGAAATGATAATAATTACAACAATTACAATAACAACCTCAACAATTAACAGTTGTTTGGTACTTATAGTTTTTAACTGTTGAGGAAATAAAACAGTTCTGTCAGCAGAAGACCCCTCTGTACCTATATGGAAGACAGAGAGAGAGAAGCCAATTTATTATAGACTAAGTATGAGAAGTGACACAAAAGTGACTACAAAGTCTGGACAGAATTTCACACACATTTATACGGTAAAGTAGAAGGAATGGCTACAACTTCTCTACCTCCTTGATAGACAAATAGATGCAACTGTTATTGTCTTCCATTAAGGTCATTAGAGAGAACTCTGACCTAATTCTGAAGGGACACATTGAAAGTTTTAAGGGTCAGAAACCCCCAAGCTTAGACTGGAAAATCAAAAGACACCCTAAAAAGGGGATGGTGGACAGGCAACTGCCTCCCCCTTCAAAGAAAATGTATCCTTTCACCTTTCAATTTACATTATCTCATTGAATTATCACAACACTGTACCACACATATCATGCCCCAGTTTTATGAGCAAGTAAAATGATGCTTAGAAGGATCGAGAAAGATTTTTAAAGTCATATAACTAATAAGTAGAGATGTTTCCAGCTCTTTCTGCATCTCACATTGTCATTTCTTAAATGAGGCACTATAGAGAGTCATTTTTGTATGCTAACATGGAGAGGCAGTGATAAAGAAACAATTGTTTTTAGTGTCCTTGCTTGGGTATCTATGGATACATATGCCCTCTGCTATAAATAAGCAGATCATCGGGCATAGTCTGGCATCTTACAGAAACTCGTCTACTCTAGGAAGAGGAAAATGATAAAGATGTTTGGAGCTTTAATAAAAAGAATGCTGTCCTAGGATTCAGAGGATTATTCGCTCCTCTACCCATCCATCATCCATTTTAATTTATTTGTTATTCATTCAATGAAAATTTAATAAACCCCTACTATTGGCCTGTTTCTGCCAAAGCACAGTGCAAATACATGAAGAGAATCAGAAGCTGTTTCTCCCCTCAAAGACAATTACTACTTTCTTTGATATGGGTAAGGTATTGGACTAGATGCTCTGCAACCTTCATTCATTTAATTGTAACCAGTGTCCTGTAATATAAATACTAGATCTGTCCCTGTTCTCCCTGTGAGGAAACTAAGGCTCCATGAGACTGTGTCCAGAACATACTGCTTGTAAGTGTCAAGGCTGAGTTCTGAATCTGTGTTTCTCTGACTGCACAGTTCATGATTTTAACCATGATGTTTTTCTACCTGTTTCTCAAGTGTGAAAAATGTCATGATGAAGGTTAGTACAAGAGGCAGCACTGACAGAAAGGAGAGTGTGGGGACAAAGGAAGGGTGGTCATCTGGATCTGGGAAGGCTTTAGAACATGAAGTTTTTCTTATTTGTAATATGGAGATAACTATTTCATGGAATTGTTTGGGGAATTATGGGAGATAAGTAACATCAAGAGACTTGCTCTGCAGTAGGTGCTTAAGAACTGATAGCCACCACTTACCGTCATGCATCTGCCAATTTTAGTTTTGACTACTGCTTAGAAATTTTTTTCTTTTCTTTTCCTTTTCTTTCTTCTTTCTTTGGTATTTCAGAAGCACCTAGTCTATGAATATACATGCTACCTCTCCTTCACTTTACCTAAAAGTTTGAAAGATGATTACAGATCAATAGACAACCTTTCAAACATTTGATCTTCCATATGAATCCATTAGGATTCACAATTTGGATAGGAAATAGTGGACATATTCCTCTAAACTTTAGAAAATACCATCATGCTTTCTGGCCCAATTTTTCTCTTCACTTGCAGAGAGAATGGGATTTGTGGAGAGGGATGTCTTCAGAGTTCTTCACTTACGAAAGTGAGCTACTATCACTCACTAGGGAGCTTGCCTCTTTCTGTATGCAGCCTTCATTTATAGATTCTATTGATGGGGTTGCAGAGAAGGGTAGGAAAATTAGAACCAGAGAAAGGGAAGGGAAAAGTTTATAATCAGGTCTTGAATGAGTCAATGGGGTTAATATCTGAGCTCAAACATCAGAATTTACTAAAATATATTCAAAACATTGTGACCTGTAGAAAAAGGTTTTCATTTTTTGCTCCTGAATGCATGCCTATGTATATTTTTTATTGCTGCCTGATACTGCGCTTTTAAATCACATGCAAGCTTCATGCAACAGAAAATTGCTTAAAGACAATTATTTTATCCATGATGGAATCACTTATATCTCATACTTTTTAATAAAAGCTAACTATAGTATGTTAAAGTGTAACCCTGTGTAATAAATATTAAGAACAACAATCAACATTGCAATGTGGCTAATACTACGATTCATGGAAGCCCAAGGTAAATTTTAAAAGGAGAATAAGAAATTACCTTTGATTGACACTGTCTATAACTTCCAACCTTGTTTAATAGTGGTCATACCAATTAGTAAAAACTTAAAAAATAAAAAGGAATTAAAAAAAATAAAATCCACTTATAATGCTTTTCTAATGCTTTGAAAGAAGTTTAGAAATTTAGAAAATACCAGAAACCATGGATTTATTAGAGAATTTTGCACATGTGTATCCATTCTCTAGAAATTGTTTTAAGCATGTAGGAAAT
>VBSM01003157.1:21158247-21174757 GCA_008086735.1 Cheirogaleus medius | reverse complement strand
GATAGACAACTAGATTTATAATCTGGCAAATATTTTCATTATGCTTTTCTATCCTAGAATATTTTTGGTTATTCTGAAGTGTTCATTCGCAACTGAACATGTTCTCTATACCTGTCTCTAACCTTTTAGAGACTGAATAGATCTCTGAGTAACTTTACAATAAAGAAGACAAAAATTCAGTAGGGTCATTAAAATATAAAATATATTTCTGATCAAATTTATATGAATGATTTTGGCATGGGATTGTCCTGAATTCTGGGCTGTATCGCTGTCACCAGAGCATATCTCACACGGTTATTTTTTTTGTTTATCTTCCATGATGCTTAAATTAGAAACAGAAGGAGATTCTATTAAATTGTACAATAGACTCATTTTTTATTGCCCTGCAGCATAGGGAAGTGAGAAGCGTGCAGACTGTGCCCGAACACTTTATTTCTGTCGGTATCTCAGCCCGACACCTCCACTGTAGTTCCCCCACCTGTGTACTAGTGGGCTAAGAACCTGCCCTGCATATTGTTTTATTTGAAAGTTGAATTGATTAATAAAAGATATTCATAAAATATTACACAGTCATTTAAAAATATTCATGATTAAAGCATTTATCCTCATTAGAATAGAAATTATAATAAAATATTACATATTCATGTATTGTATATATCATGAAAAAAAATCCCCAAGGTACCAAATGTATAAAGAAAAAGGAAGAGTCTCCTATTCTCCACTCCAAATCCACTGTACTTCTAGCAGATAATTTCTGTTAACAGTTTGATAAGTACATTTCCAGACAAAATAGATAGATCAATAATTATCCTTTAAAAAATGGCCACCAAAATTATGAATACAGATACTCTTCAGCTTAAAATGGGGTCATGTCTTGATAAACCCATGGTAAATTGAAAAGATCATAAGTCAAAATGGATTTAATGCACCTAATCTACCAATCATCATAGCTTAGCCTAACCTATCTTAAATGTGCTCAAAACACATTAGCCTATAGTTGGGCAAAATCATCTAATGCAAAGCCTATTTTATAAAAGTGTTGAATATCTCGTGTAACTTGTTAAATGCTGTATGAAAGTAAAGGACAGAATGGTTGTATGGGTACTCAAAGTACAGTTTCTATGCAATGTATATCGCTCTTGCACCATCATAAAGTCAAAAAATTAAATCGAGCAGTCCTAAGTTGGGGATTGTCTGTATATGAGTTTTTCATTTGTATCATGATTTTGAATCAGTTGTTGGAAAGAACATTTTGCCAATATTTTGCTGACGTTGTTATTTTTAAACTAGATGTTACTACAAAGGACCTAACAATTTATAGACTAAAGAAAAGTGGGAAGGGATTGACCGCAGACTTATCTTTCTGGAACAATTGATAATTATGACATGGATTTTGCTGGAATGACAAGTAAATACACATCTTAACTTCATAAAACCAGAAATGGAGGCTAAACCAAATTAAAGACTTGTTCTTAAAATATTGCAAATATCTGCAGAGCTGGAATGTGTAAATTAGATAGTCACTGGAATCTGCTAGCTGAAAGTGAAAGCGGATGTGCTTTCGACCTGCTAATTAATGCTGCATGTGGAATTTGATTGCAGAAACAAAGAGTCACCCAGCCCTATGAGAAAAAGCAGTGGCCTGGGTATCAAGAGAATCGGGTCCTATTCTGTTCTGCTACTTGGTATGGGACCCTCGGTAAACAATCTTGTCCTTTGTCCTCAATGTAGCCATTTAAAATTAGGGATCATATTCGCTACCCTGTTATCTTCCCAGAATTGTGTGCCAACAAGATAGGGAAAATAATTGTCCACAATGGATCAAATTCCAGAAAAAAAGAAAAAACATGATGTGACTATAGTATATTGCTGAGCTTTTAATGTTCTGATATCTATATTTACACATTTTACAAATTTTTAATGAGGGTCTAACAGGTCAGGAATATTCAAGAACTTACTGGACTGCTGCTGGCCCTCAAAACTTGGTTACTTTACTTGAAAGGCAAAGTAGGTACAGAACTTAGAACCAAGTAATTATATGTCTGTCATCTATAGGATCTAATAATAAAAAAATGAGCTTGAATTTTACATGCTTTTTCTTTAAACTTCATTTCATGTTTTGAGGGTTTTTTTTTGTTTGTTTGTTTGTTTGTTTTAAAGAAAACAAGTTAGTTGTCTATGACAGGTTGGAAATACAAAGATGCAAAGACCGGTTTCTTCACTGATAGTTTGAGAAGCACTGCAGTAGGGGACTCACACTGTACTAAAAATATTAACACAACAGAGACAAAAGCAGACCTAGACTCTGCCCACTCAGAGCTTGGGGCCTTGGGGGAGACCCAGGTATTAATCAAATAACCAGTTCCAAGAGATTTGGTCATTTAAACTGGAATGAAACTTCCCTCCACCACTTTTCTCCTCTCTCTGCCCTCTCTGTCACCCCCTCCACCCATCCCCTCTTCTTTGCCCCTCCTGCCTCTCCTCACCCATTCATCTCTCTCCATACTTTTCTCTCACCATGACTTGTTCACCTGCTCTGATTTCTATATCTGAGAAACTTTATCATTTTAAGCAAAAAAATAATAATTATCTTAATATCAATCATAGTCAACAAGGACAGAGCTATTCCAACATTCCAATTTTTGAAGAATATTATAGTCTCTGATTACTGAAATGTGTGTGCCTATATTCCTATTCTCTCTTAGGCATAGGGATGTGCCTGCATCCTTATTGTTTTATTCCTTCCTCCTTTCCTTTCATACTTTAATTGAGCAATTTATTAATATTTAGAATTTACCGAGCCCTTACTATCCAGCAAACATTAAGCCCTTAACCCCACTATATTCCTGACTCCTGTTCTCTTTCTCTATCTGCAAAAGGAAAAATAAGCAAAAGTAATACGAGAATTGGAATTTAGGATTCTGTGAATATTTAACCTGGGCATGCTTTGTCTTAGGATGCATTATTCTTGAATGTATCCTTTAAAAAAGAGAAAATATTAAGATAAAACATGTATACATTGAAATTTATTGCTTTTTAAAATTATTAAGACTATCATAAATATAATTGGCATGTTTCCTTTTTCTAGAACCCCCAAAATATAGACAAAATAAAATTTTATTTAGATTGTTACTTTGCTTTTCCTTTCAGATGGGACTTATTATAAAAATGAAGAAACAGTTTATTTTCTGAGATATGGAATCATTCAATCACAGTACATTTTCCACTACTTAATAACAGTTGCGACAGCTGAAGTGATTTGTATATGAAAAAATGTGATACTTTTTCCTGATTTAATTTATTAATTTATTTTGGGTTATTTTGTCACTATATTTACTATTACAAATTGGTTAGTCTTGGCTTTGTATGGTCCAGAAAGTAATGCTCAATCCCTATCTACAAAGCATGCAAGCAATTTGTTTAAAAAAAAAAAAAAAAAAAAGAGGGGTAAAGCCTAGTGTCCTTTAAACAGAAAGAGTTCTGATGGCCTCAGAGATGGTCACACAAGGCATGGTTTCTTCCATGGCTGGTGCCTGCAGTATCACCAGAGAACTGGGAGACATGAGCTCATAGCCTAAAAAGGTGTGTAGTAGAGAGGAAAGGACACAGACTCTGGAGTCATCTACTCCTGAGTGTTAATCAGGCCTTGGTATCTCTGTGACCTTGAGGAATTCATTCAATCAGGGGTCCCAGAATATGCCCCTGTGACATTAGATAACCTGGACTTACTTTGAGGATTAGATATATGAATTAAGTACCTAGCACATACTAATGGCACATAGTAGACACTAATGAAACAGTAAAATTTGGGGGGATGTTAGTTACTTCAAATAGTGAGAGTCAAAAGAGAGGTGTCAGTTTTTGTGAGAATAATATGCAACAAGAAGGGAGAAAGTGATTCAAGGGATCCATGAATAGGATGCACAAGACAGCCAGGCCATGAATGTACCTGAATCTCACTGAGTTCTATACAGGGTTAACATGTTATTTATTGTCCAAACCAGGATATATTTGAGAGTCAAAGGAGGCACAATTAATAATTAATTATGCCAAGACAATAACTATACACCAAGACCGTGTGAGGTAGGTCCTCACATAGGGACCCACAGGGTGTGCACGTGGATCCCTATAGCCTCTCCACCCCAGTGGTCCCTTATGAATTAATTTAATTCAGCTGTGACTACTAACCATGTTAGTATTTTGGACTTTTCAAATTTTATCATGCACATGAATCTGCTGAGAATCTTTCTAAGATATCAATTCTGATTAGGTAGGTCTGGGGTAAAGCCTGTGAGTCTGTATTTTGACCAAGTTCACAGGGGATTTTGATGGGGTCATTGCCCTGCATATTGATGAGAAAAGTGTTAAAATTCCAGGAGGTGGAATCCTTTGATGTAATTCACCTTTCTGGTTTGGCTGCATTGGTTATGGGTTTGACTTATGGTTTGATGGTCCTTCAGTCAGGTGCCTGCCTTGGCAGTTTTGGCCTGGAAAGGTCACATGGCTACCAATGCAGTAGGTTGTTGGCAGGTTAATTTGTACTAAAAGGAAGTGTAGAGAGTAGATACCTACACACAAATAATATATTCAATATCATTTGTTATCCTGTTTAGCTTTGTTGAATGGATAAACACTGAGAAAAGATCTTGGAAAGGTGCCATTAGCAGGGAATACTCTGCACTGGGCCATTCAAAGCTCAGTAAATATTTCCTCTATGGCTTAAGTCAAGAAACAAGGATTTTCAAAACAGAATCCACCACACTTTATCCAAAGAAATATTTCATAGATGGCCTTGCTTTTGTGACATTGGTGTAGCAGCACAAAACTTGGAGTGGGAGTGGGGAGTATGTTGAGCAGCTCTTCACTAATTAATAATTATCACATTATAAGAGCTTTTAATTTAGTATTATTCAGAGTTTAAATTGATACAGTCAGTATAGTAACTTAGATTATTTTTCCTTAATGGTCAATGAAGACAGATTTTTAAATTTTGATTTGAGGAGAATTCAGTATTTTATCATGATACAAACAGGATAAATGAAAATGAGCATAAATACCACTACTATAAAAAGAATATTTGTTATCTGGGAATCCTTTCAATTCTAGTTGTGTGTGTGTGTTTTACCTCAAATTTAGTCTGACATTACTTTTTGGCTATCCCATTATTATGACAGATATAATATCAACAAAAACAAAATGTTTTCTCTTCTTCCATTGATTTTTTTAAAAAAATGTATTTCCTCTTAGTGACTTGCTATATATACTTGTTTTAGGCAAAGGAATATTAAAGCAAGGTCCATACTTTCCATGAACATTGGAAAAATATGACTTACATGTGTTAAAAATCGGTGTATAATATAAAGAGTTCTGAATTATAAAAATCATGAGTTTAGAAAATAGAATCAAGGTGGTTTGGAGTCATCGATTTAAATCTTTCAGTACTTGCTGACGGTCCACTACACACAAAGCATTGTGCTACCTTCAGGGCACATAGCAATGAGAAACAAGCCTAACCTCTGTCCTCTGCCCATTTATAATTTAGTGGATTTCATCATCAGAGGAGGAGGTATTGTCCTTGGAGGGTATTTGTCTTACTTCAGTACCCTCTATACGAACACCCAACAATTATCACTTTATTTTTGACACCTCCTAGGATATTTCTCCCTACTCCCATGAACCCTGACCCCAATATCTTTCACCAAATACCTATTTTCCAAACCACTTGAGAGCACCCTACTTTAGAGCTTGTTCCAGGCCACTTTCCTCGTCATTTTTCTCCTTTTCTCCCTCCTCCTTCTCCCCTTCCCCTCCTCATGAGTTTACTTTCTTTATATTTTACTATTTCTACACTCAAACTATGTCTAAAGCCTGCCTTTCTTAAGAGACAGTATAGCATAGTGGGAAGAGTACAGAATGTGATATGTGACATTAAGTGCCAGGTTGGTCATTCATTAACTGTGCTACTTTTAGTAAATCACAGGATCTTTTTGAGACTCAAATAGGGTCAAATAATACCTATCTATTTTACTTCACAGGATTCCTAAGAAGTATAAATTTTATCAGTTGTTAAAATCACTTTTTTTTTCAGAAACAGGGTCTTACTATGTTGCCCAGGTGGGCCTCAAACTCCTGAGCTCAAGCGATCTTCTTGCCTCAGCATTTTGAGTAGCTAGGATTATAGGTGCACACCAACACACCTAGCTAAAAATCACTTTTTAAATAGAAAAGTAACCAATATGTTGCTATTCCTCTTCAACAATAAGATTCTAATTTTCTGTATCCTCCAAATACAAATTTTAATATGGGTTTTCTTTTATCTCATATATTTGCAGATTATTTTCTTATAATTATTTTCTCATAATTATTTTCTCCTATTGATTCAAATCTTTCACAAGTTTCATAAGATGACTTCATTTGATATTATTCATCCTTGAATGTTAAATACAGTTGTCTTTGGTTATATGTATCATGTAATTGGTCAACCTGTACTCTTACAATCATAGTGATTTTGAATTTGGTTTAGCATTTATGAAAACATGGCTGTTCAGTTTATGCTCATTGAAAAAAATGTAGGCAAAAGGCTTTTGTCACAGTAAGTTGAAGGTGGTAGCTGGCTATTTATAGTGATGCCTCATTTTATGAAGTCATGCAAAATTTGTAACCTCAGATGATGCCTTTCAATTTAGTAGTGTCTCTAAGAGCCTCCTACACCTAAAATTAACTCTTCTTCCACATAATATAATATCTGTCTTTTTCAGGCTTTTCTCCTCACAGTACCCAAACATGTGTGTACAGCAATAGGATTTAGAACAAAAATGTAATCTGAAATTAGGAAACCAGTTTCTAATCCTATGTTTGTCACCAATTTGTCATCAAAACCCTATTATAGATTGCCCATTCTTTAAGAAGCTGATAAGTTCAGTAATATCACTGTTACTGAAAATAATGGATTTCAACTCTAGAGAGAGAAACAGTAAGGGAATTTGGTGAAATTGTCTTGGATATCAAATAATTGATCGACATTATGAAAAAAATCACAAGATATTGTTTATATTAATGTCAAAATTGTTAAGAAACAGAAATCTTGAGGCCAAGGTAAAGCAAATTGTATCATTTGGGATCCAATCTGGAAAATGGAACTCATTCCATGTCATCCATCAGAAAGAATACAAGGCACTATTTACAGTGGTGTTATGTGCTATTAATAAGAGAAGACAAACAGGGGATAGTGAAGCAACCAAGGAATTGATAACAAAAGGAGACGTCTTCCATAGCTAGAGGTGAAAGGGCAGGGGAATACTTGGTGTTACTAGAGCCCAAGAGCCAGAGCTCCTCCATGGGAACCAGATTCACAGAAGATGCTTCCTGGCAGGAGCTGGGACATAGAAGAATGCACCCCATGCTGGAGACAGAGAGATCACCTGAACCTGAGAGTGTGTGTGTGTGTGTGTGTGTGGGAGTGAGGGCATCCTCTTTGTCATATAGTCCATCTCTGCCAGTCTCTCTCATTGTATGAACCCAGTTACAAGGTGACAGTCCAGGGAACCTAGGAAATAAAGTTTGCAAAGGAAGGAAGAGGAATGGATCTGAGCAGACCAGTCAATGACCAGTGTGAGAGATAAGAGAGCATATGTTGGGAGCCTTTTGGAGTACTTATTTTAGAATTTACTTGTTCTATAAATCCAAGAAGGGCTTGGTGCTTCAGGTTTCTGGCTGTCTCAGAATATTGGCTTCCTCACTGAGTAGTCCTGGCTACCCACTACAGTAGGG
This sequence comes from Cheirogaleus medius, assembly GCA_008086735.1. Taxonomy (NCBI): domain Eukaryota; kingdom Metazoa; phylum Chordata; class Mammalia; order Primates; family Cheirogaleidae; genus Cheirogaleus; species Cheirogaleus medius. Next base: position 21,166,987 of record VBSM01003157.1, on the reverse strand, counting down.
AGGAGAGCTTTTGAAGGATAGAGGTAGGAGGGCTTAGGAGAAAAACTAAGGGAGTACACATTCTAATCATTCACTTCTAAGTTAGTCTAAAAACCTGGGAACTTAATAGGTCTTATATGATCATATGATCACAGGGTTTTTCCCTCTACACACACTCCCAAAACGCAATACACGTCACCTGCTTGTTAAGGGCAGAAAATACCCAGAGGAAAAAGCTTCCCATTCCACAAATAGAGATAAAAGGTTTAAATTACAAGTACCTAGTCGAAGTAACATTTTTCTGTGGGAGAATTTCAGACAAAGGCTAATCAATCAATCAATCTGTCCATCCATTCCTCAGTAAAATGACTTACAGAGCTAGTGTGCACACAAATAGCTAGAGGGATTAGCTATCAAGAGGGGAAAGAGGACAAGAGGAACCCAGAGGACAAACTCTGAAGATTTTGACAGTTCTCGCTGGGGTGATATTCTTCCCCTACTATGTGAGCAAAACCAACAGTACCTTCATCACATAGGAACACCTAGGAGGTATACAGCTCTGCTTTTTAAGGAGTGCAAAGGCTCTTGATTTCGCAAACATACACTTGACCCCTTTAAGATCATCTTTCCCAGGAGTTTGTTAATTGAAGTAATCAAGGTAATCCTTTTCCCTGGGAGAAAGTGTTAAGCTCTTCAGTTACACATTTGCATTTAACTCTTTGGGAAAAATCCTATCATTTCATGAGTCTTTTTAAAAAATAATGGGGCCACTCTGGCAGTAAGTACTTTTTTTTTTTAATTAGTTTTGATGAATGGAGAGAATATTTAGCTTTGGCTTGTTTTTTCGAAATTTTCCCAGAGATTTATAAAATGAGATTAATATATCCTCAGATTCAGTCTTACTGAACCCAGATTTGAAGACTGTTAGTCATATTTCATTCTCTTGATATTCACAGTTATAATATAATTATATATTCAACCAAGTAGTTGTTAGATATTATCTACATTAACTTCTCACATGTGGCCCCTAAGCTCGTGTATGAGAAATGTTTGTAGATTCCCTGGCCCCAGTCAAGATAAATTAAACCAAGATTTCTAGTCTTTGTTGGGTTGGAGATTTTTAGTGCCCCAGTGGATCTGTATTTTTAACAATCTCCCCAGGGAATTCTAAAGCAATTGAAGTTTGAGAACCAGCTATCATTTGAAAATATGTTTGAATAATTTTGAATGGTATTACCTGTCTTAACACACTATGAAAAATCTTTTATGTTTGTCACTGTATTCATTTTGTGTTGCTATGTAAAAATTACCACAAACTTCACAGCTTAAAACAACACTCATATCTCATAGTTTTATAGGTCAGAAGTCCAGCCAGGCAGATTTGGCTGGGTTCCATCCTCTTGGTATCCCAAGACCAAAATCAAGGTGTCAGCCTGGCTTAGGCCCCAATTTGGAGCCTCTGGGAAAGAATCCACTTCCAAGCTTAGTTGGCAGAGTTTAGTTCCTTGTGGTTATAGGACTGAGGTCCCTGTTTCCTTGCTGGCTGTCAGTGAGGACCTCTGTCAGCTCCCAAGACTGCCTGCATTCCTTCTTATGTGGCCCCTTCTATCTTGACTAATCTTTGTGCTGTGAGTTTCTCTGACTTCCTTCTCTGCCACTAACCAGAGAAAGCTTTATGGTAGTAAGAGATCATGTGATTTGGTTGAGGCCCATCCAGATGATCTCCTTGTTTAAGATCAACTGTACCACATGACATAACATAGTCACAGGAGCGATGTCTCTTCATCTTAATAGGTTCTAAAAATCAGAGTGTGGAATCTTGGGTAGGGGGACATTTTTAGAATTTTTTCTTTGACATTCTCTAGTGCAGTAGTCATACATACACAATAAGTAGCTCAAGAACATATGTAGAGACACAAGAAGACATACAGTCTGTTTCTCAAATAGATACTAACTAGCCATGTGATTATGAGCTACTGCAATTGTTCATGTCAACAGATAGTTATTGAAAATTCACTATGTATTAATTAAAAATTGATAAAGGAATAAAAGTGAAACTTGATTTCCAGTAGCTTACATTTCATGCTTAAATACCTCCATAGATAGAGAAACTTATTTGATATCTTGAAAATTTTATCAGAATTTCTTATATATTGTACAAAAAAATTGATTCTGTATAATTTCTAATCTTTAATTTTCTCTGCTGCTGACAAGTAATAAAAACATATGAAAACCTTCAAATATTTGATTTAATTATATCCCTCTCCATAGTCCCTAAAAGTATTCTCTTTATAGGATTAGTATCCCCTAGTTCTTTGACTATATTTTATTGCATCGCCCAAATCCCTTCAACTTATAAATCATATTTTTAACTAAACATAGTCAACTCACTTAACATTTCTATTACTTGTTTTTTTTAAAATATTTCTACTAGTTTCAGTGTGGCTGGTTTTGCACTGAAATGTAGGAACCTCTCAATTAGTTTCTGGATTTCTCTAAGGGAATTGTTCTGTGTATTTGTGTTGAGTCAATGTGTCCATGAGGGAGAGGAGGGTCAAAGGTTTACTCTTCCACTATCTTCCCTAATTTCCTTTCATACAAGGAATAATGTCATTCCTTGTTCTTTAGTTTTCTGAAAAGTAAAACAAATATTATGTATTTGTTAAAGTTGCTATTTCAGGTTTATAAAACTGTATTTGGCTAAATTAAGAAAAACAATACCAAAAATGGTTATCTCTTAGAAGAGAACTGGGATATCTCACAAAATCTATGAAGGAGTAGATCACCCAATAACCTGGAAAGATAAGAACTAGAAAAATGATGGGAACCACAGTGAAAATTGTCTTAATACTTTCTAGGGATTAACATAAACAGACCTAGTTTCAGTGACACCCATTTCCCCTGTCTCACAGTTCCCAATTCATCCAAGGTAGCAAGAAATCATGCCTACTATGGCCTATACTTGTGAATTAGGAGGGGAATATATGCACTAGGTTGCCATTCCTATGGGTGTTTAGTGCATCGTTTGGCTGCTAAGACACACACACATCACATTATCACATAGCACACAACTTTCTCATAAATCCAAAAATGCTTCTGAAGAGTAACTATTTTACATAAACCATGTACACACTCATTTATTTTCTCCAAATAGTACTCAACTTAAGCCATTTCCAGCTATTATACTCACAGATTATGTTGAGAAGACCCACTTTTCTAAGGACAAATCACCAGATAATGTTCATTACTCTTTTAGTTCTATAACCACTGAAATTATACAATTAATGGACTAATTAGTACATTTTTTACTACCGCTACACTGTATATATAACAAGAGAGTTAAAACTTAATGGAAATAAAATATGTGTTTTTAATCTTCAAACACTTGACAGCAAATAAAGAAATCCAGATAAACATTGCATTCCCAGTTTCTGCATCTGGTTTCAAAGCCAAAGCTTATATGTATAAGTGACTAACAGGCTCCACTACAAATTCCATATTTTCCTTTCCTTAGCTGGCAATGAAACCACTCAGAGAATTTACCAGGTGCGATGTTGTGTTGGGAAATGAGATCTTTTTATCTCTTTCCATAAGAATTGCCTTGACAATATGTTCTGCAGTGAGGAATAAGAAATGCATCAGGTGCTCCCTGAAGGTCCACCTCCCAACCCATTTGTTCTTTGATCATCTTTTCTTTCCTTGGTAGTCAGGATCAATGACCTCAGCCAACACATAGCCCTCCTTTTTATTTATTCCCTTAGGGGCCTGCATGGTATGAAATGGTCAGTGTCTATCTCACCTCTTAGAAATATCCTTCCTGCAGGCCCACAGAACCTATAGTTATAGAGAAGAATTATGAGAAATATCCTTTCCACAAATATCACACGCTCTCTGCAATGCCTTGTTTTCAGATTGGTACTGTGCCTAAGAGAGAAGTAACCACGTATCAGTAACTGACTTGGAGCATACATTGCATCAAGAAAGGCAGCCCCTCGGGCACAGGTACTGTCTGTCAGTGGCATTGTAGCTGAGCTTTTAAGAGTTCATTCCATTATTTTGTAAGGTCAGTATTTTGCCTGTAATGGAGTAATAACTTTTAACTCTTAACTATTGTTAAGAGCAATAACTCCAAGGGAAATTCTCCAACTGCTTCACTTCTTTTACTATGTTGAGATTTCTTTGATTAAAATTAATGTTGTATGTGAAAATACTGTAGTATGTAAAATATTCTGAGGTCTATAGGTGGTGCTATCAGAGGAAGAATTGGCAATAAACGTAGTAACAAGTCAAAAATACATGTCTCTTCCAGTGAGGACAAGTAACTATACTGTATAGAATTAAAGGGATCTAATACAATTGATCTGCCACAGTGAGGTTGGCAAGCTTCTCAGAGTTCTGCACTTTATCAAGATCTTGAGATCAGGCACTTTGTTGGTAAAATGAGTTTCAGATTAACATGGTAAAAGAAGTACCCAGAATCCAGAATGAAGCATTATTAAGATCACCTTCTACTGTTGTGGTTTTTTGATGGACATAGACACGGTATAAATACTTTCAATCACTTGGCCTATTATGAAAGATTTATCAATATCATCCTTCTTCCAACTTCTGTTAAAAAGTTCTTTAAACTGGCTCTTTCAAAGTCTCTATGCCATTTGGTTGCTGCCAAAAAAAAATGGTATAAACAATAACCTTAGACTATCTTTGTTAAAAGGAGAGTATACAAAAAGACTTACTGCACACAGTCCAGCCCATGTAGTGGATTTTCTTCTCCTTTTGAGTCTATATATAAAGGCAACTGTACCATTGCAAATTTCACAGAATCATGGAAACCAATCTGACATTTTAAATTCTCAACCAATTTTTCATTAAAAATTTCTTTTAAGATAGTAGATAGAGATTAAAGAAGGAACTGTTGTATGGTGCAATCTGGTCCTATGCCACTGGATCCTAAACAGACCTGTTTCTACATATTGCATTTTCACCTGATGAAGAAGGACTACTGAGCATGTATAAATATAACATTTAATAGATCAAGTGGTCCTCAGTTTATTATATTCATCTGGATAGAGAATCAGGAACTGTTCTCAAAAGGAAAATTTATCCGGTGAAGAATGTAAGGTCTGGCACTAAAACTTTAGTTGCACTGAGAAAAAATTCCTCTGTTGAGGATTAACCCAGGCTTCATACACAATCTCAATCTACTACAGATACCTAGAGGGCCATCTGATTTATTCTGTCTTCATGATGATCAAGTAGAAAAGCCTTTTTCACTCCAACTAAACCAGATGAAACCTACTAGGTGATGTGCCTTCTTCGTGGTAGAGAGGTCAAGTTTTAAGAAATTACTCTTCCCTTTGGAGAAGTATAAAGATCTGCTACAAAACAGTAGATTCCCCCTCACCAAGGAGACAGGCCCTGATATGTTAGTTATCTTCTATCCTTTGTCATCATATATCTTACCCAGGCAGACAAAACTCAACCATTTGTGCTTCCCCAAGCATGGTTTCATCATTATGTAGAAGTATGGTGATATCTGTTAGGATATGATTTGGCAGTTGGCAGTTAAAGTCCCTGTGAACTAGGTTGTAATACAAGAACCAGAAAGGTAAGACGATCCTGGAAGATGAGCATGAAGGTTAAGGTAAATGCTTCTGGTGGTCTGGTTGGACAGGAACTCAGAAACAGGCATTAGGCATTACAGTGGCTGACTTGGTGAAGTGAATGAGGGAATTATGATCCAAAGCAAGGCATCAAAATGGTTAACTGACAGAAGGGAAGCATGGCTTCCAGTGACTTATCACCATGCATCAAGGGTGATCCCAGGATGGGGGTGGGAGGGTTCTGTGAGGGGGATAGCCACCCCAGAAATGCTTGCTACAAGGGTAAACTTGAAGCTAGCCAAGGTCCTATCCAGCTCCAAGACAATTGTTTCAAGACACTTCACAGGCTTGTTCCAGTTGGGTCTGCTTTCTTTCAGTGCTTTTCAGTGTTTGAGAATAAAGTATTTCCTGACTTATTATTGGCACAAAGAAAACCTCTTGATTTGTTATTTGGCTAAATGCCAATTTAGGGCAACGTTTTGTATCATTTTAACTTCAATTAGAACATTTCTTTGCAGAATGATTTACTCCAAATCTGTGATATTTATTCATATAACTTAGTTATCAGTTTGGGATAATTAATGATTAATTCCTGAGCCATTTCTTTGATAAATTTTCCAATCATTTTATAATAGAATGACTTTATAATAATATTATATGACACTGTTTCTTGTTTCTATTGTCCATTCAATGGGTTTTCTGGGACATCTCTCTCTAGGGGTTAGCTCTCAGCTTTCTTTGAAAACACTGACCTGGTATATAATGTTTGTCTTATATTCATTTTAAATCTAACATGAGATATTATCATCATATATACTGCTTGTTCTATGAAACATGACATCAAAAAGCCCACAGTATTGTTTTAGTTTTAAGTTGTGGCAGTAAATAGCTTCATGAGTGAGTTGCTAATGCATGAATTCCACACAGAGCTGCATTAATTTAGCATTATATTAATATTATCTGTGACATTGCCTTTATATATTTCTATAATGTTAATTTTGTGTAAAACACTAGGCTGGGTTCCATAGATGAGCCCAAAGAAATGTAAGATGTAAAATACTTACCTTGTGGAAATTTAAAGTCCAGTTGGTAAATAAAATAGATTTTAAAAGTCACAAGATGACAAGGTGTTGTAAGGTGAATGGACTAAACCTACGAAGTCAGCATTGAAGTTAGGGATTTGAAAACCTGTGAGTTATGATTATTATGGTGCCATTTAAGACGAGTGGAAATAAGTAGTATGGCACCTAGTTCAAGAACACTTCTGTCAGAGTCCACAGGTAGATCAGTGCTGTGACTTGGAAGGGAAAAATACATATATACATAAATTTTTGTCTCTTACCTCTAAATAAAATTTAACTTGTTTTCTCTTATGACTGTAGGAAATAAAACACAATGGTATTCACACTGTGACTTTGTCAACAAAAGAAATCACAAGTATTTTCAAATAACATTGTAAAAATATCAAAATATGTTTATGCATATGCATATCATTTTCTATAAGCTAGTTCTGTGAACCCCTAAACAAGCTAATGGGTAGGCATGAAAGTAGTATAGTCTTGTTTCCCATAAGGACATTTAATTCAATGACAGACCACATATATGACAGTGGTCCCACAAGATAATAATACTGTATTTTTACTATACCTTTTCTGTTTAGGTGTGTTACACAAATACTTGCCACTCCATTAAAAATGCCTACAGCACTCAGTACAGTAACACGCTGTGCAGGTTTGTAGCCTACGAACAACAGGCTATACTGTATAGCCTAGGTGTGTAGTAGGCTATACCATCTAGGTTTGTGTAAGTACACTTTATGATGTTTGTACAACAATAAAATCACCTAATGACACATTTCTCAGAACATATCCCCTTTGTTAAGTGATGTATTACTGTACTTTGCAATTTGTTTAGACAATTAAGAAGTCATTGACAGGTTATTGAATAATAGCCATTTAAAAAAATGAGCCATCTTGGAACTGGGAAAAAGTTTTGTTTTGGGTCAGTTGAGAGTGACTTAGAGGTGAGAACAGAGATAAATAGACTTTTCTAGGACAAGACTCACCTAATAAGTGGGTTTCTCCATGTACCTACTGTGGAAGAATAATTGATGATTTTATAAGTGATCCAGAGAAAGAATACATATAAAATATCCACAATTCTCTACAATATACAGTTCTTTTTCTTAGTATGTATAATGTATTCAATTTCCTGTCCACTTCCAGCTTTTCCCTGTCTTTGATGCTTTTTATTATATACTCTCCTGAACAGGAATAATCTCTACCATCACCATTATACACCTATACACATCTCATCTTCTTCAAATGCCACCTCTTATAAAAGACCTCTCCTGATACCCTCTTCATCCCAAGCTATGTACAGGTGGCTTTCTTATTTCTGAAGAACCTTGTTTATTTATTATGCCTTATATGAAACTCTCATGGAATGGATAGTCTTTTCTACCTTGCACTGTAATTCTTATGATAAGTTAAGAGCAAATTCCATATGGAGTCTCTTTGGACTCACAGTGCCAAGAAAATTGTCCTGTATACAATAAGTGCTTGGTTAAATATTTTAAAACAAATAATCTAAACAATATATTTTACTTCCTCATTGGTAGGTCAGAATTACTTTTATTATTTACTTATAGTGCTGCAATTTAGTTGTATGTTTTCAAGCATCCAGTTTATGTCTGTGCCTTCTCTATATTACTTCCTTAAATTAGATCCCATTCTTTTACTGGCAAAGAATGGATTAGGAGCTACAAGAGTAAAGGATCACCCTTCTGTAGAATTAATTTAATAGAAGACCGAAACTCTTATTATTTTCTTGCCCTCAATAAAATCAGTTTTATCATTTTAAAATCACTGTCATTTAACTTTTTAGTACTAGTAATATATATATATATATATATGTACTCCCATCTACATTTATTTATGTCAGTAAACTTCTCTTTAGTATGAATGTTTTGACTTTAAAATGTATTATTATTCTTTTGCACATGTTTAATATAATGTTACTAAATACTATATAATCCATGGCCGGGCACGGTGGCTCACGTCTGTAATCCTAGCACTCTGGGAGGCTGAAGTGGAGGATCGCTAGAGGTCAGGAGTTCGAGACCAGCCTGAGCAAGAGCAAGACCCTGTCTCTACTAA
>VBSM01003157.1:21146502-21158147 GCA_008086735.1 Cheirogaleus medius | reverse complement strand
CCTGTAATCCTAGCACTCTGGGAGGCCAGGGAGGGAGGATTGCTTGAGCTCAGGGGTTCCAAACCAGCCTGGGCAAGAGCGAGACCCCATCTCTACTAAAAATAAAAAAATTAGCTAGGTGTCGTGCTGTGCACCTGTAGTCCCAGCTAGTAGAAAGGCTGAGGCAGGAGGATCACTTGAGCCCAGGGGTTTGAGGTTGCTGTGAGCTCTGATGGTGCTACTGCACTCTACCAGGGCAACAGAGAGATAGAATGGAGAGGTCATCACAAGATTTTCGAAAAGGAAAATGAGAAAAATGAAGAAAGAAATTTCTAGGTGACAAAAGCACCTTAAGGCAGAAATGAGTTAGGGAATCAGACTCCAGGCAGGAACTGGGGAGTGCTGCGAAGGGTCAACTAGACTAGATGGCTGGTTGTAGAGGGAGCTGTGGAGAAAGATGTAAGGTATGGTCTAGTATTGAATACACTTCCTTTTCTTTATAGTGGAGCCTATAACTGGGTGAAGACACAAAACAGAGATCAGGAGGGATAAAGGAGAGTTACACTTAAACTCTTTATTCTGCAAATAGATTTTGAAGAAATTTTTAATTTTTTTCTTCTTTTTTGGATATTAAGGTACTAATCTTTCGAACAAGGTTATTTACATTTATATTTTGGATTTAACCCTTAGTTTTTTGATGAGATATAAAAGGAAATTTTTCTAAGGAGACATCAAAGGATGGACCAAAGGTGGAGAATTGTGGTACATCTGGAGAAAACAATAAAAACTTTTTGGACCCTGTGAACATCTGACCTGGATTTTAGAACTAAACATCCAAGTACTAATTTTAAAATGAAGATGATATATATATATACACACATATATATATTTTTTTCCTATTCATTTTGCCCAAGGTACTTGGCCTAAAGGCCATAATGATGAGCTACTAGAAGTAACTGAATATGAAAGTGGGTCAGGTGCTTTGGGAAATTATATATATATATATATATATATATACACACACACACACACACGCACATACACACAAATAAATATGTATGCACATAATTACACACATACATCAGACATACTCTCTTAATAGAGAGAGAGCTAATCATTAAATCTGGTGCTGATGAAACTACCTATCTACGAAATGCTGGTGGAAAGTGAGAAATAAACACAGTATTTCTAGGGTCTCTATCAAATGATGGAGGGAATGGGGAGTAGGCAAGGAGAAAGAAGAAAATGAATAGTCTGCCTCTGATTGTGTGACTAGATCTTCTAGACAAGAAGGTGCCTGAGCTGAGCTAACTTAGCTTAGAGAGCACAGTAAGTCTCCACAAGACTAAATCCATCCCATCAAAACTAACCTCCGAACAAATTTAATCCCAACATCCAACTGCTCTCCTGATGTCACTAGATTCCACACTATCCTGTCATCACATTCCACATTCTCCTCTGTTGCTAGGTACCCTGGGCACTTTAGTTTTCCAAAGCTTCAGGTGCTGTTTTTGCTTGAGACTCAAATACAGAGTCTTTGGTTCAAAGGCTATGGTACCCAGGCTGAAACCTTGAGAGAAGAATTATCACCCTGGGACCAGAGAACCTGGAGGCTATACCCACAGATCTAAATACTACACCTTCTGTGTAGCGGCCACTCAGGATGGACCAAACTATGTTGGGTAAGGAAGCAGATTACCCCTTTAAAGAGATGAACTGAGTTGAATTGGTTACGATAAACAGGAGTCTGAGGTCTGTGACTTTAAATTCTAAAAAAGTATCTTTAAGGAAGAGAGAATAAAAACTGTTAACATGGTTACATAAAACTCAGCCATATAAAATTGTTAATTTATCCTCATTTTAATGTTTGCTCACTGCTCTATATTAGATTTTTAAAATAGAGATATCAAAAACTTTGTTTTAAATTTGGATTTATAAAACAGTGTCATGAGATGTTATTTTTTTACCATTTACATTATAAAGCATGTGAGTGAATATATATATTTGATGTAAATGAGTAAATCATTTATTTATTTTCCATAAAACATACTGATTTTCTTGGGAATGAAATACATAAAGCTGTTGGATTTAGTTACCTTGGTAACATCTGGAGTGAACTACTCCATCTAAAAATATTTTCTCTCTTATTGTTTATATTTTATTCTGAAATTATAAATATATGACATTTGTTAAAGCCTCTTCTGTTAAATGATAATGTTTATCTTAACTAAAAAATGAATAAATAATATACTATTTACTAGATATATACCATGATTTCAGATTACAGAAACAGATATAGCATGTTTAATTTTTAATTATGATAGAAATTGGATTTGTTTTAGGGTAATGTAGATTTGGTTTTAAAATGTAATATATGTATTTAGGGTTCTTTAATAACATACTGTTGAAGCTTTCGTACATGAAATGTTTAGTGTAGTTTTAAAAGGATTTTAGTATATAAATGTTAAATCACTTTTTTAATGAATTAAAAATTCTAATTGAGTATGTCCATTGTGCTTTTCTTTGGACTTCTTGGAAAAAAATAATTTAAGTTATTAGAAATTACTTTTCACATTTTAGCATAAGAATTTGAATTGGCATGAAAGAACATGCACAATTATCTAAATTACTTATACAAATCCTCCCCTTAATTCTTTATTTCAAAGCCCTAGACATTTTATTGTTAAAAGAATAGTTTTGATTTCTCAAATTAATAGCTATGAAAAATGCAGTGTCATATTATTTATGGCCAGTTCCCTAAATTTTCCCACGTATTCTTTTCTCTCCATATAAACTCTTTTTCAATGGGTACATAAAAAGAGTAATTTGATAGAATTTTGCCATTTGAACACATTTTAACTTTTTCACAAAATAGTTATGGAAAATTGTTTCAAAATATTATTTTATTGAAAATTAAACTCAAATCTAATGCCCTTTGGCTTCTTATATTTTGTTATAAACTTGAGCTTCATCCTGAATCCTTGCCTATCCCATTACTCATCTTACCTGTTCTATTCTTATATTTTTCTAGTTTTCCCCTCTTTTGTGCATTGACACTGCTTCAATTTGAGTTTTCAAAGATCTCAACTTCTATGACTCTTAGATCTCTTAATTGCTCTCCTCATCTTCCATTTTGTCCCCTTCATACCATTCTACTCATCAGAGTCAGAATAATCTCTTCGAAATATATTTTTTTCCATGTTACTTCCCACAATAAATTAAAATTTCTCCTGTTTGGTCTTAGGAGAAAATCCAAGCTCTTTGATATACAAAACACTTCCCCTGTTATTTTCTTCCTCCCTTTCTAGGGTTATCTTTCTTCCCTCTCCTTTTTTTGCACTCAGTGCTCTCACCTTATTTCTCACTTGCCATGCATGTCCCTTCCTCTGTGACTTTGCACATGCTGATCCCTTTATGCTCTTCCTCAACTTCTATACCTGATTAAGGCTTACTCACCTTTGGAATTCAACTCCTATCACCTTCTTTAGGAACCTTCTGTGATATCTCTATCCTTTGCACTGGATCACTGCCTTTTTGCTTTGCATTTTAATTGCATGTTTATTTTTCTGTCTTTTTAAATGAACTGTGAACTCATTGAATGCAGAGTCTCTATAGGCCAAATATTTAACTCCACATTGGCCACAGAGAAATCACTTAATAAATGTTATTGAATAAATGAATGAACAGGTGAGTTATAGTACTCATTCAGAATTTAAATATTATTTCCATCAATATAATTGATTAGAAGGCATTAAATATTTCATTGCACCCCACAAAAAAGCATACTTGAAAATATTCAGAAAACAAAAATATTAAATATTATTCCTCTTGCTCATCCATATTTATGTGGTTTCATTAACAGTTTTTAACTAAAGGAAGCAATTTAATACCTTTGTCCATCATAATTCTTTAAAATTAGTAGCAAATTATTATTATATAAGTGAAGATTAAATTAAGAAAAATAGAATGTTATCATTTTATGTAAATTTTGTCTATGTGTTTACTTTTTACAAAATTGGGATCATACTGGCCACATCCTTTTTTGTAGCTTGCTTTTTCCTCTTAATACTTCATAAATCATGTGTCCTCATGCCTTAAAATGAAATACTGAATAACTGTATAATATTCTAACCATTCCAATATTTAGTAAGCCGATCTTCTATTTTTGGTAATTTCTTTCTTTTTTTTTTCTATTAAAAACAACACTGGTATAAATAATGCCTTTTTACCTATGTCTTTTTACCCACATAGAGGTGCACTCAATGATGAAACTCCTTATGCTTCAAAGTCCCAGAAGTGTAATGACTGGAGCAAAGTGTATGAGCACATTTAATGTTTTAGATGCAAATAAACACTCATAAAGCTTGTGCCAATATCCTGCTAGCAGGATAGGTGATACTTTTTAGCTGAGAACTTTCACCAAATCTGCATATTCTCACTGGAAAAACAAAAACCATTTACAAAATAATTGAAAATTATATTTTTCTCTTTGTTCAATTTATTTTTCTTTGAGATTGCATTTGAGATTGAACTGTTTTCTCCATTTTATCTTCTTCTTATTATTTTATTTCACTTCTTGAGCCTAAAAGCACATGCTAGATTAAAAATATAGTTGCTTCACAAGTTTATTGCTAAGGTTAAACTACATATTATAAGTAAAATTAATTGGCACAATGCCATGCACATAAGAGCTCAATAAATGCTAGTTGATGTAGAAACTGAATAACATATTAATTCAAACCAAAATATATTTTTTTTCTCAACAGATGATTCTGCTGCGGAGAGTTTTAATGGCAATGAGACTCTGGGGCACAGTTCAATTGCTTCAGGGGGAACACACAGCAGGGAGATGGGAGACTCCAACAGTGATGGAAAAACTGGGCTGGAGCAGGAGGAACAGCCACTGAACCTGAGTGACAGTCCTCTGTCTGCACAGTTGACTTCGGAATACAGAATAGATGACCACAGCAGTAATGGAAAAAACAAATATAAGAATCTTCTAATTTCGGACCTCAAGATGGAACGAGAGGCGAGAGAAAATGGAAGCAAGGTATGATCTCATTACAGTTTTCAGAGAATTTTTAGGTTGGTTATGAAGATCATGGAGAACTATATATATAGGAAATAAAAATTATTGTCAATAAAAATATTTTAAACAAATCCCAATGATATGTTACCAAGAAACTTATAAGATATAATTTCAGGAATAACAGTGAGCAAAATGGATCGTGTCTCAAAGCAGTTGGTGTTTTTCGATATACAGAATCACTTGATTTAATATTTCTCATTTATACAATCTATTTATGAATCTGTCTCTGGGAATTTGTTGAGCTCAGATGTGAAAGTTTCGGTCTCAGTACACAATTTTGGACTGTAAAAAGACCACTATCTAGTTTCTCCCAGATTGGATAGGTGTATGTAGCAATAAAGTCTCAATTACGTTTTCCAGTTTGCTTTAGAGACCTGGGGCCTTCGCTCAGTAATTTCCTTCATGAGCTGTTAGGTGTCAGTGAGACACTGTTAGGTATCAGTGTCCTGGATGAAATTTGTGGATTAAGTAACTACCTGAAGAAGTAATTTATCGTAAATTATATTATACAAAAGGCAAAAACATGTTTTAGACATATCATCTAAATTTCTAGATTCTTTATATTGCAATAAGTTACAACCCCATCCCATTCCCAATTGATTTATTTTTTAAAACTCAGCTTAAATTTCTGCTTGTTTGAGATAACACATGCTGGTCATTTTTTACTCTCTGATTTTTGAAGGTGTACTTTGGAACACATGAGGATTTTTATGAAATATACCTTTTGACTCCCTTCCCCCACTCCTACCTCTAAATTAGAGTGGTAGAACTAGATTTTTGACATAGATCCTAACAGCAAAATGTCTTAATCTGGATTAATTTCTGAATTTGCTGAGGTACTGTGCTTCCTAAATTGGCTCTATTTAAATCTTCTTGCTTGCCTGAGGGTGTGTCGTTTTATCCTCTTTTGAGTGAGTCACTAGACATTAGCAGACACTTAAGCACTTCTGCCAGAGGGAGGCCGCCATGGTAAATGCGCACGTATCCTCTTCAGTGGTTTAAAGCCAGATCACACAAACACAAATGCATTTATATTTGCTAACATGATCTGAATCACTGTGGTACCTTTTACAGAACAAAATAACCCTTAAGTTTCCCTGCCTTCCATGTAACCCTGTCTTTATAAAGCTTAAAAAAATCATGAAATGTCTTTTTTATGCTATGTGTCTGTGGAATTTTTTTCTAAAATTATTCAATGGTTTGCTCTTCCTTTATCCCCTTGTTCAATATTACTCTGGGAACTACGCTCATTAAAACACATTCTTGGCCGCATTAAATGGAATGAAGTGACTTTTCTACCTCTAGGAAAATGGCATTATGAAAAGCACAGATTGTTTGTGCTGCCTGTCAGGGTTAAAATGATAAATGGTCTTAGGGGAAAAGAAGAGACCCCTAAGGCACTTAATGTTTAATGCTTTGGTGAAGGAAGAAGAATTCCCTGAAGCAACTAAGAAGTAGCCAGAGTAGTAGAAGAAAAATCAGAAGGGTATAGCGTATGGAAAGTAAACAAAGTCCACCTTTCAAGGAGAAAGTGGTCAGCTCTGATGGACGATGTTGACAAATCAATAGAATGAAGATAGAAAATAATTGAATTTGTGAAAGAAGTTTTGGTAGCACATAATCCAGAGGGACTGTCCTGATTTATTTCCTCAAAAAGAGCATATTAAATACCTAGCAGTTATGTAGAATAAACATGTATAAAGATCTAATAAACAATAGGGGGCCTATAGCTAATAATATTGTATTGTATATTGAAAATTTGATGAAAGTAGATTTTAGATGTTCTTCCCACAAACAAAAGAGGGGTAACTATGTGGAAGGTGAAGGGTATGTTAAATTGCTTACCTATAGTAATTATTTCATTATGGATTGGTGTATCAAAACATCATGTTGTATACTTTAAATTTATGCAATAAAGAAAAAATACCCAGCACACTCACAGCAATGGAGTACATAAGAGAAAACTCACAGAAATAACAGTCTTTATCCATAAGGTCCTGGATATATATCTATATAGAGAGACATAGAGAGATATATAGATATATCTCTATAGATACATAGAGAGATATGTATCTATAGAGAGATATCTATATCTAGGTCTAGATCGATCTATATATATATATGTATATATATATATAAATAAAATTTGGGGCAAGAAGATACATATGCCTAGAGAAATTTCTTAGTGCAAGTACAGGCAAATACTTATTCTTGTGTTAAAACATTAGGTGTTCAAGTAAGGAAATACTATTTCTATCGAAGTAAGGGTCAAAACAAGCTTCCTAGAGGAAGTGAGCCTTGAACTTTGAGGGAAATGCAAGATTACCATTTTTTTGTCTCAGAAGGGGTTTCCATTGTGAAGGGCCTGGAATATAGATAGGGACTATGACTTGGTCTATGAGTAGGGAACCATTGTCCATTCTGAGCTGACTATGGCTTCATAACATGACATTTGAAGAAGAGCCTGACATCATTTTATGCAAGATAAATTATTTGCCACCAATTAATTTATTCTCCAAATATTTACTGAGGGATTCCTACATGTAAAGCACTGTTGTAGGAAGCAAAATTACATAAACGAGCAGAGCAGGGTCCTTGCCCTTCCAAAGCTCATAGTCTAGCAGGAAACAGTGATGAATTTGTGTTTAGAATCTGATTCTATAAGTGATATGATGGATTTATGGGCAGGGTGAAATGGGAGAACTGACGCGGGATACCTGGGACTATAGTGATTCTTAAGGACACTGTTATAGACAGATTGATGCCAGAGATGAGTGTGGAAGGACAAAGAGGAGTTATTTTGGTGGGAAGGATTATTTATGGTAGAGGATTAAGCATGTTTTGAGCCATAAGAGAGCATGCCTGTCATGGAGATTTGCAAGGAACTTAGCATGTCCTCAGCAGAGAATATGTGTGGATGAATGAAGTATAAATAGGCTTCATTGTGTCTAATAGGTAGAGTTTAGCATGGTAAGGTTGTGGTAAGCTTGGAATTTTAGAAAGAGCATTCTGACAACTTTGTAGTGAATGAATAGAATGAGGACTAGGAAAAATAAAAGGCAGAAAACTGATTAAAGAGCTATTGTGGCACTCCAGGAGGACAAGAATGATAGTTGGAAATCAAATAAATGGCAATGGGAGTGGAAAACAGAGATCTAGTAAAAAAAATACATTGAACATGTTACTTTTGTTCTTTTGACATTGTATTTGCATGACCACCCATATAACTTCCATAGGTTGTATGTTGCCAAACTCCTGGGTGTACCTTTCATGTAGACTATAATGTGAATGGCCTCTTTAGCTCTCTATATCCTGTTTGTCATGTATATTCTGTGAATGTAAGAATAATATTTAGCTTGCTTATTATAGTATACCTAGCCCCTGGCTTAATATCTGGCATGTAGTATTTTCTGAACATTTTGAAAAAATATATAAAGGTTTATTGGATATAGGAAGAAAGGCATAGAAGAACATTCTGGAATGACTCCAAGATTTTTGACTTGGTTGCCTGAGTGGATGATGATTCCATTTACCAAGATGCAGAATGAGAAACATTTAAAGAAGCAGGTTTTGACATGTAAGGTTTAGAGTGCCCATGCTATGTCCATTGGATTTAATAGGCATTGGGGCTATATGTACCAGAACAGAATAAAGGTATAAATTGAATAGAGAGACATTTGAAAGATTTCAGAGTAGAAGTGCTGCTTGAAGCTGTTGTGGTTGGTAAGATCACCTTGGGAGGAGAGCATAGAGTGAGGAGAGAGTCAAAATACGTCATCATATGGAATACTAGCCCATTAGGAACTAGTGGCATAAAAGGAGTTTGTAGAGGAAAAAGTACCCAAGAAGAAAATGAAGGCAGCCAGATATGAAGAAGATATTGTAGAAGCCAAAGTATAGGGCATTTCAACATTGATGTACATGATTAAGTGATCCTTAGGTAAAGTGACATAGGATGATGGTTAGGAGAGTGAATGTTAAGAGTTGGATTCTAAACATATGGCCGAAGAGTTGGCAGAACTAGTGGGAAATTCCACTGAAGAGAGTTATAGAGGCTGAGATAGGAAAGCTGGATCATTTTGATTGTGAAAGAAACCGTGTCTGTAATTTTGCTTTAGGGATTCTTTATGTATTCTGAATCCATATGTAGAGTGCTCTAGGCTTTGGATCAACATTTGTTTTCCCCCAAGGCTATCAGATGAACTTCATACTAAAGTTCATTCAATCAGTACTTCCCTTTGTAGTCCTTAGAAATGTTTCATCACTTCTGTGTGACCTTATGAAGTGACTCTACTATCAATTTCTTGTAGGGACATAAAAGCTTAATTATAGAGAATCTCTGAAAAGCTTAGATTCCTGTGAGTCTAATGTTGACCTGTTTCACAGTATTATTGTGAATAAAATCAAACAAAAATGATTATAAAGCATTTAAAAATTTGAATAGTGAATAGAAATGCTTAAAAGGAATAGCTGAGTTGGACTATGCCATTTACTGATTGCTTATTATTACGCAAATTCACTCAGTAGACTAGCAGGGAATCACCCTAACCAATCTAAAGACTAAACATATTGCATAGAAGGAGTTTAGGTGATATTTATTTTCTACTTGCTGATGGCTCCATTATAAAGGACAGCTAATAACATTAGAGCTCAGAAGAGAGTAGAAATGATGATAAAGAGCTTAGAAATAAGACTCATGAAAAAGTGTTAAAGGACCAGCTATGTAGAAAAAGAAAGACCAATCAGACACAAATCCAGGTATTGATATATTTATAATTATTAATCAATGAAAATAGAAACACCCATAGAATTCTAATGGCAGGAAATGTATAACTTAAAAAAAAACTGTATCATTGACTTTTTTATTTTAGTTTTCTCTTTTTCTTTGAGTATTTGTGACCCAGTTGCATTTTACTTAATATGATGAAATATTCTGAAGCAATCCTCCAAAAGAATATTGTTTTAAATAATAACTGTGGTAGGAGGCTGATGATTACTGGAGAGTTTATGTGCAACCATGGTTGCTACATATTTGGGTTTTGGCTCAGTTCCCTAGACCCCTAAATCTTCACTTTATTTTGTACTATTGTTTTCTTCAATGTGTTCCATGTGACATTTTTTCCAATTAACTTTTCTTTTAAATTTTTATCAAAATGGATATTACCATTCAATTAAAGTTTATAAAATCTTAATCATAATTACTGTTAATAATTGCTGTATAATTTTATTTAAATATAATGAACAGAAGCAACTCATTTTTTCAAAATATCTCTTAAAGATTTAGGTATAATGAGATTGCCATTTAAAAACTAAGAGCAATGGACTGACTTTTCTAATACTATTATCTTAGTCTTTGTTATGTGGATGTTCTAGCTCATTATTACTCCAATTTGAGATTCCCCAATATTGGGCTTTTAGGTGTTACGTAAAGATCTTGGTCCAAATATTGTTTAGGATAGAAATGAACAGTATATGTTCTTATATATAGGGTAGAAACAACAATAGTAAATGTGTACAATATGTGCAAGATACTGTCCTGGGAGCTAGAAGGACAAAGAGGAAAAAAAGTCTCTGTCATTAAGAATTTACATTTTGGCCAGAAAGACAGACACATAAATCAATGAGTATATTATAATATGGAAATTGACTTTTATGTGAAAGTGTCTTCTTGGCCTCCTAACCAAGTTTTGGAAGATTGCTGAGTCAATTCTTATTGATTAAATAAGAGAGGGCCACTTGGCAATGAGAAGTAGGGAATTCCAAACAGAGGGAATTTGATGAACAGAGCTATAAGCTAAGGACTAGAAATATTGAGAATGGAAGTGATGAGACATAAATCTAGAGAGGTAGGACAGACCGTCAGACTTTGCATGCCCTTTTTAAAGCTTAGATTTCACTCTGTAGTTGACAGAGAATCACTTTAGGATGTAGGATAGATTGTGTTTTAGGAGAGATCATTCTAGTATCTTTATTACAAGATGATTGAAGTGCCATAAGAGGGGAGAAGGCTGCTAACAGAACGAGGGCCTTAGTGAGGTGGTAGTAGGGATGGAGAAGAGAGCATAGATTTAAGAAATATTCGCAAAGTTAAATGGACAGATTTAGATGTTTGATTAGAAAGGTATTAGAGGGTATAAAAGCAACTAATAGTCACAGAGAAAGGGTATATCAGTTCTGCTATTGTGATGCTCTATCAACTCTAGTAATGAGTATTGTGTAATACTTTCATATTCATAAATCAAAGCAACTCAGTATGGTAAGAACAAATATAATTATCAGCTTCACTTAAACAATAGGAAATAAAATCTGGTGGATTGTGATTCAACTGACATTATTTAAGCAATTAATTAAGTGATAAAACCTCATATTGAAACCAGTTCACCTGACTCTGCAGCCCATATATATACTTCTCACTATACCCACTCTGGCTGTAGCTGTTGGAGACTAGTCATTTCTATGGACCACGTGGTAACTATGACAGGCAAGCTAACCAGAGAGGCATAGTGTCTAATACAGTAAGTGGATAGTTCCTTGATAAATGGTCAATACTTGCACAGTGGCATTTCTTTTTTTTTTT
>VBSM01003157.1:21135090-21146402 GCA_008086735.1 Cheirogaleus medius | reverse complement strand
AAAAATTTCTGTTCATGTCCTTTGCCCACTTTTTGATAGGGTTGTTTGATTTAGAACTCAGGAAAATCAGCAAAGAAAAATCACAGTGGCATTTCTTATGCAAATATTTGTTTCATTTTTTTATATATGAAAATAGTATACCAAATGCTTCTCCTGGAAAACTAAGCATGTCTGTACAGTATCCATTCATTGCTTTAGCTAATAAATGTAAACAAATGTATAATTTAGAATAGGTCTTTAAAAAGCCTCAGGGTAAATTTAAAACTTACGTTTTATTAACTGCCAATTTAAAATAGCATCTTCATATTTTATATGTGTCTACATTACATGTATATGTATATGGACTTATGTGTATAAATACACACACATACAAATAGTATATTCCATACTTACAAATAACATAGACTTCAGTTCTACTCGTTATTGGAATCATTTTTTCTTGTCCTTAATAGACTTTTTTAAAAATCAAAAAATATACAAGAATGACATATAATGGTATAATTAATTGCTTTTGTAGAGTCTATTGTATTTGCAACCTAAATTTAAAAGTGTATGATGCTTTTATGAAAAAAACACCCACCTTACTTAGGGATTATAAAATCAACTACATTATAAGATAATATAATTTTAAAAGTCAGGAACCACTTCATTTTACAGATGAAGAAATTGAGACCCACTCAAGGGACCCAGATCGGTGTCCTTTGGAATTATTAAGCTGCCATGCTTACCATTAAATATGTTTATATTGTCTATATGTTATCATAGGAATAGAGAGGACGGAGCCATTATTTATGCATGCCTTCTATGCATGTTCCAGTCCATGTTTGTTCATTTCACATTTGTTATCTCAGGAGAATTTAAAAGGTAGGCAGCTTCTATAATTTATACCCTGAAATGTGCAAGGTGAAGTTGATTTTAATTCTGCACATATAGTGAAATATGCATTTTGAGTTCATTTTTAAACATATAAGAGCTCATATGGGTCAGAACAAAATCCCAACTGGCCCCCCATCCATTGATGCCATACATTTATAAGTAATCTGGTTAATTATAAGGTATATTTTGGACCAAAATACAAAACAAAGAAAATCAACCAATTATTTGTAGCTTCATTATTTGTATGCTTTTTTACACTTTTGAAATGGAGTCCTTAGGATTGGTTGAGGTCAAGAAGATAACTCAGATGACAGATTTAAAAAATAGCTAAGTCATAAACTTGGTCCCAAGGAATAATAATGGAACATAACATCAATTGAGCTCTTAGCATGTGCCAGACATTATTCTTATAATAAACTCGTGATTCTCACAATAATCTAATGGAATTAGGCTCTGCTAGTTTTCTAATTTTTACAAATGGGAAAACCAAGATTCAAAGAAGTTACAAATATGGTTGTGATAAGAACTGCTGTAATTTGGATTTAAACCCCAAATAATTTGGCTCATATTTTAACCATTGCAATTTAAGTCAACAGATCATGGTGTAGGGCCTAAAAGTGAGCAACAGCAAATGTGATGTTGAGACCCAGCTACTAGTCTATGCTTCTTAGTTATTGTTTCCTGAGCAGGAAGCCGCACTAATCAGCTCTGTGACTTTGAGCAAGTCTCTTTATCTTTCCAGCCTGGATATTTCATCAGTAAAATGGAGATAATAATACTCAATTTATACACAATTGTGAAGATTAAATAAGGTTAAATAAGCCTCTTACCTTCTTATTTAATCTTACTGACCAATTTAATCTTATTGTGTAATCTTATTGTGCATTTTTCATATAAATGCACAATAAATGGAATTGCTATGGTAGTTATTGTCTCAGGAATTTAGGGCTCAGCTGAATCTTCCAAAAATATCCTCAATTTATGAATATTTATTTGGAGGCTTAATACCTGTTTTTAGTATCCTACAAATTACTGACACTGGCAACTCGAAGAAGCATGTTGATTTATTTAAGCTAGTAAATACTACTTTCCTTTTTTTCTTCCCTCTATCCCTTCTTCCTTTATTATTTACTTTCAGTTACACTTAGTATCCAGGATCCTAGAATATATATGTTCTCAGAAGTATTTTATAAACATTCATTCTAGGACCTATTTCTGTGAATAACATGCACTCATCAAATAGATTTTAGGATATCTTGAAATCTCTGTTTGCTAAGATCTTCCTAGACGCTGTTGAAATCTATCCAATTAAAATGTTAACTTCCTTCATACCATCTATCCTGATCACCACCTTACCCAGGGGTTAAAACACTCTTCTGAACGTCTAGAGGTAAAGATGCATGAGAAATGAGCACAAGATGGTGGAGTGGTGTTTATATGGTCACACACTGATGTGATTTACATGCATGAGGCTTGCTCTCTGTTAAATGTTTGCTGAACAAAATGCAGTGTCATGGGACTATGTCCCATCAATTTTATCCCATTCACTTTTTCCTACCGGCAGTTTCTTTGTATTGCCACATGGCTTCCCTGAACTCCCAATTATGGCAGCTGAGTTTGGCCTTAATCTGGAATATGAATCTGTCCTATTCTAGGTAATAGGTATACAATTTTACCTCTTTGGTCCAGAAATTCCCATTTGAATATTTCACCAAAAACAGTGACTCAAATGAAATGAATTTCCAATGTGGTGATTGAGGAGGATCACATCATAGTTGGCTGATAAAGGAGATATTTGTGTCTTGTGTTGTAATTCTCAAATCACAAGGTGAAAACTTTATATAAAATATTAAGCGTTTTTATCGATTACATTTAAGTGTTTGAGACAAATGTTTAAAAGACAAAATTAAACTATTAAACTGTCATGTTTATTTCTATATTTTAACTGGTTAAGATATTATTCCTGGCGTTAGTCTTCCATATTATTCAGGAATCTCCTGAGAAACAGAATCAATAGGATATATGTATATAGAGAGATATATAGAAAGAGAGATATTATGAGGGATTGGTCCACAAAATTATGGAGGCTTAGAAGTCCCATGATCTGCTGTCTGCTAGTTGGAGGTTCAGGAAAGCCAGTGGTGTATGTAGGTCCAGTCCAAGCTTGAAGGCCTGAGAACCAGGGAAATCAATGATGTATGTCCCAGTCTGAGTTTGAAGGCCCCAAACTCAGAAGTGCCAATGTCTAACAGCAGGAGACCTGAGCCTTTTTCTATTGGATTAAAAAAAAAAGTGAAAACAGTTAAGAGGGGTAGAGATGAAGCAAACAAAGAGCCAGAAAACACAAAAAACTTGGTATATCCAGTCCTAAAGTACAAGGAAAAGTGGCGACGGATCATTTTAAGGGATATAAGAGGAGATGAAGTATATGAAAACCTGAAAGGAGCGATTGAATTGGGTGTCCCTGGAGGCCTTCGGGGGGGGGAGTTCCAGTTGAGTGGTGAGAACAGAAGCTATAACTCAGAGCACTGAGGTATGAATCAATATATGCTTTCCTCAGGAAAAAAACATGTGTAGTAAAAGGATTCATCAGATTTATATGACTGTTTAAATTATATTTGGTTAGAGTAGCTGTATGGTTATAAAAATGAAGTATGAGTATAAGTTAATATTTTAACACAGTGTCTTAACCTTGACTTTTCAACTGAATTTAGCAAATACATTGTACACCGATTATGTGCTAAAGACTGAAAAAGCCTAAAAGAAAAAGGCATAGGTTCCCATTCCGGGGTCATAAAAAATGAGGAGACATTAAACATGTTATGATATAATAGTCTGATAATTGTAATAAAGTAATATTGAAATTTAGCCACAGATGTAAGAGAATGCTCTTTTATTGAGAGCAGGAATGGGGGTATGAATATGGGGTGGCCAGGAAAGATTTTGCTGAAAATATGACACCTCACCTGGATTTTAAAAGAAAAATAATTTCCATCAAGAAAAAGAAAGAAAGGTGATTTGGATTTATACAATTGACTAAAGTGTATGGGCTTAGACAGTTACTTAATCTCTCTTAAACTCAATTTACTCACCCATAACATGAGGAAATAATCTTTATTGCAAATGATTCTTTATATAATTATCAACATATATTTTCTCTTTACTATGTGCTAAGCCCTGCGTAAAATGCTAGGGATATAGTAAATGTGATGAAAATAAAATTTAAAAAATTTGTAAAATGTTTATTGTTGACCCAGGACAAATTTAAAAGAAGCTATCATTATGGATGCTGTAACTATAAATGAAAGCAACATTGAGATGGTTTGAGCAAATGATGCCTATCCAGTCATCCTGAAAAATGGAAGAGTGTGAACTATGTATGGGAGTGATAGTTGTTGGGCTATGCTCAGGATCAGAGATTAGGCAGTTGTGAGAGACCAGAGATGAGGCCAGGGCCAATCAAGAGGGTCTCATATGCATATTGAAGGGTTTGGACTTTATCTTATAGGGGAAAAGGAACAGAAAAAGTATTTTTCAGCAGTAGGGAAGATATGACTCCATTTACATTTTAGAAAGCCACATAGTATGCTCTTCTAATTCACTAAGATTTTCAAGATGATCAAAATGCTGGATTTGCAAAGGTGACAAGGTAAACTATTACGCCCATTGTACAAATATTTATTGAGGGCCTAGTATGCACCAAGTATTGTGCTGGGTACTGAGGATGCAAAGATGAATGAAATGCATCCCCTGCCCTAAAAAGACCAATCCATTGAGTGAGGCAGTTATATCAATAATTACCCTTAATAAAACACATGCAATAATAAAGATACTCACTGGGCAGCATACTTTCATGAAAGAATTTCAGAGCACTGGAAATATCAATAAAAGCCAAAATCATATACTTTAATGCTTGTCCTTAAGAATCTCATATAAAGAGTAGAGTAGGGAACTAAGTTGTTGAGTAAATGCCAAAAGCAAAATGTAAAATAAAATCATGTCTGCACCTCCTGCAAAATTATTATGCAAGGACACAGAAAATAAGCATGAACAAGTTTTCCTGGCACCACTATTTTTGAAAATTGGGGATAATGTTTACTCCCAAAATATTTCTTATAAGTTTCATAAGCATAATTAAAGAATGTCTACATTAGGAAAAAATGACCCCAGATGTTTACCTTAAATATATATTATGATTGCTTTAGACATTAATGTTATTATAGTAAAGTAACAATGATTTCTTAATGGAATTTGCATTAATCCACAATGATACCAAGTCATATAGTGACTTTTTTTCATGAGTGAAAACATAAATGGGAATTTAATTTTTATGAATATTGGAAGTTTTTATTTAACATTTATATTGGAGTCTTTAATTTAATAATACAACTTTGATGCCAACTGCCTAACATTTATCTATTATTTAATGAATATTTATTAAGCCCCTCTTGTAGGACAAGTACTGTGTTGGTACCTAGAATTAGAAGAGAGAACAAATATGGAAGTGGTACCTGCTTTGAAGAGACTCCAGTCTCATTGGGTCAGGCATTTCATTAGATAGAATTTAGAGGTGGTGTGGAATAAGCACTGGAAGAGGCACTGATTTGAGTTGGGGAATCAGGACCTCCTTTACAGAAGAAATAGTATCTCAATACAAAACTAAAGAATGAGTACTAGCTAGACAATAAAGGAACCTTGTGTTCTATGCTAAAGGACTGGTTCCAGGCAGAGTTAAGACTTGGAGGTAAGACAGGGCATGGCATGTTTAAAGAACTGAAAGAACATTGGTATAGAGCAGGAGCTTGGGGTATGTGGGAGATACTAGCAAAGATGAGTCTGGAAGAGTCAAGAGGGCCACATCTTAAAAGTCCTTTTTAACTTACGAATTTGGACATTCACTACCATGAGTAACTATGATGAAATTTTCATTTTTAGACTGTTGAGGTGGGAACTGGGTAAGCCAAAGTGGGGTCAAGAAGACCATTTCAAATGCCTTAGAAATAATCTAAAAAGGGTATTTTGGTACCTGATTTCTAGCAGGGAGACCTGGGTGAATGGTGGTGCGAATCACAGAAGTAGGTTTCTGTGTGGATGTCACTCATACAGTTGGAGATAATGCTTCTCCTAGTCCATGCCCCATAGCACTATCTATTCCTCTCACTCCAGTACCTAAGTATTATGTTTAATTTTAACTTTAGCACTTACTCTCTATGATGAAATCTATGAGTTCCAGTCTTTAAGAAATATTGTCTTCGAACATGCTCTTCTTCTACCCAGAACGTTCACTGTGTCTGCTTTCCTCATCCTGCCCCAACCCCCTCCCTGCTGCTGCCACCTCTCTCTCTCTCACACACACACACACACACACACACCTCATTGACCTGATGTGCTTCTATCCTTACTTAAGCCTTTGTCAGGTCTTTGAAGTCTTCCCTGATGCAGTGAATGTTGTCACCTTCTCTTGTCTCTCAGGCCTGATATATATTTAATAGTTCTATGATATAATTTCCAACATTAGGTTTTAGTATTTGTTTACACATTTGTCTCCTGTACTGGTCTAGAGAAGAAAACCATCCATCTCTGAGCCATTATCATTTAGCACAATTTTTAGCAAGAGTTTATTAAGTCAACAATAAACTGAATAGCTGAAAGGTGACAAAGGGTATATTGTTCTTAGCTAATGCCGTAGGTATGAGAAGAAAAAATAAGGACAATGAAGTATCTTGGGATTATCTGATAGAAATGATTTACAGTCAGAGATTAGGAAATTTAGCATCATTTATGGTACTAAAGAAATAGTGTTTCAGGAAGCTAATCTCCCTCAGGTATGTTTAGGGAGAACTCAAGTAAAGAGAAGTTGTATTGAATTGTAGCCTATTGTATTAAAATCATTAAACTTTCTGAAACATTTACCTTATAGTCACTATGAATAACTGAATTAAAATTATTGTTTTTTATGCTGAGATTGTTGATGTATATAAAGACATAGTGTTCCAAATTCTAAAATATAGGAATATGTTTCTCCTTAAGATTTAGATTATCATTTCTCTGCGATGGCCTTGCATTTTAGCATTTAAACGCTTTACATTTTGTTTTAGCTACACTTTCTATATTCATGATTATAATTCTCTTACTTTTAGGACATAAATTCAGTATCAAATCACTATGTCTCAAAGTCATGTTGTTGAATTTTAATAACTTCTTTGTTATGACAGCCTTATCACTAGTCCTGAGTAGATAAAATAGAAATTAGCATTTTGCATTGTCTGCAGAGGAGTTTCCAGGCACTGAGGCATTTTAGATAACCTTTGCCCATGATGAATGATATAGATATCATCCTTCCCCTGAGAAGGAGCAGACATTGTTAAGTGCTCACACTGCCCTGAGTTTTAACCCCTGGGATTCTTTGATTTAATTTGGGAGACCATCACTAGGTCTCAGGAGTGTGCTGAGGACATTGAGATATTGATCCAATTATAGTAACAAATATCTCTCTATTTTTTCTTATCAAGACTGAAACAGACTGGAATGTTCAACAAGAATTTTGCCAAAGTTTAATGGAAAATAAAGAACTAATTATGAGGGGAAAGGACGAGCATAAAAACGTGCATAGACTTAAATCTTCTTACTCCGTGATAATTAGAATATAAATATCTAGAAAGCAAATATAATGTTTTGTTCACAGTTGAATCTGAAATACCCAACACAGAATTGAGATCACAGTAAAATATATGTTTTAAACAAATTCTGAAACTGAATCAATCTATAATAATTGCCAAAAAGCAGGTTGTGTTTGATAGGCCTTTTTGCCTGGCTTCTTGTTTTTTCAGAATTTGGCCAAATCCTGAGCAGGTTGACTATAGAAGCCACATCACCTTTTTGAAATTGCATTACTTATGAACACTCAGGATAAATGCCAAAGGACTGGTCAAGTCTACAAAACTATTTTTTATAAACCTAATCCACATTTCTTGGATGAGAGATATTCCCAGTCAAAAAGATAATAGAATATTTTCTACATTAGGAATGGCAAATAGTTTTCATCTTTTGTTTCAGTTGCAAATACTTAGTGGTGGCTGCCTGTCCGGCTGATATATTATGCCCTGGCTCAGAAGGAAAAGTGATCAATTAAAAGTTGTGTTATGAGCATGGCATAGGGAAGTTGTGGCACCTTTGCCATTTCTGAGCTAACCTTATCTAACTCAAAATTATCAGCACCACCTTCCTTTGAAACATCTACTCCCCACTCACATAGATACATCCCTCCCAACCAACTCTAGAAAATTATCAATAAATGTTTACCTATAATAATAAGCTCATAACAACACTAGTCGATAAGCACATTATGTGTACATTCAGAATTGCCTTGGTAAAAGACATTATTTCATAATGTATTTCTTAGTGTGTAATATTCAAGAAATATGTAAAAATTATTGTGATTATATTGATATACTAAAATAATAGAAAAATATTAGTATGGTCTGTTTCAAAAACATGTTGAGAGTACACCTATTTAGATTCTGTGAATTTAGACACAATCAAAATGTGGGAATTACACTAGGTGGTCTCTTCAGCTAAAAAATTCACTACACAAAATCTACTTGATGGTTTCTGAAGGAATATTAGCAAGCATTTCAAGAAAACTGTCATTGTCTTCTCATATTTTTTTACATTACATTCAGCAACTATTAGTCTATGATGATGAAGAATTCAATTGAAGCATGTTAAAGAGGAAGATGGGTGAGGAGGAAAATGCATACCTGTCATAGGCCAACCATATGCTAGGTAGTGCTATGCACTCCACTAATTCGTGGAAGCATTCTACTTGCAGAAGTTCTGCCGCCCATCTCCTGGTCATTCGTTCATTCCATCAGCAAGGAAGCAAACATTTATTGAACTCTTGTTGTGTGGAGATACTGAACCTGCATACATTTTTTTGTGTGCCTCATCAATGAAATATTAGTGTTTTAAATTTGATATATTTGGAAAGGTTTGTGCAAAATTATACCACCTATGTGCTGGTTTCTTCATTTCTTACTTATTATTCTCTTTTCAAGTCAATTTATTCAGAATTTTGTAAGCTTTTTCTCTACAAATTATGTAATCAATGGCATAAATATAAGAATGGGCCTTTCTTTCTCTGCCCACCTCTATATTCCTGTGTGTTACCCACATTTTCTCCTTTGTTATTCTTGACCTCAAAAGATGTATGATAATGGGGAGGTTTCCTAGGGAAAATAGTGCTTTCATCTAGATATGAAAGGGGTGAGTAAATCTAACCTATGGTTTATATTGGAAGGGGATTGGCTAACCTATCGCATCAACTCTTTTTTAACAGTTTTATTGACATATGAACCATATATAGTTCATATCCTATACAATTTGCCAATGTAAAGTGTACAGTTCAGTGATTTTTAGTATATTCACAGGTATATGCAAGCATCGCCATAGTCAATTTTAGAAGATTTTCATCACCTCGAAAAGAAACCTCATACTCACAACTATGACTACCTTTCCCCCACCATTAAGCTATTTCTGCCTCTACTGATTTTCCTATTCTGGGCATTTCATATAAATGGAATCACTTACTATATTTTTTGTGACTTATTTCTTTCATTTGGCATAGTATTTCCAAGGTCCATCCATTTTGTAGCATGTACCATACTTCATTCCTTCTTGTGACTGAATAATATTCCATTGTATAGACTTACAATACCACATTTTCCTTATCCACTCATCAGTTGACAAACATATAGGTTGTTTTCATTTCTGGGCTATTCTAAATAATGCTACTATAAACATGTGAGTACAAGTTTTTGTGTGGATATAAGTTTTCATTTTACTTGGGAATATATCTCAGAGTAGAATTGCTGGTTCATATGGTAACTCCACGTTTAATGATTTGATGTGGTGCCAGATTGTTTTCTAAAGTATGTGGCCCATTGTACATTTCCAACAGCAGTTTTTGAGAGTTCTGATTTCATTTGGTTCCAGTCTGAAAAACTTCTTTTAGTATTTCTTGTATGGTGATTCTGTTAGCAACACATTATCTTAGTTTTTGTGTATCTGGTAATGTCTTTATTGCACCTACATCTTTAAAAATAAGCTTTGCTGGACATAACATTCTTGGTTGACAGGTTTGTTTGTTTGTTTGTTTTGAGAATGTTGAATATATTATCCCATTGTTTCTGAAGAGAAGTCCGCAAATAATCTCATTGGATTTCTCTTGTAAGTGATGATTCATTTTTCTCTTACTACTCTCAAGTTTATCTCCTTGTTTTTAACTTTTAGCATTTAAACTATGTCTGATTCTGGATTTCTCTGTTTAACATAATTGCAGTTTGTTGAGCTTCCTAAAATATTGGTTAGTGGAGTTTTTAAATTTTCAGCCATTATTCTTTGAATATTTCTCTGCTTCTTTCTCTCTTTCCTCTATACTTATTACATGTATGTTGGTGTTCTTAATAGTGTCCCAGTTTTCTTGGAGACTCTGTTCATTTTTCTTCATTCCTATTTTTCTCTGTTTTTAGATGGCATAATCTCTCGATATATCTTTAAGTTTGCTAATCCTTCCTTCTACTAGGTCAAACTTATTGTTAAATCTTTCTAGTAAATTTTTCATTTTCAAGTTCAGAATTTCATTTTGATTCTTTTCTATGATATTTATTATTGATATTCCCTGTTTGATGTGACATTCTCATCATATCTTCCTTTACTTCTTTAATCATGGTTTCTTTTTGTTCTTCCAACATATTTATAATGGCTACTTTGAAGTCTCTTTCTGTTAAATCTAACAACTGGTCACTCACACAGACAGTTTCTATTGCCTCTTTAGTTCCAGTGTATAGTTCATACTTTTCTGTTTTTTTGTTTTTTTTGCATATCTCACTTTTAATTTTTGATATTATTATTGGAAACTTCCCATTTTATTTATTTATTTAACCTTTGATGCAGTATTGTTTTTATTTTTTATTGATTTATTTTTTTTAATTTTTTTATTTCAGCATATTATGGGGGGTCCATTTTAAATATATGTTATAGAAACTATAGGTGCTTCCCACCTCCTAACCCCCCCATCACAGGGCTTGTCATTGTTATTTGCTTGTTTATTTGGTTAGTGATGGACTTTTAGTAAAGTCTCTTCTCCTCTCTCTACTCCACAATGCTAAGCCTCTGATGTTGCTTCTCAGGGGAGTTTATCCCTGGGTATGCCTATACTCACTCAGGATGATAATGGTTTTATTAGGGCTCTCTTTGACTGTCTATTTCCCTGATCCCACTCAACTGTTAATTGCCATCAATTGCTGCCTGATATTTCTATTATTTTCAACAATTCCCTGGGGCATAATTTACTGTACCGATTAATGCACTAATATTCAGGGTTTTTGGCTGGGCGTGGTGGCTCACACCTGTAATCCTAGCACTCTGGGAGGCTG
>VBSM01003157.1:21080497-21129972 GCA_008086735.1 Cheirogaleus medius | reverse complement strand
CTGCATGAGAATTTTATATTTCATTAACATATGGACCTTAATTTTCTGGCCTGGAAACCCAAGTCTTCATACACTACCTGAGCATTTGTGTCCCTCTGTGTGCCTGACTTCCTCCTGGAATTGGCAGGAAATGAAGAGCTTCTTCTTGGTTCTTGGTTTCCTTCCCTGGTTAGGAAAGTGGTAGGGTAGAGTTGGTAGAGTGGAGAGGGCTCTTTGACATCACCTAGCTCCACTGATGAAAGAGGAAATCTGGTTTTAGTTTGCCTTGACGCGTCACAGTGGTGCCAATTCTCCCAACTCAGCTTGCCCACTGGTGCCTCCCCTACACGATGTCATTATGCCCTTCCCTCTAGGTGGCCCACTGGCCCACATCTGACTGGGTGGAGATCACTAGTATTTGCATTCAGGAGACCTGAGAATAAATCCTGGCTCTACTAGCTATGTCACTTATTTTAGTCTTACATAACTCATTTGTAAAATGGTAATGCCGAAACTTTCTTGCAGTATTTTTTTTTAATGAGAATCATCACAGATTCTAAACTCAAATATATGTTTTATGCTGCAAAGGGTCAAATATAGAATAAATATGCTCTTCTTCTCTGGGTAAGTGCACAAAAATCAGGCTATGGCTCCTTATGGCTGAAACCATAGCAGCTCTAAGCCTCTCCTTAGCCAGGGAGTGCAATTTTTTTTTCTTCTGCTGTTCTCCCCACGTAGTCCCAAGAAATTTTGAGGAATACTTCCCAATCATCTTGGTAATGTTTGGGAAGCAGAGGCCCAGGCAGAAACTGAGAGCAATGTACTTTGAAGAAAACGCAAAGGGAACAGGAATTTATACTGAGTGAGGTGATGGAATATACATATTTAACAAACTGCAGTAGGAGTCGTGAATATTTGAGACAGGAAAAACATGCGCTTGTGTGATTGAGCTTCATGCCCCTTCCTGGGACCAACTGTTTGATTTTTGAATATTGAACCTACTTTATTATCCCAGAGTAGTTAGTCCCCACTTTGTCATAATAGAATGCAATTGTTGTGCACTAAACTCACTTTGATTTAATAGTATTTGATGTGATTAGCTTGTATTTTGTTGAGTATTTCATTTCTGTTGATGAAGGATATTAGTTTGTAGTTTTCTTTCTTTGTAGTGTCTTTGGTTTTGGTATGTGGAAATGTGCCAAATGAGTTCATAAAATGAGTTAGGAAATTTGGCTCATCTTCTATATTCTGGAAGAGATTACATAGTGTTGGTATTATTGTTTCCTTAAATGCTTGGGATAATTCACCAGTGAAATCACCTGGGCCTAGAGTTTTATTTGATGGAAAAATTTTAACTATGGATTTAATTTATTTAATAGATATAGGACTATTCGGGTTATCTTCTCTTTCTTGAGTAAGATTGCATAGCTTGTGTCTTCCAACAAATGTGCTTATTTTATATAAGTTGTAAAATTTATGGACATAAATTTCTTGTATTTTTTCCTTATTATAAGATCTTGATATTTACATCTACAGCTTAGCAGATAACACATGTCTGAAGCCATGGAGGCTCCCAATGCCAAGCAGCAGTTACAAACCTAGCACTTACAAACCAACCCTTAAGTTCCCTAATACCAGCAGGCTTCCTATTAATTAGACGTTTTACTGCTTAGTCGCCCTCAAAATAGAGAAATTGTTAGTCCCCTTCCCCTTACATTTTAGGGAATCCCTACCTCCAAATTCTTAGTTTTCAACATTTTTATTTCTGTATTAGTTTGCTAGGATTTCCATAGCAATGTACAATAAACTGAGTTATTTAAACAACAGAACTTTTTATCTCACAGATTGAGGTATCAGTGGTCTGTGTGTTCCATCTGAAGGTGCTAGGGAAGAATCTGTTCATCTTCTCGTGTGCAAATCTCTGCAACCAGATCTCCCATTTTCATGAGGACACAGTCATGTAGGATAAGGGCCTACCCTAAGGAGCTAATCTTAAATTGCTCACTTATAAATATACCTTTACCAAATGAAGTCCCATTCTAAGGTACTGAGCATTAGAACTTCAATATATGAATTTGAGGAAGATACGATTCAACCCATACACTTTCCAAAGTCTATTTATTTTTATCTCATGTAATATTGAAAACAGCGTTTTCTTCCATTGAAAATATCCTAACTACAGTCACAGTCTATGATTTTATATCCTTGGCACAGGAAAGGAAATGATGCATTTCTCAGTTTCTGAATTATTGCCTAAACAACATGAAGGGACATAGTCATTCAAATCTAAATCTAGATTTGAGAAGAACATTTTTCTCATTCTTTAAGAGTACAGTCTTGCTAAGTATATATCCAATTTACATTTGTAAGTTTTTCAGTATACAGTATCTGGATTTATAGTTGCTTTGGATTTTTTCTCCCCCAAAACAAGTGTATAATTGCTTACTTATATAAGTATATGCACATATATGTGAATATACTTATAACTAAAGAATCCATTATGATTTCACAACATAAAGTGTTTTGATTTGCCCAAAATATCATATAATCTCCTCATTACTTTTATCATTTGTTTTTCTAGTCAAATAACAAAAACTTTAAATCATGTGAATATTTGCCATTTTTAAAAAACATATAGTAGGTTGGCTGTTAATAATATACTAAAATCCTAAAATGGGTCAGAATACTAGTATGACATTATCCCTAATATAACCAAGGCTGGGGAATGATTTTAGGAGTTATTCTAGGTTTATATGAATGGAAGATAGACTATTTTGTAGACTGTTAAGTCACAGTCAATAATTTATAGATATTTTAATCCTTATTGTAAGGATTAAATTAAATTAAATTAAAGTTGTAAAGATCAATACTTTTTGATTGAACAAGATAAAAACCAACTTGCCTTTACTTTCTATTAATAAATAACAATAGTCAATGCCTGTCTTAGTAGATTTGGGCTATTATAACAAAACTATCATGAACTAGGTAGCTTATAAACAACAAACATTTATTTCTCACAGTCCTGGAGGCTGAGAAGTGAAAGATAAAGGTGCCAGCAGATGCGGTGTCTGGTGAAGTCTTGCCATATGACTCACAGATGACACCTTCTTGCTGCATTCTCACATGGCAGAAGGAGCAAGGCAGCTTTCCAGGGCCTCTTTTATAAAGTTACTAATCTCATTCATAAAGGCTCTGCCCTAGTAACCTAATCACCTCCCAAAGGCTGCCCCTCTTAATACCATCATGTTGTGGATTTCAACGTATTAATTTTAGGGGGGCACAAACATTCAGACCATGGCCGTGTCCTTATGCAATTGGTAAGCCATATTAAAAGTACTCTTTCTATAAACCAGAGACTTTGAGGGGATGAATTTTAGTCACTAATTGACACAATACAGTAATTATACCCAAAATGAATTTCCCTTTTAAATTTCTTATAACAAAAAGAGTCTAACTGAAGAAATATTTATAATATTTAATTCTATTGGATTATGTCTTATTTTAAGCCTTAAGGCAACTATGTAATGGAAATAATGAATACATTTAGTGGTTAATTCTGACTTTCAAACTCAATTTTTCTTCTAAAACTATGGTCATCCCTCAGTATCTGTGGTGGCTTGGCTTCAGGACCTCCAAAATCTGAATGCTCCAGTCTCTGATATAAAATGGCATAGTGTTTGCATATAAAGCACATTGTCCAAATATTTTAAATCATCTGCAGATTACTTATAATACCTAATATAATGCAAATGCCATGTAAACAGTTATCCTCTATTATTTGGGGAATAACAAAAAGAAAAAGCCTATACATGTTCACTATAATCGCAACTTGTTTTGAATATTTTTGATCCACTATTGGTTGAATCCACAGATGTGGAACCCACAGATACAGAGGGTTGACTGTAATTGTTTTCATAAAAAGTTTAAGTACACATTTAGTTGTTTATTTAGCTGTTTATACTAGCTTGTTTCATATAAATTGACATCTTTATATTATACTTTGGTTTACAGCTCCTCCTCTTTGTAAAATAAAACAATACTATTTGATTTTGTCCAAAAAGTAATTGAAAGAGTGTTAATAGATTTCACATCAATATATTGAATAGCTACAATTACTGCTTTTGACAAATATCACTTTCAAATTGATAAATACAAGGGAATATAACATATCTTATGTAATAAAGTACTTATAAGTCTATATTAGTAGATGGTTTATATCAGACACACTTGTTTTTCTTTATTGATTAATTTTATTTTGGCTTAAGGATAAAATCCAAATGGTTTTATTCTTATAAATGGCTTATGCTATAAAGTCAAGTGGTTTATTTGATCAAAAGTTTATAAACAATTTCAATGATTATTTATTCATCTATACATCTATATCCCAATTTTTTTTCTGTAAAATGAAAGTGGGTAATAACCATTGCCTGTTTGATGACTATCAATTCCAATCTACAACGATGAGATAATTGATTTAGAGAGATTAAGGAAGTCAGATCTTCCTGTTCATTTAAAGCCTACTTCTTATCTTTTATGGCTTCCCCAATGTATACCAAAGGCAGATGATGGATAGAATTTTACCTAAAGTCTGTTGAATGTACAGCCTTTGCTGCAAAACTAAAATGTTTGATTGCATTTTATTTCACCCAATATTGTGTTATTTAATGTATTTCACTATAATGAAAAAATTAGGAAAGACTTAGATGTGAGGCTTTTTTATAAATAGCCTAGAATATTTTTAATAGCATGGAAAATATTTTCTCACAGACTATATCTTGGTTAATACTTAGATGACTTCTTTAGTCTGACTTAAATCATGTGCAAAGAAAGAAATCATCTTCAATAAATCTGTTTTTTACAAGTTAGGAATTAGCCTTTTACTGTAGTTTATTTCTGGTATTGTTGGCTATTAATTTGGACTATTTGAAATTTCCAATATTTGACTTTTTGTCTTACAAAAAATAAAAATTTCATATGATCCAATTTAATATGAATGAGAAAGGGCAAGGAAGCTGTTGGTTTAACTGGATGTTAAAGAACATTTTTTAAAAGAGAGTGAAAAAGAAAGAAAGCCAAAGATCCAGTGAGTGTTTTAAAAGCAACAATGGTATATATACACACCATTGTGTGTGTGTGTGTGTGTATATATATATATATATATATATACACATATATGGATATATGGCAGAGAGACATATTTTAGATTCACAGAAGAAAGTAGAGCTCTCAAATACCTCCCATTTCCCCCCATACACACAGTTAGGGTTTACGCTTGGTAGTAGTGTACATTCTATTGGATTTGCCAAATGTATAATGACATGATATTATCATATAGAATAGTTTGACTGCCCTTAAAACTCTCTGTGCTCTGCCTGTTTATCCCTTCCCTCCAGCCCCTGGCAATTATTGATCATTTTACTGTCTCCATAGTTTTATCTTTTCCAGAATCTGAGATAGTTGGAATCCTAATGTATGTTTCCTTTTCAGACTGGCTTCTTTCACTTATTATTATGCATTTAAGGTTTCGTGTGTTCTTATGACTTGATAGTTTATTTATTTTTAGTCCTAAATAATATTCTATTGTCCATATATATCATAGTTTATCTTTCTATTAACCTACTGAAGGACACCTTATTTGCTTCTAAATGTTGGCAATTATTAATAAAGCCACTATAAATATTCCTGTGCAGGTTTTTGTGGAGTCATAACTTTTGAACTCATTTGGGTAAATACTAAGGAGCATGATTGCTGGATTATATGGTAAGATAATGTTAGTTTTGTAAGAAACTGTCAAACTGTCTTCCAAAGCAGTTGTACCATTTTGCCTTCCCACCAGCAATGAATGAAAGTTCCTCTTGTTGCACACCAGTATGTGGTGTTGTCAATATTTTGAATTTTCATCATTCTAATAGGTGTGTAGTTGTATCTCATTGTTCTTTTAATTTGCAATTCTCTAATGACATGAGATGAACAGCTTTTCAGATGCTTATTTACTATCTATATATCTTCTTTGGTGAAGTGCCTTTGACCATTTTTTAATTGTTTTTTTCATTTTCTTATTGTTGAGTTTTAAGATTTCTTTACATATTTTAGATAACAGTCTTTTATTGATACATCTTTTGAAAACATTTTCTTCCAGTCTGTGTCTGTCTTCTCATTTTCTGGACAATGTCTGTCAGAGAATGGAAGTTTTTAATTTTAATGAGGTCTAGCTTGTCAATTATTTCAGTCATGGATCATGTCTTTGGTGGTGCATCTAAAAAGTCAGTTCCATGCCGAAGATCACATAGATTTTCTCCAGTGTTATCTCGTGGTGGTTTTATAGTTTGTGTTTTATATTTAGGCCTGTGGTTCACTTGAGGCGATGTTTGTGAGAGGCATAGGGTCTGTGCCAAAATTGATGTATATTTTGGCACATGGATGTGCAGTTGTTCCAGCACCATTAGTTGAAAAGACCATGTTTTATCCATTATATTGTCATTGGTTTTATATTACTGATTAGTTGGCTGTATTTATGTGGTTCTATTTCTAGGTTATCTATCAGTTTTAATGATCTTTTTGTCTATTATTTCTTTGGTACTACACTGTCTTAATTAGTACAGTTTTAGAGTAAATATTGATGTCAGGTAGTGCCAGTCCTGACTGTTTTTTAATATTGAGTTGGCTGTTCTAGGTATTTTGCCTTTCCATATAAACTATAGAATCAGTTTATCCACAAAATAACTTCTTGGTATTTTTACTTGGATTGCATTGAATCTACTGATCAACTTGATAAGAACTGACTTCTTGAAAATATTGTCTTCTTTCCAATGAAGGTGGAATATTTCTTCATTATTTGATTCTTTATACCTAACTACTTCATTTTGGGATGCTAATGTAAATCATATTGTGTTTTAAATTTTAGATTGCACTTTTTCATTGCTGGCATATAGGAAAACTAATGAATTTTGCATATTAAACTTATATCCTGCAACCGTGCTGTAATCACTTATTCATTCAAGGATATTTTTTGTTGATTCCTTCAGATTTTCTATGTAAAAATTTCTGTCATCTGCAAACAAAGAGAGTTTTCTTCCTTCCTAATGTGTATAACTTTTAATTTTCTTTCTTGTTTTATTGCATTAACTAGGACTTGCAGTAAATATTGAAAAGATATTGTGAGGAGGACATCTTTACCTTGTTCCTAATCTTAGCAGAAGAGTTTCTAGTTTCCTACCATTAAGTATGATGATTTGAGCTGTAGGATTTTCATAAATGTGTTTTATTAAGTTGAGTAACTTTATTCCTTGCTTACTGAGAGTTAATATCATGAATGGGTGTTGGATTTTTTCAAATACATTTTATTCATTTATTAATAGGATCATGTGATTTTTCTGTTCATGTGATTAATCTGTTTGCGTGATGGTTTACGTTAATTGATTTTTCAGTGGTGAAGGAGACTTCCATACTTGTGATAAATTTTACGTTGTTGTGATGTATAATACTTTTTATACATCGTTGGATTCAATGTGCTAATATTTTCTTGATGATTTTTGCATGTATGTTCATAAGAGATATTGGTTTATAGTTTTCTTGTAATGTATTTTTGGAATTAGCACAATACTGGT
The DNA here is from genome assembly GCA_008086735.1 of Cheirogaleus medius. Taxonomy (NCBI): domain Eukaryota; kingdom Metazoa; phylum Chordata; class Mammalia; order Primates; family Cheirogaleidae; genus Cheirogaleus; species Cheirogaleus medius. The sequence goes on along the minus strand of VBSM01003157.1, from coordinate 21,122,386 downwards.
TTCATAGAATTTTACAAAGAATTCCCTCTATATCTATCTTCTGGAAGACATTGTAGAGAATTCATATAATTTATTCCTTAAATGTTTGGTAGAATTCACCAATCAACCCATGGGGGCCCACTGCTTTCTGTTTTGGAAAGTTGTTAAAGATTGATTCAATTTCTTTAATAAATATAGGCCTATTGAGATTATTTATTTCTTCTTGTGTGAATTTTGCCAGATTGTGTCTTTCAAGGAATTGTTTCATTTCATCAAGATTATTGAAATTATAGCCATAGAATTGTTCATGTTCTCTTTCTTATTCTTTTTATGTCTACGGGGTCTGTAATGCTGTCCCTTCTTTCATTTGTGATGTTAGTAATTTGAATCTTTCCTCCTTTTCTTAATTAGCTTAGCTAGAAGCTTATCAATTTTAGTAATCTTTTCAAAAAACCAACTTTCATTGATTTGACTTCATTGATTTTCTCTATTGATTACCTACTTTCAATGTCATTGATTTCTGCTCTAATTTTTATTATTTATTTTCTTCTGTGGGGATTTAATTTTCTCTTTCTAGTTTTCTAAGGTGGAAGCATAGATTATTGATTTTAGACCTTTCTTCTTTTCTAATATATACATTCAATGCTATAAGTTTCCTTCTAAGCACTGCTTTCATAGCATCCCACAAATGTGAATAAATACTTAAGGTTTGAGTATTTTTCCCTCTTGAAACTCGTGTTCAGATATAATTTATGTGGGCTCTTTAAGAGGTGATTAGGTCATGAGGGCACTGCCCTCATAGATGGATTAATGGCATTATCTCAGGAGTGAGTTAAGTTATCTTAAGACTGGGCTTATTATAAAAGCAAGTTCAGCCACAGTTTTCTCTATCTTGCATGCTTGCTTCTGTCTCTCACCCTTCCACCATGGGATGACTATGGCCAGATGCTGGCACCATACTCATGGACATCCCAGCCTTAAAACTGTAAGCAGGACAAATTTCTTTTTTTATAAGTTTCCCAGGCTGTGATATTTGATATTCTGTTATAGAATATGGGCTAAGACAGTTAGTTGTATATTTATTTTCCTTTATTTCAAGGTTTCAATCTCAACATTTCTCTTGAGATTTCTTTTTTGACCCATGTGTTAAATTTGTTAAGGTGTGTTTTATGGCGTGAAATGTGATCTGTCTTGGTGAATGCTGTATGGGAGCTTAAAGACAATGTATATTTTGCTGCTGTTGGATAAAATAGTCTATAGATGTTGATCATATCGATCCAGCTGATTGATGGTGCTGTTGGGTTCAACTGTGTTCTTACTGATTTTCTGCCAAATAAATATGTCCCATTCTAATACAGGGTCTTGAAGTCTTAAACTGTAATAGCAGACTGATCAATTTCTCCTTGTGGTTCTATCAGTTTTTGCCTCACATATTTTGATGTTGTGTTGTTAGGTACATTCACAATAAGTGTTGTTCTGTCTTCTTGGAGAATTGACCCATTTTTCATTAAGCAATGTTCTTCTTTATTACTGATAACTTTCCTTGCTTTGAAGTCTTCTGTGCCTTATATAGCCACTCCAACATTCTTTTGATTGTATTAGCTTGGTATATCTTTCTCTATCTCTCTGCTTCTAATTTATATCTGTATTTATATTTTAAGTGGGTTTCTTGTAGACAAGATATGGTTGGGCCTTGTTTTTTGATCCACTCTAATTGGAGTACTTAGACCATTGACATTTGAGTGATTATTGATATAGTTGAATTAATGTCTGCTATGTTTGTTACTGTTTTATATTCATTACCTTTCTTGTTTTTAACTTGTACTTTTTTCTACTTATTGTGGTTTTAATTGAGCATTTTATATGATTCCATTTTCTCTTCTTTATTAGCATATCAATTACATTTCTATTTTTACTCTTTTTAAAAGTACTTGCCCTAGAGCTTACAACATACATTAATAACTAATACAAGACCACTTTCAAATAACAATGTACAGCTTCATGGGCAGGACAGTGCCTTATAATAACAAAATATTCCCAATTCTTCCCTCCTTTCTCTTGTGTCCTTGTTTTCATTCGTTTCACTTATACAGAAGCTATAATCATTGAATACGTTGTTGCCATTATTATATAAATGCAATTTTACCTGTTAAATTAAAAATAAGAAAAATTAAAGTTATTTGACCTTCACTTATTTCTTCTCTAATTTTCTTCCTTTTTAATGTAGATCCAAGTTATTGACCTACATTTTTATTTCTTACTAAAGAACTTCTTTTAACATTTCTTGCAAGGCTGTCCTCCTGGTAACAAATTTCTTTCTTTCTTTTTTTTTTTTTTGTCTCAGAACATCTTTGTTTTTCCTTCACTTTTGAATGATTATTTTTCAGAATATAGAATTCCAGGTTGCTGGGGGTTTTGTTTCTTTTAACATTTTAAATATTTCCCTCTACTCTCTTCCTGTTTGAATGGTTTCTGAGGAAAAATCAGATGCAGTTCTTAATTTTGCTCCTCTCTAGGAAAGAGTTTTCCTCTGGCTTCTTTCAAAATTTTTTTCCCTTATTTTTGATTTTATGCAGTTTGAATATGATATACCTATGTATAGGTTTTTTTCCCCCCTCGCATTTATCCTGCTTGCTATTTTCTGAGTTTCTTGGATCTGTGGTTTGGTGTTTGACATTAATTTAAGGAAATTTTTAGTAATTATTGCTTTGAATATTGCCTCTGTTCTTTTCTCTTTCTTGTCCTTCTTAAATTTTTATTAGGCATATGTAAGGCTTTTTATAGTTGTTCCACAGCTCTTAGATATTTTGTCCTATTTTATTCAGTGATTTTTTCTCTTTTCAGTTTTAGAAGTTTCTATTGACATATCAGAGATTCTTTTCTCAGCCATATCTGGTATACTAATAATAATAAGCCTGTCAAAGGCATTCTTAATTTCTGTTACAATATACCTCTAGCATTTATTTTATTTTATTTTTTCTCAGAATTTGTATCTTTCTGCTTAGATCATCCATCTGCCTATTGTCTACTTTTCCCAATAGAGCCCTTAACATATTACTCAGGGTTATTTTAAATTTATGGTCTGATAATTCCAAAATGCCCACTGTGTCTAGGTTTAGTTCTGATGCTTGTTCTGTCTCTTCACACTATGCTTTTTGCCATTTAGTATGCCTTGTAATTTTTTGTGATAAAGTGTACATGATGTGCTCGGTAAAAGAAAATGAAGTAATCAGACCTTTATTAACAGAGTGGTAAATTGTAGGGGGAGGGAAAGTATTCTATAGTCCTATGATTAGGTCTCCATCTTAGTAAACCAGGGCACTGGGCTGTGACCTTCACAAGTGCTTCTTAGCTTTTTTCTTTTTTTGTCTTTCCACCCTTTGGGGTGATATAGGATAGTTAGACGGGGTTAAAGTTGGGTATTTCCCGTCTTCTATGTGGAAAGCTAGAACAATCTAGAGTTGGGTAATTTTCTTCCCCCAACTCAGTTAGGTTCTAATAAAACCCCAGTGGTTTAGGTTCTGGTAAAATAATTTCTCTTAACAGCAGCGCTTGTTAAGAGCAAAATGCTCTGGCATATTTTTAAATGGTTACTTTTCTCCTGTCCCTGCTGGAAAACTAAGGGGATTTTTCTCTGATCTTCACTGTAAGAACCTGGTAGAACTCCTGAAGGTAAAACTCATTAATTGTGAGGACTCGTCTATGACTAGATTCCCTTGGAGTTTTTATTTCTCAGACTTGTCCATGCTGAGTTTCCAGAAATTTGTCAATTACAGCTTAGGTTTTCCTTCTACAGTAGTGTTTCTCATGAAAGTGCTTACTGTTTCAGTAAGTTGTGATTCTCTCTACCCACCTGTTTGTCTCTCTGATTTTTTGGACAGAAGTTTTCCCTGTAACCTCACTTCTCTGATATATCCAAGAAGAGTTGATTTTTATCTGTTCAGTTTTTTAATGGTTAGTATAAAGTGACAACTTCTAAACTCATTATATGCTATACTAGAAAAAACCAAAACATTGTTTTTGAATTGACTATATAATAGTTATTTGAAAATTTTGTGGCCTTTAAATAATTGTAATCCATTAAAATTGCTTCATTATCAGGCAGCTTAGAAACAATATCTAATTTAAACATTGAATAATCAATGGTGTTATGAGCCTATAGCTCCTCTTTCACAATTTGAAATCCAAATTGCTCTGAAAAATAAAAATTTTTGCATTAATTTGTGGAAAACTCACTTTTGGCAAAACCTAACCTGAATGGCAGTGAAGCTATTGATGGTCTTTATTTATATATTTTAGTTTAAATAGTCATATGACTTTCTAGAGAAATAATATATTTTATGCGTGCTTTTGTAGTATTTCAAACTATATAGTTTCTAAATCTAAAAAATTTTAAGTTTCAAACATTTCTGATACCAAATAAAGGATTTTGGCCCTGTAATAGTATTTCTTAATATCATAATTTAAGATATGTATTTAATAGGTAGTATTTTATTGTGTAATTAATTAGAAGTAAAGTAAGATAATACAGTTAGGGCATTTTATAGATGGGTTAGAAAGGTTTACAGAAAATTTAATTTATGATTTTAAAGGATAATATTATGTCTGACTTGTTGGTCGATCATAAGTAAACCCACATGTCAATAAAATAACCAAAGGAATATTGTCATTTGTTAGTTATCACACTCTTCTTGCCTTCTTATTCTTCTGATTTTACTTCTGAAGGAGAATGTGAAAGTAATTTTGTTTTTATTTTGTCTTAGGACCTAAAAACAATCATATTATAATACCTGAGTCTTGCTTCTCAGGTTTTATATTTATAATCTAAAGGTTCATGTGTTTTATATGTCAAAAAGCATTGCCCTACAATCAGCCATTTTCCACATACATACCTTCAAACGCAAATATCAAAGGAAAACAGTACTACCTTTCTGTAAGCCTTTATTGAATTTAAATTCATAGTTTGGATCTTCTTTTTCACTTCAAAATTAAACACCAATATTGCTCAAACAATTATCAACAAGTATCTATTAATCAGACCTCCCTATCCACAGGTTCCACATATATGGATTCAAGTAACCACAGAAAAAACATATTTTAAAAAATCACAAATAACACTATACTAATTAAAAATATAAATTAAAAATATTATAACCACTATTTATATAGCATTTGTATCTTATTAGATGTCATACATAATCTACAGATGACTTAAAGTATAAGCAGATGTGCATGAGTTATATGCAAATGATACACCATTTTATACAAGAGACTTGAGCATTCATGAATTTTGATATTGGCAAGAGATTCTGGAACCAATCCCCCTTGGATACTGATGGATGACTTGGAACATATAAATAAATACTTGATTAACAAACAATATCCTGGGTGCTTACTGTGTATCAATTTATATAATCATAATTCCTCAAGGAATTCCATAAGGTCTCAGGGAAGCTTAATTTCTTGTAACTGAGACAGATAAGAAAATAAGAATTTAACAGATAAATCCTCCTTATGAAGAGAAAAAGAAACATCAGTAGAGTCCTGATGGAGTACTACATTTACTATCTCCTTCCCTTGACACTGAAAATCTCCCCTCTGGCCAGAATTTGGCCATTTTTCCAATCCTACTATACCTTCACAAGACCCTTTTATGTATCAATCACTTTGAGGTACGCATATGGAGTCTTTAAAAATGACAAAAGATATAGTTGAATAAATATTAATTTTGTAATCAGAAATATAAGTAGAACATTCACTAGAAAGATAGGTAAAGATGGATGTGGCGGATATTGGCCAGCTGATCACCAACCCAGTTTTCCTTTCTTTGGGGCACGAAGCAAAACAGCATTTCCAAGCTTTCCTTGCCCCTGTGACTGAGTTCTGGGCAATGGGAAATGCATGGTGATAAAATGCAACTCTATTACTGGCCAATAGCAGCTTCCCATGCATGCTCTCCCTTTCCTTCTCTACTGTCTGGATGCAAAAGACTTCGAGGCCCTAGATCTCCATGATTGGAAGGAGCCTGAGTCCCTAGAATACTACATGTGAAGCCCCCAGCCAGTCAGGGGATACATTTTGGACTTCATGTGAGTGAGAAGTGGATTGTGTTTAGTCACTGAAATTTGGAGAATTTTGTCAGTTATAGCAGCTAGCATTAAATTGATGAATACAGATATGAACATGTAATTTAATGTAAGGATATATTTAAATACGTCATATAGAGTCAATGTAATAAATATCAAACCAGATATTATATGAGTTAAATCTTGTGTTTCATAACATAGTAGACATGGATGAGTGGGCACTGAAGCTAGAGTTTAAGAGTTCAAATCACAAGTCTACCATTCACTCTCATTTTTCTCAATGCTAAAATGAGTGTAATAGTATCTACCTCATGGGGTCCTTTGAGAGTGAACTAATATGTATAAAATATTAAGTATAGTTTTGGAATATAATAAGCACAATATAAGAACAAATTATTATATTCATTATTATTATTGATAGCAATGCTGTTGCTGTCATTCATGACTAGAATTACTTTAAAAATAAGACAAATGAAATAAAATTGAATATTCTATCTGAAACTTAAGAGCATAGCAAAAATAGATATCAGGCTTGGCAAGTCCATTTGTTAAGCATCAATTGTTTTTTAATATTTGAAGCCTAGACTGGCAAAATGATTACCAAATATTTTTTAAATATTTATATAACACTGCTCTCTTTTGAATAAAAATATCAATGGTGTTCCAACCACTATAATATAATATTATAAACATTTGAATTGTTGGCAACAGAGTTAATGACTAGGAGTTCAAGTCACCAAGGCTCACCTTTAACTCAAATTTAACTCTAAAAGAAAAAATAATGTAGTTCTATAAATATATGAATTAACATTATAGTTAAATTAGATTTTGGAGAAATTCAATAGCAGTATGCATAATATTTTCAACATCAAACATCAATGTGCTTTAACAAAATCTAAATAATATTTGCAATAGACATTCTGAGATCTTATGCCTATATTTATCTTATATTAATTGTGGAAACTAAACTGAGGTATTAGAAGATGAATTTTGCCATCTTGGGACTTCTACTTTAGGGTAATAGGTAATAACCTAATTTATAATTGTATTTGAAACTTTGAGAGGAGAGTTAAATGAAGGATTGACATGTTTACTTACTGGGTCACAACATTTCTTTAATATATAATAGTATATTGTATTCTAACCTTCTAGTAAAAGATAAAATCAGTATCACTGACAATTCTCCAGAAGTTTCAAAAAGATAGTTTGTTGGATTCTACCGCTTAAAAGTGCCATCTATAATCCTGGAAGCTTGGGATTGAAGGAACCCTTAAATGTCATTCCTAGAACATATTTCTGCCATCATTTGTATAATAAAAATAAAAGCTTTGACATATTGATGAAAATATATATCATGCTCTCTCAGGAGTAATTCATTCGCTTAGAGGTGTATAGTAACTTCAAATAAAATGTGTTGCTTTTGACTTACATCTTTATTCCTAAATGAAATCTGCAGAATGATGGGACAATTTTTTCTCATGTAGAAAAACTTCAGTAACCACTTTGCACGCTAGGCCCGTGTGCCCTGAGACAGTCGTGAGGATCAGTTGTTCTAAACTCATTTTATAACAATGGCTTAGACACCCCTTCCCAGCTCCCGCACCATCAGAGTTGATGTAGCCTATATTTCTCTTCTGTTGTATTGTGAAATGTGTGTTAATATTGAAAATTATCTGTTATCTGTTCATTGTTGAATGTCTCTGTATGACTGCCCTGCCTATCTCTGAGGCCCTCTACCCTCACAAAACTGTTTCTCATAGGATATAAAGAAAGGATATCATAAATTTTACCAACTTAACCATTTAGGCGTATAGTTAAGTGCATTCACATTATTATGCAACAGATCTTTAGAACCTTTTTGACTTGCTGAACTGAGACTCTACACCCATGCAGGGGTGGAGAACCTTCAGCCCCAAGGCCACACGTGGCCCTCCACATCCCCGAGTGTGGCCCCTCAACTGAATCCAAACGTCACAAAACAAAATCCCTTTATTAAAAGGATTTTTCCAGTAAAATGTGGATTCAGTCAAAAGGCTGCACTCAAGGATCCAGAAAGCCATATGTGGCTCCAAGGCCACAGGTTCTCCTCCCCTCCCTAGTAAACACCATTCTACTTTCTGTATTTGTCAATTTGACTACCTTAGATGCCTCATGTAAGTGGAATTATACGCTTTTGTCTTTTCATGATTGGCTTTATTCACTTAGTATAATGTCCTCAAGATTTATCCATGTCGTAGCATGTGACAGGGTTTCCTTTCATTATAAAGCTGTATAGTGTCCCATTGTATTTATTTATTCATACACACACACACACACATACACACACACATATATCTCACGTTTTATTCATCCATTAACCCATCAATGAATAGCTGGATTGCTTTCACCTCTTGGCTATTGTGAATAGTGCTGCTATGAATTGGGTGTGCAAATATTTCTTTTGAGACCCTGCTTTTAATTGTTTTGGATACAGGCATACTTTGTTTTATTGTGCTTAACTTTATTGTACATTACAGATATTGTACTTTCTACAAATTGAATATTTACAGCAACCCTGCATTGAGTAAGTCTGTTGGTTCCATTTTTCCAACAGTATGTACTCTGTCTCTGTATCACATTTTGGTAATTCTCACAATATTTTAAATTTTTTCGTAGTTATTATATCTCTTTTGGTGATCTATGATCAGTGATTTTCAATGTTACTATTGTAATTGTTTTGAGAAAAAACAAACTGCACCAATATAAGACTGGGAACTTAATAAATATTATTTGTGTCCTGATTGCTCCACCAACAGGCTGTTCCTTCATCTCTCCCCCTTTCTTCAGGCCTCCCTATTCCCTAGGATACAAAAATGTTGAAATTAGGCCAAATAATAACCTGACAATGGCCTCTAAGTATTCAACTGAAAGGGAAAGTTGCACGACTCTCACTTTAAATAAAAAACTAGAAATGATTAAGCTTAGTGAAGAAGGCATGTTGAGATTAGCCAAAAGCTAGGCATCTTGCACCAAATAACCAAGTTGTGAATACAAAGGAATAGTTCTTGAAGGAAATTAAAGATTCTGCTCCAGTGAACACACAAATGATAAGAAAGTGAAACAGCCTTATTTCTGTTATGGAGGAATTGGTAGGGATCTGGATAGAAGACTAAACCAGCCACAATATTCCCCTAAACCAAAGCCTAATCCAGAGCAAGGCCCTAACTCTTATTCACTTCTATGAAGACTGAGAGAGGTAAGGAAGCTGTAGAAGAAGTTGGAAGCTAACAGAGGTTGCTTCATGAGGTTTATGGAAAGAGTCCATCTTCAGAACATAAATGTGCAAGAGGAAGCATCAAGTACTGATGTAGAAGCTACAAGTTATTCAGAAGATCTAGCTAAGATCACTGATAAAGATGTTGTCACTAAACAAAAGATTTTTGATGTAATTGAAACAGTTTTCTGTTGAAGGATGATGCTATCTAGGGCTTTTTTATTTTTATAGCTAGAAAAAGTCAATGCCTTGCTTCAAAGGATAAGCTGATTTCCTTTTTTGGGGCTAATACAGCTGGTGACTTTAAGTTGAATACAGTGCTCCTTTGCCATTCTGAAAATCCTAAGGCCCTTAGGAGTTATGCTAAATCTACTCTCCCTGTGCTCTATAAATGGAATAACAAAACCTGGAGGATAACACATTTGTTTATATAACATGGTTTACTGAATATTTTAAGCCAACTTTTGGTACCTACTGCTCATGAAAAATATTTCTCTCAGAATATTTCTGGTTATTGAGAATATACCTGGTCATCCAAGAGTTCTGACATAAAGTACAGGAACTTAATGTTTTCATGCCTGCTAACATAGCATTCATTCTGCAGCCTATGGATCAAGGAATAATTTTGACTTTCAAGTTGCATTCTTTAAAAAATACGTTTTATAAGGCTATAGCTGCTATAGTGATGCCTCTCTGATGGATCTGCACAAAGTACATAGAAAAGCTTCTGGAAAAGATTCACCATTCTAGATGCCATTAAGAACATTCATGATTCATGGCAGAAGGTCAAAACAGCAACGTTAACAGGAGTTTGGAAGAAGTTGATTCCAACACTCATGGATGACTTTGAGGGGTTCAAGACTTCAGTGGCAGAATTAACTGCAGATGTGGTGGAAATAGCAAAAGAAATAGAATGAGAAGTGCAGCCTGAAGATGTGATTCAATTGCTGCAGTCTCACAAGAAAACTTGAACAGATCAGGAGTTAAAGGAACAGACCGGGAGCAAAGAACGTGATTTCTTGAGATGGAATCTACTCCTGATGAAGATGCCGTGAATAAAGTTGAAATGACAACAAAGAATTTAGAATATTTAATAAACTTAATCGATTAAATAGCAATAGCAATTGAAAGGATTGACTCTAATTTTGAAAGAAATTCTACTATGAGTAAATTCTATCAAACAGCATCACATGTTGCAGAAAACCTTTTGTGAAAAAGAGTCAATTGATGCAGCCAACTTCATTGTTGTCTTATTTTAAGAAATTGCCACAGCCACTACAACCTTCAGCAACCACCACCCTGATCAGTCAATAGCCATCAACACAGAGGCAAGACCTTCTCCCAGCAAAAAGATTACCACTCACTGAAGGCTCAGATGACTGTTAGCAGTTTTTGGAAATAAAGTAGTTTTTAAATTAAGGCCTGTACATTGCTTTTTTTTTATAGGTAATGCACACTTAACAAACTACAGTATGGTGTAAAGATAACTTTTATGTGCACCGAGAAACCGAAATATTTGTGTGGGTTGCTTGATTGTGGTTTTACTATATTAGGATAGTCTGAAACAGAACCTGCAATATCTTGATGTTTGCTTGTATGTACTCAGAACTGAGATTGCTGGATCATATGGTAATTCAGTTTTTATTTTTTCCATAGTGGTTTCACGACTTTACCATCCCACCAACAGTTCATGAGGGTTCCCACTTCTCCACATCATCACCAACACTTGTTATTTTCTGTTGTTGTTTTTTTTAATAGTGGTCATCCTAATGGATGTGAGGAGATATCTTTTTGTGGTTTTCAGGGATATTTCTCTGATAATGAGTAAGGTTAAGCACCATTTCATATGCTTGTTGATCATGTGTATTCTCTTTAGAGAAATGTTGATTCAAGTCCTTTGCCCATTTTTAAAACAGATTATTTGCTATTTTGTTGTTGAGTATAGGAGTAATTTTGTATTTATATTTTAGTTTTAAAACTTGCAGTATACCATAAATGATTTAATCTGTGGAATAATTTTTTTTATTTCAAATGTCAATTTTCTCAGAGAGTTTGATGTAAAATTTGAGAATTTTAGTTGTAGACAACTGGCTAATTGCCACAAAAAGAAAATATTTATATAAAGTAATCTCTGGAATGGGTGGAGAATCAGGCTTGGAATCTTCACAGCCAAAAACGGTGCCCCAATTCATATTGAAGAAGTCACTTGATGGAAATACCTCAAGACTGAGCACTAATGATTGATTTAGAACTGTATATTTTCCCTTAAGTTACCCAATATCACTTATACTTATAAAAAATAGAAATGTTACCCACTTTGAAAAATGCAGTTCTCACTAGTATACTGAAAATATGACTTTTCATCTACAAAAGCATGTCAATTCAAATTTTCATTGTTATTACAATCAATTTCAAGTCTAGGAACTCTGAATATTGTCCATTTGTCTTCTCATTTCATCATTATCCTGTCTGGTAATTGATAGTTTTAACTGTAAAATTTTCTTACACAGAACATCTTCTACAAAACAATGGGGGAAAAGAGAAGGTTCACTTTCACTTTTGGATACATTTGAGTTACTTCTAATCACTATAGGAAGAGCCTCCAGGAATATTATCACCACTGAATGTGACTACATTGTGCCATACAGGTGTTCAGGGCCACAGGTCCTGATATGAACATGTGCTGTTGTTCCTGGCATGAGAGTATATAGGAAACTGTTTGCAACCACAGTTTAGAATGTAAAACATTCTTCCAGTCATCATATATATTAAATAAAAAGTAGATTTCCTTCTCACTGACACCTCGTCAAAATCAAAGGTCTGTCCTTTGAAGAATATACTCAATAAGCTCACTGTTTTTTTCTTCTTTTATGGGAAATCAACAAAATGTACTTTTTTTGAATTCTTATGTTTGCATGACAGAACCCTGTAGCAGGTCTGAAGACACCTAATACTGTTTTCACATGTTTCATGCATCTCACCTATTCAATTTCTCTTAGCACATTGCATCAGACACACAATCTATCCAGATGACGCCTGTCAGTTCCAGAAGAAATAGCATGCAAAATTTCCACTGACACAACAAAATGGCTTGAAGACATAAGTTTTCCAGTAACAAAGCTTCTATATAGACTTATCAATAACTCTGTAAAAGGATAATATGACTGTACAGTTTAAAATTTAAAATTTTTAAAGTTAAAATTTAAAAAATTTAAATTCTAAAATGTACAGGTATTAATTTAGATTAATTTTGTATATTTCTTCAGAATCACTGGTCATTCTACAATTCATATATAAAGGACCTCACAGGAAGCCAAAAACAAAAAGTGAAAGACTGGCATCAGCTTCAAAATGTCAGTATATCAAAAACTCTCTACTGTTAAAAACTCTGATGGGCAATATTACCTAAGTGGACATATAGGAATAACATTTATCGGGTGTCGGACAGATGGGACGGGGGAGGAGGGAATAGGTATATACACACATAATGAGTATGAGGCGCACCATCTGGGGGATGGTCATGCTTGAAGCCCTGACTCAGGAGGGAGGGGGACATGGGCAATATATGTAACCTTAACATTTGTACCCCCATAATATGCTGAAATAAAAAATAAATAAATAAATAAAAATAAAGATAAGAAAAGGAATGACAACCACTAAGAGAATATAAGTGATAAAATAATAATAGAATAAAGATGATAATGAGGTTCAAGCTCCTTTTTAACAGGAAACAACAGAGCAAAGAGAAGATAAAATTAACGATAAAGAAAAACACGTTTGGTCATCAGAGCACACACACAAATGCCAGCAGCAGTTTCAGTTTGACTGTGACAAATACTATTAAATCTCATTATGGTCTTTTAAGATGAACTAATTTCATTCAGTACTGCTTAATAAACATTTTTTTTCTAATTCTTGATTAAATATTATTTAGAGAGATTCCACAGAATATTAATGAAAAAATAAATTCGTTTTCAAACATTTTCTGGGAAAGATAAAAAGAAATTGTAAAACGAATAAGACATGCTGGCCAGTTTATTTGAAAATCAAAGGTCATATATACTGTTTTGCTTATAAACTATAGTATCTTGAACAAAGCAGACATTACATATCTGGATTTTTAGAATGGATACATATATTAACAACTCTCAAAGGTCATGAAGATTCCATGGAGCTCAAAATGGCTATGGTTATTTGGATTACACATAAATCACATAGAAATGCAATAGATACTAAATGTGTATCTCCTAGACTAGCAGCATCTGCATCATTTGGGATCTTGCTAGAAATCAAAATTCCTGGGTCCCATTCTAGGAATGGGTCCAGCAATTTGTGTTTTAACAAGTCTTTTGAATGATTCTGGTGCATGTCAAAATGAAAGACCACTGTTCCAGCCAACTATTATCTTGAAAAATGGACTTGAAAAAATGTTTAGTATCATTTTGAAGTGCCAAAAAGTAACCGTGGCTTAAAAATTATTTCAAGTGAAAGATATTTCCTTTCACAGGTTATGATGAAAAAAGTGATTTTCAAATAAAATTTTTATGGGAATATTTAATGTAATTGTCAAATATGATCTAATTTTTGGATAAGGACTGGAAAAATGTCAAAATGAAATATCTAATGTGACTTTATCCAAACTTGTTTAAGAAGAATTAATACAAATAATGTGAAAGCATGAAAAAAATGGTAAATTAGTAAACCAGATACCAAATATCATCTATGGTTATACAAATGAATAATTATAGATTTATAAGCAGTTGTTAAGCGATGATAATACAGAGCTATTTTATGCGCCCTTCACACAGTTGAATATGACATTTCAACTGCAATTTGGACCTTTTGGAAAAAACAAATGAGAAATTACAGACTTCTAATTTGGAAATATATGAAGGACATATTATTTTGTTTTCTTTATATTTATTTAATAAAGGATTGAGAGAACATTAATATAAAATACTAATGGGATATGAAATACAGTTAATAAAGATGAAAAATGAAATCAAAGGACATTATTCTAACATTGAGAAGTGAACTGCAATAAAATTCCAGATCATATTGAAGGCAGTATTTCTTAAAGAGCAAGAAATAATACAATTAATGAAGAGGGATGAATTTTATTAACACATTGAGAGAAGATTTAAATTATATATTGAATTTGGCAGAAAGTACTGATATCAGTGAAGAAAGCATAAAATTCATAAATACTACTATAATGAAGACATCAGTCACTGCCCAGGAAAATCAAAATGCCCTGCAATCTCATGGTTCAGACATGAAAAGAACTCAATCAAAGTTTTCCCCAAACTGAAAATAATCTAACACTTTGTATGATATTAGCAATAATTAATTTGAAGAGCAAATAAAACATTTTACACTATCAAGAATAAAAGATATTTTTCCATCAGACGGGATAGAGACTGAATCATTTTTTCAATTCTCTCCATGGAATATGCTATTACAAAATCACCGTCATATGAAGAATCAACTGTATGCAGCCAGGAAATGTGGAAAAGTATTAGAAAAATGGGCAAGGAAGTTATTTAATTTTAAAATATTATATATTTTACATATTGTGATGTTTGTGGCATTTTGAAGCTTTTTAAAATTTGTAATTTATTGTGATTTTCCTCATCTTAAGTACTCATTTTTTTAATCTAATGTTTCCAAAGAACTCCATCTCCAAATTTTATAACTTTCAGGCCTTACAAAACATGGATTTATACAATCCTATAAACCTAAAACAATGTCGCATCGTCTCTCTGCCTTTTGGCTAAGATAAAGCATCTAAAACAATTTTGCAAACATGAAGTCATGCTTCTTATATGTTGAATAAATTAATGTCATGATAAAAGTGGATATCAAACTAATATCAAAATTCATAAATCTAAATTTTGTTTTGAAAATATAAAATATATTAAAAAATAGAGTACAAAGGACCACTAATACCTATTACCCAAGTCCAATAGTGATCAAGACTTCCACATATTTGTTTACTTTTTCATTTTTTTCCTATTTTACTTATAGTATTTTAAAGCAAATCCTGTGTATCCATATCATTTCATCCCTTCATACCTCAACTTGTGTATCTAGAAAGTGTGGGTAGTTTGTTACATAAATATTTATTTAACTGTTAGGTTATTACATCTAACAAAATTAATTATAATCCCATGTTACCACCTAATATCCTCATCCATAATAGAATATTTCCTCTTTTTTCAAAAATATCTTCTTTGCATTAGGTTTATTTTAATCATGATACAAGCAAGGTCTACACTTTTGTTTTATTATGTCTCTTAAATCTCTTTGATATGTTTTTTTCTGTATCACTAACTTATTACAAAACCAAAGTTAATTGTTCTTAACAGTGGCTAATACCGTGTTTCTCCAAAAATAAGACCTACCCATAAAATAAGCCCTAGCAGGATTTCTAAGCATTTGCGCAATATAAGCCCTACCCCGAAAATAAGACCTAGTGATGGGCGTGGCTACGCAGCGTATCTGCACAACCCGTGCATTTTAATTATGCTAAGATTGCCAGTAGATTCAGTGATAGATAACTAATTTTTTTAAAATTTCAGAATATTACAGAGTTATAAATATTTTGGTTACATAAATTGCTTTTGTACCATATGAGTCAAAGTTACAAGCGTGCCCATCAAACAGATAGTGTGCACTATACCCATTAGGTGTGAATTTACCCATCTCTTCCTTCCCCCAGCACCTGCTTGATTTCTGATGAGTTTTATCTCCATATGTGCATATAACTGTTGTTTGACTAGTGCCAATTTAATGGTGAGTACATGTGGTGTTTTTGTTTTTGTTTTCCATTTTTGTGATACTTCACTTAGAAGAAGGTCTCCAGTTCCATCCAGATTAATACAAGAGATTAGTTCACCATTTTTATGGCTGAGTAGTACTCCATGGTATTCATATTCCACATTTGATTAGTCCATTCATGTATTGATGGGCACTTTGGTTGTTTACACATCTATGCAATTGTGAATTGTGCTGCTATAAACATTCGAGTGCAGGTATGTTTTTATAGAATTTTTTTGTGCCTTTCCAGTAGAGGGATTGCTGGATCAAATGGTAGTTCTACCTTTAGTTCTTTGAGGTATCTCCATACTACTTTCCATAGAGGTTGCACTATTTTGCAGTCCCATCAACAGTGTAAGAGTGTTCCTATCTCTACACATCCATGCCAGCATTTGTTGTTTTGGCTCTTTTTGATAAATGCCATTGTCACTGGAGTTAAGCGATATCTCATTGAAGTTTTGATTTGCATTTCCCTGATGATTAGAGATGTTGAACATTTTTTAATATGTTTTTCAGCCATTAGTATATCTTTCTTTAAAAGTTTTTCTTCATGTCTTTTGCCCATTTTTTAATGGCATTGTTTGATTTATTCTTGCTGATGAGTTCTTTATAGTTCTAGTTATTGGCCCCTTATCAGATGTGTAGCATGCAACTATTTTCTCCCATTCTGTAGGCTGTCTGTTTGCTCTAATGATAGTTTCTTTGGCTGTGCAGAAGCTTTTCAATTTGATCAGGTCCCATTTATTTATTTTTGTTACTGCTGTAATAGATTTTGGGGTCTGCTTCATAAATTCTTTGCCTAGGCCAATGTCTATAAGAATTTTTCAAACATTTTCTTCTAGAATTCTTACGCTTTCATGCCTTTAGTTTTGAGACTGTTATCCACTGTGAATTGATTTTTGTGAGTGGTGAGAGGTACAGATCCTGTTTCAATATTCTACATGTGGCTATCCAATTTTCCTAGCACCATTTATTGAATAGATTCTTTTCCCCAGTATATGTTTTTGTCTGCTTTGTCAAAGATCAGGTGGCAATATGAGGATTGCATTATATCTGAATTCTCTGTTCTGATCCTTTTGTCTGTGCCTCTGTTAATGTGCCAGTACTATGTGGTTTTGGTAATTATAGCCTTGTAGGATAGCCTGAAGTCTGGCAAACTGATCCCTCTGAATTTTTTCTTTTTGCTTATGGTTGCTTTGGCTATACAGGGTCTTCTATGGTTCCATATGTAACATAGAATTATTGTTTTCTAGATCTGTGAAAAATGATGTTGGTATTTCAATAGGGATTGCATTGAGTCTATAGATCACTTTGGGTAGTATAAACATTTTAACAATGTTGATTCTGCCAACCCATGAGCATGGCATGATTTTCCATCTTTTTACATCCTCTGCTATTTCCTTCCTTAGTATTTCATAGTTCTCCCTGTAGTACTCTTTCACCTGCTTAGTTAAATATATTCCTAGGTATTTTATTTTATTTGTTGTTATTGTGAAAGGTATTGAGTCTTTGATTTGACTGTTAGCTTGACTGTTGCTGGTATATATGAATACTACTGATTTGTGTATGTTGATTTTGTAACCTGAGACTTTGTTGAATTTATTGATCAGTTTCAGCAATCTCTTGGAAGAATCTTTGGAGTTTTATAGATATAAGATCATATCATCAGTAAAGAGCAATAATTTGACCTCATCTGCACCCATTTGGATACTTTTGATTTCCTTCTCATTTCTGATTACTCCTACTAAGACTTCCAGCACTATGTTGAATAGAAGTGGTGATAGTGGGGAACCTTGTCTGGTTCCACTTCTAAGTGAGAATGCTTTCAATTTTTCCTTGTTAAGTATGATGTTGGCTGTGGGTTTGTCATAGATGGCTTTTATAATTTTTAGGTACATTCCATGTATGCCTATTTTGGTAAGCATTCTTATCATAAAAGGGTGCTGAATTTTGTTGAATGCTTTTTCTGCATCTATTGAGAGGATCATATGGTCTTTGTTTTTACTTCTGTTTATGTGGTGAATCACACTTAGAGATTTGGATATGTTGAACCATCCGTCCATCTCTGGGATGAAGCCCACTTGGTCGTGATGGATTATTTTCTTGATGGGCAGTTATATTCAGTTTGCTATGATTTTATTGAGAATTATTACATCTATATTCACAAGGGATATTGGTCTGTAGTTTTCTCTCTTTGTTGAGTCCTTTCCTGGCTTAGGTATCAAGGTAATGTTGGCTTTGTAAAATGTGTTGGAGAGGATTCTTTCTTTCTTGATGTTATGGAATAATTTCTGCAAGATAGGTATCAGTTAAACTTTGTAGGTCTGTTAAAATTCAGGTGTGAAACCATCTGGTCCAGGACTTTTTTTTGGTGGAAGAGATTTTTATACTATTTGAAGATAATATCTTATGTTTCTGTGGTATCAGTTGTAATTTCTCCTTTTTCATTCCTGATTGAGGTCCTTTAATGTCTGATTTTGATTAAGTTAGCAAAAGGCCTGCCAATTTTGTTTATCTTTTCAAAGAACTAACTTTTTGTTTCATTGATCTTCTCTATAGTTCTTTTATTATTGATTTCATTTAGTTCTGTTCTAATCTTGGTTGTTTCTTTTCTTTTGCTGGTTTTGTGATTGGTTTGCTCATACTTTTCCAGTTCCTTGAGATGATTCATTAGATTGTTGATTTGTGATCTTTCTGTCTTTTGGATGTAGGCATTTATGACTATGAAGTTTCCTCTCAGGACTGCTTCCGCTGTATCCTACAGATTTTGATATCGTGTGTCCCCTTTATCATTTAGTTCATAGAATCTTTTGATTTCCATCTTAATTCCCTCCTTAACTTGATTATCATTCAGCAGTAAGTTGTTTAGTTTCCATGACTTTATATAGAGAGGAGTGTTTCTATTGGAGTTGATTTCTAATTTTATTGCACTGTGGTATGAGAAGATGTATGGTATAATTTCTATTTTTTAAAATTTGTTGAGACATGTTTTGTGGCCTAGGATATGATCAATCTTCAAGAATGTTGCATGAGCTGTTTAGAAGATCATATATTATTCAGTTGTTTTGGGGTAGAATGTTTTATAAATGTCTGTTAGGTCCATTTGTTCCAGAGTTCTGTTTAAGCCCATTGTTTCTTTGTTTATTTTCTGTTTGGAGGATATGTCTTGTGCTGTCAGAGGGGTGTTGAAGTCCCTGACTATTACAGTGCTGCTATTTATCATTTTGTTTAGATCAAGTAGGATTTGCTTTATGAATCTGGGCACATCTGTGTTAGGTGTGTAAATATTTAGATTTGTTATTTCTTGTTGAATTGTTCCCTTTACTGTTATATAATGACCACCTTTGTCTTTCTTTACCTTTTTGATTTGAAATCTATGTTATCTGATATGAGAAGTGCTACACCAGCTTTCTTTTCGTTTCCATTTGCATGATCCATCCCTTCACCTTGAGTTTGAATGAGTCCTCGTGATTAGATGTGTTTCCTGGAGACAGCAGATACTTGGCTTGCAGGGTTGTTTTTTTTATCTGTTCAGCCAGATTATGTCTCTTGAGTGGGGATTTCAAGCTGTACTCTAAGGGTAAAGCGCCTGGCTTTAAGTTCCAGAGTACAGCTCAGGGAAGACACAAGTCAGTGCAATCCCTCCCCAGACTGGTGTAGACCCAGTGTGATGTACCCTAGAGTTCAGGATGGCTTTAGATGTTGCCTGATCCCCATAGTGCCTGTTGTCTAGTGCAACAGCTCTGCACAGACTCCAGGCATATCCCCATGTAGGCAGGTAGGAGGTCTGTGGGGGTGGCAGGTGCTGTCTTGCAGTTCAGTCTGCACTGCATTGGTAGGGTTAGCACAGCACTCCCGGGCTCTATTCTCCACACATTCTCTAATCTTTTTATATGTATCTCCTCATCGCCTTTTTTCCACACTGAGCATCCAGCGTTGCTTCTCTGGGAATTCACAATTGAATAACTGATTTTTAAAAAGTAAGTGTGAGGGGATTTTTAAAATGGCACTTTAAAAAATTAAATCATCTTCTGTATAAATTCCAAAATGCAAGAAGTCACTCATCAGAAAACATTTACTTTATTCCTACTATGTGCTTGGCATTGTGCAAAGTTATAAAGATGGAAGAGACATGGTGCTTAAGGGACCCCACCCTCAAGTAATCCTCAGACTATGAGGAAGATACCTTACAATCAGTACTGTGACAAAGATATATATAGCATATTATGGAAGCATGAATGCCTGGCATTGAATTCATGTGTTTTCCCCTTATTTAGGGTATAAATGAGGAAATACAGGTTATGTTTTGAAGATAAGCAGGTATCCATCTTCCATAAGACATAAATTGTGGTTGTTTAATATCTTTGGATTTTTTTTAAGATCTGATTTGGATTTTTTAGATTTATACATGAAATAAGAAAAACAATTGTTCCTGGAATGAAGGTTTTGTAGGCTATGGTCTTCTAAAATCTTATTAAGGCAAGGCAGGCTAATAGAACAAATGACTGCTGTATTTTATATATGTTATTTGGAGACGTATAGTAATTTTTATTGCTTCAGTCTATGATATCACTGTAATACCCACATGCCCTATTTTTAAAAACCAAATAATTTTATAGAAAAAGAGAAGCTTTTTCAAGCAGTCTGTAGCAAGAATGTCTCGAATACGGTGAGGGCAAAGGTAAAGGGATATTTTTTGGTTCCTGTCTCAGTTTAGCTTAAAGGCATATGCAGATTAACAGAAAAAGAAAAGTAGAAAGCAATGGTAGTATTTAATTCTGTGTTAAATTAAGTCCACCATTTAGAAAAATATTGAAGTAGACTGAGGTAAAAACTGGAATCTTTATGGAAGTTGAACTTATTCTGGCCTTAAAAGATAGATTTTAAATGGTGAGGGGGCAAGAAATGATACTCCAGCTGAGAAGCAAAAATTTAGTTTATTTTGTAGAGGAAAAAAAAAGTGATCATGCTTTAAATTTAGATCGTGAATATTCTCAGATCTGCAAGATTTTTTTTTTAACTTTGAATGACTAGGGCTATAAATCCCTCATGGTTCCACTGAATGAATTTGCTCAGCATATTTTGCATTCAGATAACTGTGTTATAATATTTTTAAAATATTTCACATTGACACTTAAAATATATTTACTATATTTTATATTTGAAAGGTAAACTTTTCAAACCTATGGAATATTTGTTTTATTGTATTTCATTAGGTAATTCCACCTTGTTAATGATTTTAACTGTAAAAATATGCTGTTTTTAAAATCTACCTTTACTGCTAATGTCAGGGATCTACTCTAGTTTTATTACTCCTCCTCTGATTATATAGTTATAATATGTTAATGTAATCCTTAAAGCATGCTATATATATATGATCAGTGCATGGAGTCATTTTTGAACACAGCCAATATAAAATTTCCCATTGTAAAGGTCATTCAATAGCATTTTACTTTGTTGGTGGATTTGAGAGTATCTTCTGCTGTTTATGGAGATATTATTATCCATTTGTCTGCGGCCATGTGTTTGTATTATCATGTGTGAAATCTGTATTGTTGATCTGGCCTTGTAATGATTGATCTCTATGCCACTCCAGACATACTCACAGGTGACTGAAACTCATTTAAGCAAAAAATAAATCATGTTGTGTAGGTGGAAGATATATGATATTACTCAACTGAAAGTATTATTTCAGGAATATTAAATAGTTGGATCTAAATGTACAAGTTATGCTATCACAACTCTCTCTGGGTTACTTAACTCTGCTATATTCAGCTTGGTTTCAGTCTCAGGCCAGCTCTCCTCACCCAGAGGCAAAGTTAAAGCCTGCATGGCTAGAGTAGAGAAGGTTGATACCCAAAGGATTGGCAGGGACTGTTTCTGAAAGGAAAAGGTGCTGGGATGACAAAGAAGTAGGATATACCACAACAGAGCCCATGTTTAGTCTTATACACAATTATCTAAGTTTATGAAAATTGTTTTGATTGGCTTTCATCTTCTTTTATACATTTCTCTTTCTACTTTTATAATTAACCCAGATCCTGAAACCCAACATTCTCATTCTTTCTGCTAACTCCCATCCATGGCCTCCTACTCTGAAACCCCATGTAGTCCTACCCTCCCAGTGATGGATGGATGGCCTCCACTTAACTTCTCCTCTGCCACTTTTCTCAGTGTCTGATGTTAGCTCATCAAATTATATTTACTGAGCCTTAACTAAATCATTTGAAAAGTAGTTTTATATGTCTATATGATATATGCATATTATATATATATGCACTTATGAGGAATTGGCTCATGCAATTACTGAGGCTGAGAAGTCCCATGATCTGCCTTCTAAAAGCTGAATATCAAGGGAAGCCAAAGGTGTAGTTAAGTCCCAGTTTGAAGGCCTGAGAACCAGGGAAATTTATGATATAAGTAATGGTGTAAGTCTTAATATGTCCCAACTAAGCAGTCCAGCAGAATGGGTAAATTTTTCCTTCTTGTACCTCTTATTCTATTCAGGCTCTCAAGGATTGGATGATGTTCACCCACATTAGGGAGGACAATCTGTTTTACTTTGTCCACCCATCCAAATGCTAATCTCATCCAGAAACATTCTCAGAGACATACCAAGAAATATTAATAATGTCTAGCCAACTATCAGAACACCCTGTTATCCAGCCAAGTTGACACATAAAATTAACCATCACATATATTAATATGATTTATTATCATTATCATTATATATATTTTAAATAATGCATAATATAGATATATTAATACCAGTCCTGCTATGAAGTTCAGTTACGTGGAGGTTAAAGCTTTATGTGAATTTTAATACTTCATGAATACAAAACATTATTAAATAGGCTCCAACCCATATAAAATACATACCTTCCATTAGATTTGTTCAGGGAAATTCATAGTTAGATGTTAAATGATGACATGGATTTAATAAGTTTCATCCCAGAAGTATTTCTATTTTAAAAGTTGCTATCCAGAAATACAGAGCCTTAGGAATTGATTCCTGCTGATATAACAATAGCCTCATAAGTAGTAATTCTAGAGAGACAGCAGAGAATAGAGTTAAGATCATAGACTCGGGGCCAAACTGCATGATTTCACATCCCGATTTCTTCATGTGTAAATAGCAAATGAAGTTACTTAACCAGTTTATTGTAAATGAAATGTTATCTATGTAAAAGGCTTAGAAAAATGTCTAACACATAATGGGTGCTCAAATAATAATTGTTAAGTGAATATTGCTGTGGCACAGTATCTTAGAACAGTACCAAATGTACAGTTATACTCAATAAGAGTTTGTTGAGGGAAGAAGGGATTGACATTGAGGCAGATTTTGGGTTTGGAACAGGAGTTTTCAGAAATTACTGCTTTCCATGTTCATCTTAAAAGTTGTTCATTATTCTTGCTTCTTACTGTGTTATTCAATGGATGTTTTGTGTTTAAGAAAACTTAGTTATCTTCATTTAATTATAATAGTGTATCTTTCCTCCACTTTGTCCAACTGAAACAAATGAGTAAAGTTGTGTATGAAGCAATAATAAATTGTTTAAATACATCATATGTGGAAATTTTATAGCAAATGATAATGTTTCTTACTCAAGATTTACAAATTGTAGATTATTGTTCTATAATAAAATGGAAATAATGCATCAAATTTCTTTAGGAAGAATAAGAATATTAGGTGAAACTACTTGTAAAATACTTTATTTTCATATTAACATGTACATAAACCAACAAATATTGTATATTCATCTTCCAATTATACACAAACATGTATATACCTTTAGAAACAAAAACTGTGATCTGTATTAAAGATGCTGACTTAGGTTCAAATAGTGGTTGTATCATTCTCTAGATAAGGAGAAGTTATTTAGCCTTTCTGAAGCTGTTTCTTGATCTGCAGAATCTGGAGGGTAATATCTTTTAACCAGGTTGCTGTGAAAGATTAAGGGAACCAATAGATTAGGTGCATGGTGGTTCTAAGTGCTAATTTCTTCTCTAAGTCTCTCATTTTCTTCATTATTTGTTTTATGGTATTTGTATCTCAGAAAATATCTTTTACATTATTAAATAAAAATAGGTGTAGAATATTCATTTTTAAATTCGATTACGTCTCAGTTTAACATCTTATCAAAGATACCCAGAATATATTTAGCTGATTATTGGTCAGTGTGATGGTTTCCAAGGGGTTATATAAAATAGTTTATTGTTATGCTATGCATGGCTGAATCAGCTCCTTATCACACCATATATTTGGATTTCCTTTATTTCTTCCAAACTAACTCTGGAAATAGCCTAGAAGGTCCTAAGAGGAAATATTTTGAATAGGTGTAATCCTAAAATGAAAAACCATCAAAAGCCAGTTTATTTATTATTGAATGACCCCATGTACACATAGATATACTTAATTATTGTATTCTGACAACTGTACCTTAAGAAGGTCATCAACTGTTTATATGTGAATATGAACTGTTAAAGATTTTAAATTTTCAGATATTTAATGATTTGTACATTGGAATATATACCAGAGTCACTCATCTAATTGTTCTTGCTTTAAATTTGTCATATCCTTTGTATAGTGTTAGATACAGAAGCACTAAACTTAACAGACAATTGGGAAAAAACCTGATTCCCTTTTACTACACCAAAGTCAAAGGACATCTGAAGACTCGTAGGCAAATTATAAATTTATTTTATAGCATACTGACTTATAACTAATAGCCATAATCACAAAAATATCTTATATAGTTCTTGTTGGGCAAGTTAATTAAACATATCCATCCCTCAGTTTCCATACATGTTTAAAAAAATGCTAATACTAAGCTAGACTGCCTAAGCACCAAAGACATATCTGTTTCTAAGAATATGTGATTCAGTGATGCTCTTGCAAAATCGATGACAGGTTACTTTTTTGTTTGGCATATAGATATTGAGTGGAAATAGTAATTCCTCTTGCACAACCAAGTTCAACAAAACTTTCTGCCCTGATGGAAATGCTGCGTATGGCTACTGGGCCATACGCACTTGCAGTGTGACTAGTGTCACTGAGGAAATGAATTTCTAAGTTGATTTTGTATTAATTTGGATGCAAATTTAAATTGCCACAGCTCTTGAGTTATCAACTCATGAGCAAGATCTTTGAGAAATAGGGACAATTAGAAATAAAACATAAAAATGTATAAGGTTGTGCAACGAATTTAAAAGCAACAATTTCACCCTCTCTTTTCAGTCTCCTGCGCATAGTTACTCAAGCTATGACTCCGGCAAAAATGAGAGCGTAGACCGAGGTGCTGAGGACCTGTCACTAAACAGGGGAGATGAGGATGAAGATGACCACGACGACCACGACGATTCAGAGAAAGTGAACGAGACAGACGGCGTTGAAGCTGAGCGGCTCAAAGCTTTTAATGTGAGTCTTGCCACACTCCAAGTGTGGTTTAATTTTTACCACTTCACTTTCATGTTGTTGCTTGTTGGTAAATGTGGATATTTTAGAGACATGTTTGTTTAATTTACAGAAGGATTTAAAAAGTACATGAAACACTCTTTGCCAACCAGACACCAGAATTGCTGTGTTTTGTTTAGAATTTTAAAGCCAAATGTGAGCTGAAAACTGGAATTGTGTTGTGTGAGTATGCATGTTTACCTAGTGGATGGAGGGGGCCTCAGCTTAGTCCTCGGAAGAGTACGCCCGTCATCTGTTATTTCTTTTGCTTTCCTAGCTTATCTAATTATGCATGACAAAAGAGTCAATTGTTTGCTTTCAGAGATTAGTCCACTGTGCAGTGTAGCAATGTAACAGTCGTATTTATCATTAGTAGAGAATTTAATGAGGTGCTCAATTGTCACAGTCTACTGTTATTTCCTGATTTTTTTCTACACGATATTCTTTTCTGTCTGTGTGTCTGTCTGTCTGCCTTTCTCTCTCTTTTTCTCTCTCTATTTTTTAATCCAACCATTTAGAAAAGTCTTTAAAGAGTGTTTGCTTAAAATTTTCTGGCTTTCCATTGCAAAGTTCTCCAGTGCATAAACCAGAAAAGAGTATTTTTTCCTATCGGTAATCAAGACAGGAAGCTAGGAACAGAAGAGAGCAGCCCTCCAAACCCTTCTCCTCTGTCTCCCTCTTGCCAACAGATGTTTGTCAGGCTGTTTGTAGATGAAAACTTGGACCGAATGGTCCCAATCTCTAAGCAGCCCAAAGAAAAGATCCAGGCTATCATTGACTCATGCAGGCGACAATTCCCTGAGTATCAAGAGCGTGCCAGAAAACGTATACGTACTTACCTCAAGTCCTGCAGGCGGATGAAAAGAAGTGGTTTTGAGATGGTGAGTTTTGAATTAAAACACAGCCCTAGATTCATCAAAATCCCACATGTAAACCATGACACTATTTTTTTTTTCATCTTAGTGTCTTTTTTTAATTTTTTCCATAATGTCAGGTCAAAGGGGTTTTTGTTTGCTTGTTTGTTTTCTCCCCTTCTCCTTTTCATCTTCCTGAAGTATTTATTCCCTTTGTTTAATTTACTAAGGAATAGCTTGTGAGACCAGTGCTCACAGAACCATGTGGTACCATGTCACAGAAAATGAGGGTGATCTGAGTAAAAACCAGTGAGAACCAGCATCTCATTCACGTTTGTTTTCTTTCTGTTACTACTAAAGTGGGTATGAGGTCAACCAAATCTTGAACTGAGGCACTAGTTGTTGTTTTAGATGGGATGTTAGAATGGAGTTCTGTGGAACGAAAGGCAGTGGATGGAGCCGTCTAAAGAATATCGTTTTCATACCAATGGTTAATTAACAGCAAGCCTGAAAATAAGGGAATGAAAATACTCAGGGGAAATTTAAGACTTTGTTGTACTGGGTATGTTTATTTGTGTGCTTGTGGATGGTACCATGAGCTTTTATATTCAGCCAGGCTTTATAGATGGATGAAATTATGTTGATATTAGGTCACTTAACGGTGTGGAAATTAGAAACCAATGGATTTTTGGACTTATTCTATTTTACCTTGCTCTAATTATTATATCTAGAAACAGCACACACATTTACAATGTATGCTTTTTCCATTTCTTTATTTTTCATGTATATGAACAGAAACGTATTACAAATTTTCTGAAACCATTTTTTTCTACTCGTCTGCGAAGGCTCCATCAAAGCCTAGACTGTTAGTGTTTGTGATCTGTGACTACTTAATTAGGTGTGAATTGGTGAAGATAAGAAAGGTTTCAGAGTATGTCATATGAAATAACAAATCCACTATTACCAGTTTTTCTACATTGGCATGTAAACATATCTTTGATATTTTTTAAAGGGAAAGTGACTATTCTTTAAAGGGAAGAAGTCTTCCCAGGTGGCTAGGAGCACATGCTCTGTCCCCAGAGAGCCCGGTTTTGAGGTCTGGATCTAGCTGTATGATCTGGGCAAGTTACTTCTACTGCCTGTACTCACTTTTCTCCTCTGGAGATGATAATAATTCCTAATTTATAGACCCATGAGAATTATATAAGTTGTCTCATGTTAACTTCGGCAAGTCATTTCTGACAATAGTAAAGCACTCAAAGCATCTGAACTCTGAAAATATTATCAAAGATAATATTAATTCATCATCTGAAAACAATTTCCCAAAATGTTTTAATTTTACAATTGTAGAACACTCCAGTTAAGTATTTTCTTATTTCTCAGGGTACGTATGCTACACTGGAGTTGGAATTTGTGGTGGATAAGTCATTTTACACTAAAAATGGCACAATTTAGTAAGCTAAATTATGATGATAGAGGTCATATAATATAAGAGAGAATGAAAGATTGCTTGAAGGAAATAAATATATTTCCTCCATGAATTAATTATTTAATCATTATTATTACCTACATAACAAGAGACAGACAACAAATGAGAAAGATATCTAAGCAAGTGTAAAAACCTAGAAACCTAGCATTGACATCAGGTTCAAGGCCACTTACCAGTTGATGTAAAATTCTAATTCAAGCTAAGTGTATCTCATTCAGAACACAATACACTACATGTACTTTTCTCTTAAAATAACAATAGATAATATAGACAATAGATAATAATATAACAATAAAATAAATAACAATAAAATAAATAAAATAAAATAACAATAGATAATATAAATATTTTTATTTTTACCAGCCCTCTAGCATTACCATTTTTCCTTAACTTTTTAATATTACTTTAGAGACTATTTTCCTTGGTAAAATTTATCCTCATTTTTCATGATATAAAATTTGTATATTAATCATTCTTTAAGATAAAAAGATCATCACCATGGATAATTCTTAAGCTCTTTAAGTCATATTTCAGACATTCAACCATTTTTAAAAGACTAATTAGGATTTGTGTTAATCATATGCATTCACTTTAGTATGAATATAAAGGCATCTATTTAGTATAAACTTTGTGCTATGCATAGAGAAGGACAAAAAGTTGACTAATACAAGGTCAAGGAGTTTTAAAAACTAATTTTGAAGTAAATATGCTATAAGAAAATGACATAGTATTTAATTCTTAATTTTCATCCATTCATTTGATCATTTATTCAGTATATATATATATATATATATATATAATGGGCATAACATTATACAAAGTACTAAGAAGAAATATGAGACATATCTGACTCATTAATTAGGAAAGTAGAACATGTTCCCTAATCATCAAGATTTGTTGAGGTGACAAGTTGTGTGAAATGAATTCTTAAGTATAATAGTAATGCAAGGCCTTATTGTAATTGAATGTTAAATGAACAACATGGATGAAAATGTGTATTGTAGCCCATTCTGTTTTATATATTACTTAGTAATATAACACTGGAAATAACAGATTTACCATTCAGTTGACACTTGAAATTTTTATTTGTTTGGTTTTATTGTCATGGAGTGTGGGTAGGATTTTGCATCATTTTCAATACTCATTCTTACCCAGAATAGATAGGAAAAGGCATGGCTAGTGCAGACAGTAATTACTACTAAATACCTTACACAAATATTTTTTGCCCTCATAATTTTTAATTGTGATATAACATTCAAAGGGTGTTTTTTTTTAATTGAAACAACTTCAAACAAAAATCCTTTTTTCTATTGTGTTTTGTGTAGGCAGATATGAAGAAAATGTATCATTTTCAGTATGTGATTATTTTTACATGCATATTATTCTGAAATATGTAACAAGTCAACAAAGCAACTTAAGGAAGTTTTAATGTATTTATAAGAATGAATTATGCCAGGTGTGGTGGCTCATGCCTGTAATCCTAGCACTCTGGGAGGCCGAGGTAGGAGGATCACTTGAGCTCAGGAGCTCAGGAGTTTGAGACCAGCCTGAGCAAGAGTGAGATCCTGTGTCTACCAAAAATAGAAAAAATTAGCTGGGTGTGGTGGCACTCACCTGTAGTCCCCACTACTCGAGAGGCTGAGGCAGGAGGATCACTTGAGCCCACGAGTTTGAGGTTGTAGTGAGCTATGATGATGCCACTGCATTCTACCCAGGGTGACAGAGCAAGACTCTGTCAAGTGAATTATAATGTGTAGGATTATTTAGTAGGGGATTCTGTGTTATAAAATGAAAATAGAATTCAACAAGCTTAGCTTTTCTAGTTACTTAGGGTCTCAAAGGTCGGAAGATTCCTTAAGTGAAGTGAAACATAAAATATTGAATTATATGTTTCATGATGACTTTAAAAATTCAAAGGAATAATCCCATAGAGGTGGTTTATCACAACATGTATCAGAACTATACTTGAGAAACTTAGCATTTCCTTGGACTAAATTTCTGCTGTTTTTAATACAAAATCTGTTCATGTTTGATTATTCTACACTATCTCTAAAGAATTTACATGCCAACACAAATACTTTTAATTGGCTTCACTGAATGCATACAAACATTAAAATATGTATTTATGCATTCTTATCTCACTGGAATTATCAAGACCCCACAGGTCTTGATTGCTTAAGCAGCCAAAATTTCTATGTCATGTTCCAAATAGTCTCTATAATGTATGAGGTAGAATAAGCAAATTATGATACTTTTCTACATATTTTCACCAATTCACTATTAGCAATAATCTCAAATCATAAAGTCTCCAGAGCTGGATATAAAAGGGCATATTTTATGAAAAAGAAATCTAATAAGTTTGATCCAGAGTACTATCTCAGTTTTCATTAGATTTTTAAAAAGCCAATGAGTTAAGCAGCCTTTAAAGCAAACTTTAGACAAATCTATCAGATTGCTATTGAATCTGTTGTGCAGATTTGATGCCCAAGTTCAGCTACTTCTCTTGAAGAATATTTGTTGATTATTCCAAAAAAGAAATACATTTCTTGAAAGTGTCCTGATCTAAAATTCATTAGTACACGGAATAGTAAAGATCATGAAAACAAAGCTTTATGAACAAGGTGGAGTTGGCCCACAATGAATATCATCTGCATTCTGTGAGATGATTTCTCTTTTTTGTTTCCCGAATTTGCATTGAGAGACTCACCATGCTGCATATGCTTATATGTATTTCTGTAAAACTCAAATGAACATATTTAGGAGAGACAATAGCGTAAGAGATTTTTAGTTCATTGATTCTTCTTGTATCCCAGATTAGTTTCCCACTGTACCAAGTTAGATCAGGTAGCCTAGATATTTGAATTCAATAATGACAACCTCTTGAAAATTTACCTAGTTAGTTGCCGTTAATATTATGCCACTGACTATTTTTGTTTGCAGAAATAAGTCTCATACAACTTTGTCCTTTTGCCAAGGACATTGTCCACTAGGCTACTAAAGGGCCACCATAGAAGATCTCATGTCAGAAGTTTCTTCTAGAATTTAATACAAGAAAAAAAAAAATCACTTCTCTCAAGGAAATGGAGCGTTTCACTTATTTTCATCATGAGAACTATGAAACTTAATATGTTCACTTCCGTGCCTCACTGCCAGGAAGTTCAGAGCCAAACTCTTTCCAATGTCCCAGTTGTCTTTCTGTTTACTTTCTTAGTGTACAATATTCCTTGGTGGATCTGATATTTTTTAAGGGAAAAAATGAGATGTAAGTTTTGAAACAAATAAGTAAATACTTTAATTATAGAAACATCAAAAAACAGACCTTTCATGTTTAGGAAATAGTATTTTTTTGGCAGGATGTGACTTCTCGGATCATTTGCTTCTACTTGTCTAATGTAGCTCACGGTAGAGGGATCAGACCTTGTTTTCACTTCACAGTTTCCCTGATATCATAAAGCATTTGAAAAGCTATAGTGACACTTGTTATTCATCTTTCAGCAAATATACATATTACACAAATGACTCAAGTGTTTCTTTAAACTAAAACTTCTATAAAAAATATACCTAGCCCTTTATATGAGATCTTGATTAAAACCCTATAATACCTGTGTAGCTATTATTCATCACACAAAATTATCCTAACTGTGCAGGTTTCTCTTTTTGTGACCAATTAACTTAATTGATGCTAATTAGCAAACATTTTGTTCGAATTCTCTACCTGCTCTTTGTACCAATCCTTGCCCTCTACCTTAAAGTTGTCGTTTACCATTCCCAAGGATATTTTCACATCCTCTAAGCTCTTTATTAATAATATTCCTTTTTAATTGCATCTTATAATATCCTTCTTAATAATAATGATATCAAACCTGATCTCAAAGTTCTTTTGCCTTTCCAACTTCAGGGATCTGGATCTCTATTTCATGTTAGCCATTAGTAGCATGGATACACCTTGATCTTAGCCATCATTCAGAGAGCCTACACAAGCAATATTAAACATGTTCAGAATTTTCTAAAATTTCTCAAATATTCTCTGCTGCCTTTACAGAAAAAGTGTCTTGATCTTATTTACCCTGAATAAATAATCCTGCCACCTCTGCTCCCATATCATTCTGCAGCCTTTAGCACATTGCTCTATCTGCTCTCTGTATTATTTTACATGTTCTGTTTTCCCTTCTCACTGAGAGGAACATTTCTTCTCTTTTGCCTAAAAAAAATTCAGATTTCCAGAAAATATTTAATCTCTAATTCCTTATCTACAGTCCAAGTCCATCTTTCTTTGTCAGGTTCTCAAAAAATTATTTTATACTCAACAGATCATACCTCTTACCTCCAATTCCTGGGGCAGTCCCTCACATTCAGACCATTCAGACTTGTCTGGTTCTTACCATTCAACAGTTGGCCCTCCAAATCTGCAGATTCTGCCCTTGTGGATTCAACCAACTGATTGAAAATGTTTTAGAAAAAATAAGATGGTCATGCCTGTATTGAACATGTACAGACTTTTTTTCCCTTGTCAATATTCTCTAAACAATATAGTATCAAAACTATTTACATTCTTAGGTGTTATAAGTAAGCTAGAGATGATTTAAAGATACCATGCAAAAAATTTTTAAAACCACTGAAGTCTTAAAGATTCAAACCCATTTCATCTAACATCTTTCAGACACATTTACATATAAACTCTTCCTACTTTCACAGTGACTTCCCCCCATACACACACCCCTATAATGTTTACGACATCCAGGAACTTCAGCACTCAGGACACCCATCCTATTGAGGTACCCTTATATCTCAATTTTATTGGCTTACTGATAAGTCTACCTTTGTTCCTATAGTAGTCTTCCTCATTCTGGCTTTGATAGTATGAAACTTTATCATCTCAGAACAAATTCTGAATTTCTTACTATAATATTACAGCATATGACCTTTTGAACCTGAGAGATCTAGGTTCAATGTTCAATTCCTGTTTAAGTTGTATGATGTCAGGCTAGATTTTTCTAAAGGAGAGGATGTTATATGTGATTATATATATATAAAATTTATATATATAAATTTATTTTATTATATAAATATATATATGATGTTTACCATATAATCTGGCACATTAAAATTAAAGAGTAACTAGGTTGTAAAGAACATAGCCAACATATTTGTCAGAGTTACTCATTACTGGATTTTTAGCAAGATGTTGAACTGAGTCTCAAGAAATACCTCCCCTTCACATACAGACACCCCTCCCAACCCCCCACTACGAACACCCATACAAATCCTGAGTAAAATATAACAACTTTTAAAATACCTAGCTAAACTCAAAAGAAAGAAAAAGAAATCCCCAGGTACCTGATTGAATAGGAAACTCATAGCCAGAATTTTAAGCCCCCAATTGGATAGCGCAACAACCTAGGAAGATAGACACAGCAAACAGATTAGGGCTGGGTCTGAATGCTACCCTGCCCCAGCCCCAGTTCAGGATACATGGATTTTAGTTTGTGCCTAGGCAGGAACACAAACTGAAAACTGTGTATAAAGTTGGGATTGTAGCTCCAATCTGTTTGGATTGTAGATCCAAAGGGGATATTAGAATAAGGAACGTGTAACATTCCAAGAGGTGATGTGGAGAATTTTTTAGAATTGGACCTTGAATCCTACGTAAACAAATAGGACAGTACTGAGCAGTGTAAATAAAACAAATCCATACCTAGAAATATCATAGTAAAACCACAGAAGAGCAAAGACATCCTTAAATGTACCAGAAAGAAACAACAGATTATGAAAAACAGAAAAACAATTAGCCTGAACAACTTCTTGTCCTCATAATAAATGTCAGAAGATAATCTTCAGAGTACTAAGAAAAATTCTTCAAGATTTTAAGAAAAACCACTTTTAATTTACAAATCAGTATGCAGCTCAACTTTACTTTCAAAGTGAGGAATAAGGAAATACTTGAGACAACTACTGAAATTAATACGGTTGGAGTCCGAACAAACAAAAAAAATACACTCTACGAAGAAGGAAACTGAACCCAGAAGGAAACAATGGAAAATTAGCACCATTCATGGGCAAATCTGAAGAAAAGTGCTCTGATTTTATAGTCAGTAGATCTTGGTGGTTATTTGTGCTTCACCAGTTGTTACCTGTGGACTTTATATCTCTGAGATTTAGTTTCCTCATAGAAAAAATAATGAAAACAATAGCTCTTATCTTAAAGATGAAAACCAACAGCATTTGAAATAACAAATGTAAAAACAGCTACCTAGCTAGGACAGTACCTGGTATGCATGAAGAACATGATAATTTTATTGAATTTCACAGTTCCCTTTATTAGGAAACCCTCATTGTCTCAAATTGTTGAATTACTTGGAGGACTAAATTAATTGTGTCTTTATCTATTTAATCCTTACTTCTAGCTAAGAGCAGCCTCAAATCTCTCTTTCTTCTGTGTGCAAATTGTACTTTGTGGTACATCTTTTGTAGTTTTATTTTATCCTGTCTTATATTACTGTTATCTATATATGGGCCTTAGCTCCTTAATAAGAAGTTATGTTCCTTGAGTACTATGCTGCTTAACTTGTTCATCTCTGTATCACCCACAATGTCGTACACAGTACAAGTAGTTACTGCTCATGAAAGTTCCCCAATTAATGTTCAATTCAACTGAACTAAAATTGTTGAATGAAAGATTGAGTGAATGAATAGATATTTACTAATGTGCTACTTTATGGTGGGAATTAATTGAGAGATGAGCTAATTTTTATTGTGTGATATGAGTTTCACAGTATCTTGCAATTACTATTTTAATTTTAAAAATTACTACTAACTGAAAATATGTTAAATTTTTAGGGAGCTTTTTCCTTTCTCTAAAGAAGACAATTATATAACATTTAATTTTAACTCTCTTTTTTAACTCCCGAAATGCTAATTTTTAAATTATTTTACCTATTTGACAATTAGCATGAATAGGTAGTGCTATTGTATGAATGGAATTGTTGTACGGTTTTAGTTTTATAAGTAAATTATTAGGGAAAAACATGCCATAATCTATAATAATTATAAGTATATATAATCACTTTTTTTCAGAATTAAATTTAAAATAGCTACTGCTTACCAGTAGATATTAAAATAAAGGATCACTTAGTTAAAAATGAAACCATGTTATGTTAGTTGATAATTTAATTGATCTTATGTCTTGATCAGAGGTATTGTCAGTTGACTACTAAACTGTGCTTCTGAGTATCAACTATAAGACTTTTTAATTTTTCATGTGTTTAGGAAAGATCGTTATTAATTGCCAATAATATTCTAAAATTAAGGCCAAGGCATAGACCATTAATTCATAAATAAAATATTTATAATGGAAGCCTAGATGAAGTTTAATTAGCTTATATTAAAAACACTTTCAAACTCCTTTTAAATGAGTCAAGGGAATTTTCTCAAGAAACTGGAAAAGTCCAAGGATTCACATATAGCTGGATCCATGGGCTCAAATGTCAGGCATTGTACTAGCTTGTCAAGTAAACTCTATGGGGTAGAGATAGTATTGATATTGTTTTTCTTCATATCTCTGAACTTGGCACAGTTCCTGATATATAGAAAATGATTATTAAATTAATGCATTTGTTGAATAAATAAATTAAGATACTAGCAACTTCATGTGCATTCCTTCATGGAATTCTAAAAACTACCCCATGATATGGAGATTATTTCTCTTGTTTTTATTTTTCCGACTGAACCTCAGTTTTGCCATTTATAAAAATAGAAATAATCATACCTAGCAGGGTGACTAAGGCTCAGAGATATTAAATCACCAAAACAATCACTTAGATAGCAAGTAGCTGATTATAGAATAATATCCATGTCAGTCTGACTTGGTTGTAAACTGTATTCATTCCACTGATATCTATGAATGAAACTACCTGGTTTATAGAAGGGATCCCTTAGGAGCTAAAACTTTCAATACAGACTGTATAATTATGCCTTTAGGTGTAGCTACATCATTTGGGAGAGAGAGTGTGTGTATATCATCCAGGTTGCAGAATGCTTAATAATGTATCTTATAAAGTAACAAGATTAAAAGGAATAATCTTAATTTAGGACCCTAACTGAAGTCTAACTACTGAATTGTTTACTTAAATTATCAGTGGATGTCACTATTGCTCCCAATCTGGCCTTATCTAATACTTGATTAAACTCTACTTAGACACTAGAGTCTAAAGAGCATTGCTACATTAACCCATGAACGTTACATTCTTAATTTTTTTTTTTACCTATTTAAAATTATAAAAATTCTGTGGCATCCAGCTGAATTTCAGGAGATTCAAAGTTGTTTAGTTTATAGTTTAAGGATCAAAAAAATTGCAGTTTGTTTCTGTGGTGGTAGGTTTTACTTGCATATATAAGAAAAGACACATTTACATAGTTCCAATAGCAATCACGTCTTAAATTCCCAATTAAAATGCAGCTTTTTAAACTCCAAATGCTCCATGTGGCAGTTTAGCCATCTGTTTAATGACACAACCACTACTGACTTGAGTATAGATAATTATTATGATAAGAATTGTGCTGGAGAAAGATCAACTCAGATCCCAGTTGAGAATGACAGTTAATTATGAAGAGATAATTAGTGAGGATCGTTAACATTATCTTATATCCAGGGGAAAAAGTAGATAACAAATCTTCCCAATTTAGGTATATATCATGTAAATGGTATAATTATATCTATTTTAATTATCATTTTAAATCTTTTAAGATATATATCAAATAGTATACATATTGACTATCTTCAACCAGAAAGAGAAGTGTTGTTTTTCTTAAATTGTCTATTGAATTCTTTGCATTTGATTTTTTTGTCAAAAATATTCTTATCTCTAGTTATTACATGGAAGCTTTTGTGTATGATGGCCACTCTTACAAATATAAGAGGAAATTTTTAGCACTTATCCCTGATGGAATCTATGACTACAGCCTTTAATATACCTTGCTAATTATGTCCCAGGAAGACCCTAATGTGGTGATATTAGGACAAGCTCTCACCTATCAAATGTGGTGATGGAAAGGAGAGTTTAAATGAAGATGATTCTCAGAACTCATAGTAAATAATAGTTTTAAATTTTTCTATGATAAAATTGTTTTATAAGGAAAAAATTGATTAATTTCCTTCTCATTATCTTGATATGAGTACTTTTGAGTTGTGAAATGGATAAAAGCCAAATTATGCAGGAAAAATGCCAAAATAACTTTCATATAGTTGAGCTCTTGCTATTGGGGAGTGTTGGCATTTATTACAATTTGCCAGAGATGAAACCATCAGTATACAAAACTAAAGGGATTTTTAACAGGATTACCTCTCAGGAGAGAGAGAATTCTGCCTGACTCCTGTTTTCTCATTTGGGGCATGAAATTACATTTTGTTATGTTTCATGTAAAGTAATTTCTTGGCACTTCTGGCTGCTTTAACATTAAAATCTTGTAAATTTAGATTGCATCAGTTTAGAATTTGTGGCATAACTTAGATAAGTTACATTTTTATCTTTGTTCTACTATTGAAGAAGGATTCTAAAGATTAGGAAAATATATTAGAAGGATTTCAATCATTTTAAGAGAAGGATGTTAGGGAGATCCTAATATATTCTTTGCTTAAATGCAAAGAGGTGTTAGTTGTAAATGGATTCCTTTGTAGGAATGTGTAGTATTGAAGAGCTTTACCTTTATGTAAGCTCACTGAGGCCTTAATTGTAAAATGAGAATAATTGCTCACTAAGGATTATTATTCCCAATTTGTCATCAGGGACTTAGATTCAAATCCAGAAGTTTCCACAAACATAGCTGCATGATCTTGCCAAGTTATATAATCTCTCAGAACTTTAATTTGTTTTTATCTTAAATATGATTAGTATAAGTACTTCACTCAAAGACTATTTGGAAGATTAAATTTGATAATGAATCTAAGCTTTTTGTATTAATGCCTGTACATCCTAAGCACCCAATAGGAGTTACCTATTATTAACATTTACCTAAAAATTTAATGAGGATGGATCTGGATTTCCATTTGGAGGTACACATTTGATTATATACTTGAGATATAGTAAATTCTTTGAAAAATGCATATATATTCTTAAACTGGAATATAGATTTTGTGAATTCATTCTGCCTTTCTCACCAATGAGCTTGAATTAATTATGATGCTTATAACACATCCATGTAAAGGGCAATCTTTGACCTGCTTACTTTTTTTTTAGTTGAAAACAATGGTTTGTATATAAGGAATTTTTTAGAATATTTTGTTTTGTTACTGATAAATTATGTGAAAGTACAAAATAGACAACAGAATTTAAGAGAGTAAAAGAGTTGAAAATTGAGAGACATAGAACCCGGGTTCTAGAGCTAGCTCAGTTTGTCCTTTGGCAAATTGCTTAATCTACCTGGGTTTCAGTTTCTTCCAAGTTTAGAGAAGAAACGAGTACTGGATAATTTCTATGGCCATTTACAGTTATCAAATTATAATTCTACAATAAACTCAGAATAACTCTATTTTCAAAATTATACTATTTATCTGCAGGCAATGTTGAATTATGTATCTTTGTTTCTACTTATTTTTCCCACTCAATTGGGAAGCATATATGATTTATCTTGAAGTTGACTTTTTTCCCAAAATCTTGAAATATTAAGTTATCAAGTGACTTTAAAGAATATCTAGCTCCACTCAGCCAAGATATTATTCTATTAAATAGTTTCTGAGAAGACCAATTTAACACATCTGGGGAAGACCCAACTTTCCCCATCATTTTCTCTGAAAAGGAAATTACATAAATTATGCATAAAAACTTTTACTGTTCAATCGTTTAGTAAAAGTTGATTTTAAAAATTAAAAAGAATTTGAAAGCAAATGCTACCAAATAATTTTAATTAAAGGGATATTTTAGTGTGTGTTCTCCTTACTCAACAAACTTGTGTACATTTAAAGAATTTGTGTGTTTATTAATACAATTTAATCAACTGAATAAAATTCTGTAGCTTGATATATTTCTAATTTGGAATATATTCTGTTTGATAAAGAGAGAAAAATAGATGTAATGAAGAACTAAAATATATCTCTATAAATCCTATGGGGCTAACAAGAATTGGATTAAGAAAAGGGAGGTTGCTGATGTTTTATTTAGATTCTGTTAATTTCATCCCTGGAACTAGATGAAGGATCAAATAATGAAGTTTATAAAGGTGTAAACCCTCGCTCCCATTTGAGTGATGCTAGCTACAATCAAATGATTTTTCTTTTTTCGTAATGAAATGTTCTTATTCTTACTTTTTCTACAACACCTTTGCCTCAAAAAATAGTTCAGTCAAGAAGGGTATTAATGAGTACCTAATTCCCATGTAGAATAGGTTACAATTTTGAACCCAGCAGTGGCTATCTATTAATGAGACACTGATTTTATAGCTTAATATTTATTTGGTTATTTAGTTCTGGACTACAGACTTTTTTTTTTTTTTTAACATTTACCTTATTTGACCCTTTATTCCCAAGGCATAGTCCTGGCTTTCTAATTTCCTTCTCAGACCACGTCTATTGCATTTTTTCCTGCCACCTCAGGGCCCCTCTCTTCTCTTTCTTTTGCAAAAATAGCATTCCAGATATCCTCCTGCTTTATTGTCAAAGTTGTCTAACCATCATGTCAGATATCTCACAGGGTTAGCAGAAGAAGACTGTAGCCTATACCTCTCCTCCCTTTTGCCTACAGAGGCTACTTTGAGGGGAAGCAGCGAGGAAGTTTGCTGAAGCACCTGCAGAAATTGTTTCCTAGTTCACCCAAGATCAGAGCCTGCTCTCTTTCTACACTATACAAATTTGATCAATGAATTTTTTAAACCACTGTGGTCTGAATTTATCTGTTCTAGAATATTATTTGAGACATCAACCCTATGGTTCAATTTGCTAAGGCACATTTTACATGCCAGAGTTGGTAAAATGAATGAGGTACAATAAAGGCATGTTCAAGTTTCTTTTAAAAAGTATAAAAGGTCTCAATTAGTTTGGAAGCTTCTAATTACCAACATTCACACTTATTTTGGACTGAGGCATTGAAAACCCTACGGCAGCATGCCACTATAGATACTAGATTCCCAAAAGATACTTTTGTTTTATGATTTCACATTATTGTACTGTCTTATCTGGTTTAATTTTTATGTTATTTCTTATCTATAATTTGCTTATCATAATTAAAAAACTGTTCTATATCATTAAGTACTTCATCTTTCAGCTAGATGATTTTGCATGTAATTATGGGAAAAAAGAATTGAAAACTTTTCTATGATTATCACAAATGATATAAAGAGCTATAAATAATTTATAGTTAATTAGGAGCTTAGTTGGGGGCTTAATTAATTTCTGTATGGGCTGTATAGAAGATAGATTTCAACATATACCTGTTAATAATGTCAACTCATATTTTATAAATGAAACAAAACATGCATGTACACACATGGGTAAATATTATCTTACATTGAAAACACCAAACCTTTGGTATATCAAAATAATACTAGGACTGACTTTTTATTTTGTATTTAAACTAAAATAAGTATTTTTAAAGCATTTTAATCACATCAATTGTGTCACAATTTAGACTATAAATATTCATAATATTTCATATTAAGATTATTTGACATGGTCTGAGTATCTGTTAGTTTTTTTTAAAACTATGTTTCAGCCCTGTCACTTGTTTTTGTTTTGTTTTCTTGTGCATTGTCATATGTTATAAATGAACTAAAGAACTTGTTTTATTTGTAAGATCCAGTTAGCAATTCTGTCACTGCCTGTTCAAACTCCAGCTTAATGACCCAGACTAGATACTTGTAACAGTGGGTCTGTGGGAATGAATGATGGATCTGTGTAGCAATGATAGCTTAACCTCTAACTAGCTTTCATTTTTCATCTTTGCAATTTCCATTTCCTCTTTTTATTGAAATAAGTTCAGTTGAAATTAATGGATCCTCCTGCACGTGTTGATGGTCCTGTGAGCTCTTCTGAGAGTTGCGTTGGCCTGCCTGTTAATGATACTGTTAATAATTTTTTTCATATTTTTTTTTCTCTTTTTCTTTTTAGTCTCGACCTATTCCTTCTCACCTTACTTCAGCAGTTGCAGAGAGTATCTTGGCTTCAGCCTGTGAGAGTGAGAGTAGAAATGCTGCCAAGAGGATGCGTCTGGAGAGACAACAGGTACTGAGGCTTCTTGCAGTCCGGTGGTCACCAGCTATTGCAAACACAGTTAATTTCATTTGATTTATACAGGAGAGTAAAAACTCTTGAGCGATTTATAGTACATAGAGATATAATTTTTATATCTTTATGGTGAGAATTTAAACTTGAAAAATACATGTTCATGTGGTCAATGGAGATAAACAACAAAACATTTTCCATGGTGAAAATGGAAACTAACAAGTTATCATTCTGTTTAACACCCAAATTGAAGGCTAATTACTTCGTAAGAGGTTCTAACTCTTAATTCATTTACAACAGTTTTCTAAATTTACCTCATCATTTATCATAGTGACCTGATCATGTTCTTTAATATCTTCTGGTCTACTGCCAAATGCCAATAGATTATGCTGGTGTGGTGAAAGTACAACATAACTTTGAAAGACTAGAAAACCATAAAATGGGGATATAACATAATGAAAATCCATGTCTTGAGCTAACTCCCGTATTAATTCATCACTTACTGTATGTCAGTTGCATATCATCTTTATGTCCCTTTTATAACGGTGTATGTCTGTATAGTGTGGATAAATTTATTTTCGGTTCATTGTTCATTGGTGTTTTACTCAATCTTTCTCTTGGTTTATCTATATAGTTCTGTCTCCCCTTTTCATCTCTAGAATGTCTTTTCTTATCTTTATCCATAATAAAAAACTAAATTATAACCCCCATAATATGCTGAAATATAAAAAAAAGAAAGTGAAAAAAA
>VBSM01003157.1:21032481-21080397 GCA_008086735.1 Cheirogaleus medius | reverse complement strand
GATATATACACACATATGCCCAGAGAATTGAAAACAAATGTTCAAACAAAAGCTTGCACATAAATGTTCATAGCAACATTATTCATAATAGCACAGTGTAAACAATCTAATGCTCATCAATTGATGAATGGATTTTTTTAAATGGATAAACAAATGTATACTCATACGATGAAATATTATTCAGCCATAAACAGACACTCAAACA
This sequence comes from Cheirogaleus medius, assembly GCA_008086735.1. Classification (NCBI taxonomy): domain Eukaryota; kingdom Metazoa; phylum Chordata; class Mammalia; order Primates; family Cheirogaleidae; genus Cheirogaleus; species Cheirogaleus medius. The sequence goes on along the minus strand of VBSM01003157.1, from coordinate 21,080,192 downwards.
TGCTATATTGTGGATGAACCTTGAAAACATAAGGCTAAGTAAAAGAAACCAGACACAAAAGGACACCTATTATATGCTTCCATTTATATGAAATGTGCAAGATAGGTAAAATCTCTAGACAGAAAGTAGACTAGTAGTTGATAGGGTTTGGTGGAAGTGGACTGTGGATACAAAGTTACTTTCCAGGGTGAGGAAAATGTTCCGGAATTAGATAGCAGTGCTGGTTGTACAACCATTTGAATATAATAAAAATTCTGATTTTCAAAAAATCCCCTAAATTATAATATATTAAATATTATACATAAAAGTTTACTGTAGTCTGACTTTTAAATTATTTTTACAACGAAAGAACTGGGTGTTTCATATTTCTAATTGAGGTTGAGATGAATTGAGACTAAATAAAGTTGGTCTAATTTTGTTTCTCCTGTGAGCCAGTGGGCTTCAGAGAAACAAAAAGAGTTTTCCATTCCAGTTATAGAATATTTTGAAATGTTTAAGAATGGTATCATCTTTGATTTGATATATTTATTAAACTATCATGTGCTAATAATTCTGAATGCTGCAAAAGATGAAGCCTTTAGTTAAGTAAAAAATACTGTTTTAGCTTTGGATAAAAAGTATGTAAAAATTCTGATTTTGAATTTGTTAATCATGCTGCCAGTATTTATTTACATATATGCCCTCAGTTGAGACATTATCATTATTATGTCTATAAAATTTACTTAATTACAGTGAGTTATAGCACTATATATAAGACCTTCTAGCATAGTGGTTAGGATTGCACATTCTGGAGTTGAATAGACCTGGTTTTGATTTTCATCTTTATCCTTACTAATTGTGTGACCTTTAGCAAACTATTCCAGTTCTGAGTGCTTCAGTTTATTCATATGAAAGACAAAAATAATAACAGTACTAATCCTATGGGGTCATTATGAGAATGTTAAATGACAGATGCATGACATGTACTTAGCATTTTGCCTGGCACATAGTAAGCATCTATAATTTCAGCCTAGAAAAGAAGACTTCGATGTCTAGCATGTCTGTCACTGCATTTGTATCAGTAAACTAGAAAGCATTAATAATACTATCTCAGGTACAAGAGTTTTGAAGTCAAACTAAGTCCATTTGAGAAAAAGATCCTAATTCTAGAAATCGGAATAATAAGACTTCTGAGATTTCCAGAACTTTCCTTGTTATCTTCTAGCCATATATCCCCCCTAGTCTATACTCTAGACTATCCCTGCATAGTGCCAATCATATATAGATTTATGAAAATTAAATGACTGATCCCTGTTATGTACTACCTACAATATCACTCTACAATATCCCCCAAAGCTAGTCATCTACCAATATTTGGTCCAATTACTTAATCACTGTTGGCCTAATCTATAAAATGGAGGATCCACATGTCAAATTTTAGTTATTGTGAGGATTTAGGTAAATGCATATAAAAGCATAATGTACTTTATAATTTTATATATTGTTAAAGATATATTCACCATTTGCTTAAATATCTCAAATCCCACTAATACACTTCCTACTGTCAGAGACCTATAATTGTTTTGAAAGTCTTTAAATTGAGCTCAAATTTGCTTCCTAGAGCTTCCACCCAGTTGAAAAAAACTGTTAGAAATAGTGAGGAGTGGGACTTCCTCCTACTGTCCCAAGGACAGGGACTAGGAAGGGTTGGGGCCAATGGTCCTTGACCCTACTTCCTATATAAGTTGTTTCCTCTATGTCCTCATATATACTGATTATTTATTGCAAGTCTCCATCACCTATGAATGGAGGATGCCCAATATCATCTCCACATAGGAATGTTCTTTCCTAAAAGAGTTTCAGAGGGCTTGAGATTTGTGAGGAATAAGGAATAAATGATTTCTTAAATGACACTCTGTGATTTCTTAGAAAAATCCATTAGGTACTTTCAGACATTTTTTCATTTATTATTCTCAACAATGCCATGAGAATAAGTATTATTGTTCTCATTTACATATTAGGAATCTGAGGCCAGAGAAATGGGATAATTCATGCAAGATACATGGGAAAGTCAGGATATGAGTTTGTATTAGGAAAGGCTGACACCTGAGATCTTTCCACAATTCTATATTGTCTTTTCATTAATTATATTCCCCCAAGGGAAAACCCATATCCTAGAACCAAATCTTACAACTCATATCATGTGGACCTCTGCTCACAATGTTTTCTTAGTGTAGTTTTCTTCTGGAAAATGATTTACTTCATTCACAAATATTTTACACTCTACCATAACTAGCAAACCAGGTTTTGCCCAGATATCAGCCTAAAAAATGTTACAAACTTCCCAAAGTGTTTCACTTTGGGAGAACTAATTATGTATGCACTGTGAATACTAGTTTCGTGTTTATAATTAGTATTTCAAAAATACCTAAACCATTTCTTATTACTATGAATTCTATGGATTTCCTTTGGTATGCCACATGGAGACTTCTACCAAGTGATTCTGCTTCTCACCACAGCATGGAGTTGGCCAGGACCCTTCTCCAAATCGGATCCAAACACTCTTTGCCCAAGTAGAGACAGCCAGAGTTCTTTTGCATGTTGACAATGAGATCATCCTTTCTGTGTGCATTCATAACCCAACTCACAACTCAGAGAACTTTACAGTGACTCAACAATGGTTCTTCATCGTACCTCTGACTTTCTATGAGTGCACAAAAGTTCAAAAATTAAACAGTTTAAATCTGTTTTCCGTTAAGCCACCCATCTGACCGCTTGCTGCCAATTGTTAGTCACGTGAAGAGCTGTAGTTATGCATGTCCTTCAGAGTTTATGAAGCTTGATGAATGCATTGGATTTTTTAAAGCTCTTTGAGCTGTAAACATGAAAGGTGTTACAGATGTGCTAAATACCTTATGCCGTATGTCCATTTTGCACCAAAGTCCAGAGGAAGCTTATTATGCAGCTTCAGCCTGAAGCAAGCCAGTGGCAAGGACAGGAGCCTACTGCTTCATCAGGAATCAGATTTCACAGAACTGAGGTTAATCCTCAGTGCATTTTAACATATACTCAGCATATTTTTAACATCAAAATCTAAAATTTTTATATCATCTAGGAAATTATTCACTTTGATAAGTCAGAAAGATGGACAAATCTAGGCTTCACTTGTATAGCTCTGTGACATTGCTCAAATTTTGTGGGTTCTTTTTCTATATCTTTATTATTTAGATATTTCTTTTCCCTTAACAAAGATATTACCGTTCTTGGTGATAATTGATTTGAAGAGACAGACAAAGGTAGAAAGTGAGAGAGATTAGAACCAACTATTTGTTGGTGATTTATCTCCTGTAAGTATGTAGTTTTTGCTATTTTTGAGGGGTGATATATATTTTATCCATAGGCTTGATGACTGATTAAGGTAGAAAGATTTTGAGGAATGAGAGGGTTTCTTTTCTCTCTCCACAGTGATTTCAATTAAAGTAGTTTGTAATTCTGTAAAAGGGATCACATAAAGCCAACCATCAAGGGCTTCCCCAGTGGGAGCCCAGCAGATACTGCATCTAAAGCACAAAGCAGGAGAGCTGGGTGACAGTTTTTGCAAGGGCAAGGACAGATGGAAAATCAATAGTTGACTGTGATGTGACACCTTTGACTCTATTGACAAGAACACAGTGGGGTAGGGGAAGGGGAAATGGCATGTTAGTTACCTGTCATATAATAAAAGGTAAGGTTGCAGAAAAGAAAGCACTAAAAACTTATACATCACTAAGTTAAAAAATTAAAAAAACAACCCAAGTGCTCATCAATACATGAGTGGATTAATAAAATGTGGTATATACGTACCATGGAGTTCTATTCAGCCACAAAAAACAATGGTGATATAGCAAGCACCTCTTGTAGTATCCCGGATACAGCTGGAACCCATTCTACTAAGTGAAGTATCCCACGAATGGATAAACAGGCACCACATGGACTCACCATCAAATTAGTTTTAACTGATCAACACTTATATGCATATATAGTAGTAACATTCATTAGGTGTCCGGCAGATGGGGGGGAGGGGATGGGTATATACACGTAATGGGTGCGGTACACACCGTGTGGGGATGGACATGCTTGAAGCTCTGACTCGGGTGGAGCAAGGGCAATATACGTAACCTAAACATTTGTACCCCCATAATATGCTGAAATAAAAAAAAAAACACTTAATAAACCAGCATGAACCCAGGACCTAAAAATATTTAGTAACTCTATACTTCCTTGTTTATTCTTTTAATCATGCTGAATTCACTGCAATCTTTATCTGTTCATGGTTTTTCTTTTGTTCTGTTAGGGTACTAATGAGTGGGAATATTATTAAAAGAAATTTAATTGCAGGTACAAAAGTTGAAATTGTAGCCATATAAGCATGAGGGAAATTTTAATGCAATTTTTTTTTATTTTGTTATGGATGTATTTAAAAGGGAAATTTTAATGCAAATTTTTTTTATTTTGTTACAGCTGTATTTAAAAACTATCTAAAACAGTGTGATAAAGACACAGTTTTTCAGACAAGAAGGTTTTCTTTCACATTTCATCCTATAGTTGTATGTCCTTTTGGTAACATTTATAAACATTAAAAAAATACCTAACTGAAAGTAACAATTTTCAATAGGATTTTATTTTTAAATTTAAACATTATGATAGTAAGTAAGACATGGCCTTAAAACTATTTCCACGGCCTGCCAGCCCACACCTCCCCAGCCCTATTTTCAATCATGCTCAGCTTTTCTACTTATAACATTTTCCTTTTTTATATACAATGTCAGGAAAAAAAAAACTATATCTTTGAGTCTTTCTATGTTTTTCAATATGACCCTTTCATCCGCAGAAGAGAATATACTATATAAGAAAAACATATATACTATATGAGAAAAAAGTATGGGCATACCTCATTTTATCATGTTTTGCTTTATTGTGCTTCACAGATATTGTATTTTTTTACAAATTGAAGGGTTGTAAAGTCCTGTGTCAGGCAAGTCTGTTGACACCATATTTCCAACAGCATGCGCTCACTCTGTGGTCTCTGTGTCACATTTTGTAATTCTTGCACTATTTTAAACTTTTTCATTATTATTATATCTGTCATGGTGACCTGTGATCAGTGATCTTTGATGTTAACTATTATGATTGTCTAGGGCCACCACAAACCATGCCCACATAAGAAAGAAAACTTAATTGATAGATGTTATGTGTGTTCTAACCGCTCTACTGACCTACCGTTCCCCTGTCTGTCTCCCTCTCCTGGGACCTCTCTATTCACTGAAACACTATCATATTGAAATTAGGCCAATTAATAACCCTACAATGGCCTCTATGTGATCAAGTGAAAAGAAAAGTTACAAGCCTCTTTAAGTCAAAAGCTAGAAATGATTACCCTTAGTGGGGAAGACATGTCGAAAGTTGGGATAGCCTGAGAGTAGGCCTCTTGCAGCATTTAGTCATTTGTGATTGCTAAAAAAAGTTCTTGAAGGACATTAAAAGTGCAACTCCAGTAAACACATGAATGATAAGAAAGCAAAACAGGCTTATTACTGATGTGGAGAAAGTTTCAGTGGTCTAGATAGAAAGATCAAACCAGACACAACATTCCCCTAAACCAAAGCCTAATCCGGAGCAAGGGCCTAACTCTCTTAAATTCTGTGTAGGCTAAGAGAAGTGAGGAAGCTGCAGAAGAAAAATTTGAAGTTAGCAGAGGTTGGTTCATGAGATTTGTGAAAAGAGGCCATCTTCATAACAAAAGTACAAGGTGAAACATCAAGTGCTGATATCGAAGCTGCAGCAAGTTATCCAGCAGATCTAGCTAAGACAGTTGATGAAGGTTGTTACACTAAGGAATAGATTTTTAATATAGACAAAACATCTTAATATCAGAAGAAAATGCCATCTAGGACTTTCATAGCTAAAGAGGAGACATGGATGCCTGGCTTCAAAGCTTCAGAGGATAAACTGAATTCCTTGTTAGGGGCTAATACACCTGCTGACTTTAAGTTGAATCCAGTGCTCATTTACTGTTCTGAAAATCCTACCGCCTTTAGCAGTTATGCTAAATCTACTTTTCTTGTGCTTTATAAATGGAAAAAGAAAACCTGGAGGACAGCACATCTGTTTATAGCATGGTTTATAGAATATTTTAAGCCCACTGTTGACACCTACTGCTCATAAAAAAAATATTTCTTTCCAATGTTTCTGGCCATTGACACCATACCTGGTCATCCAAGATCTCTAATGGAGAGTACAGGAACTTAATGTTCTTTTCATGCCTGCTAACACAGCATTCATTCTGCAGCCTATGGATCAAGGAATAATTTCAACTTTCAAGTCTTATTATTTAAAAATATATATTTTATAAGGCTATAGCTGTTTAGTGATTCCTCTGAAGGATCTGGGCAAAGTAAATGGAAAACCTTCTAGAAAGGATTCACCATTCTAGATGCGTTTAAGAACATTTGTAATTCATGGCAGAAGGTCAAAATAGCATGACAATCAGGAGTTTGGAAGAAGTTGATTCCAACCCTCATGGATGACTTTGAGGGGTTCAAGACTTCAGTGGAGGCGTTAACTGCAGATGTGGTGGAAATAGCAAAGGAACTAGAATGATAACTGGAGCCTGAATATGTGACTGAATTGCTGCAGTCTCATGATAAAACTTTAATAAATGAAGGATTTCTCAAGGATAGGCACAGAAAGTGATTTTCTGAGATGGCATCTATTTCAGGGGAAGATGCTGTGAATATTGTTGAAATGGCAACAAGGGATTGAGAATATTTCCTAAACTTAGTTGAAAAAGCAGGAGGATTAACTCTAATTTTGAAAGAAATTATACTATGAGTAAAATGTTATCAAACAGCATCACATGCTATGAAGAAAATTTTGTTAAAAAAAATCAATCAATGTGACAAACTTCATTGTTGTCTTATTTTAAGAAATCATCACAGCCAACCCAACCTTTAGCAACCACCTTATCAGTCAGCAGCCATCAATAGCGAGACAAGACTTTCCACCAGCAAAAAGATTATGACTCTCTGATGGCTAAGAAGATTATGAGCATTTTTTAACAACAAAGGGTTTTGTTTGTTTTTAGTTTTAGTTTTAGTCTTTTTTTAAGAGATAGGGTCTTGCTCTGTCATCTGGGCTGGAGTGCAGTGGTATCATCACTGCAGCCTCAAACTCACGGGCTCCAGTGATCCTCCTGACTCAGCCTCTCAAGTAACTGGGGCTACAGGCATGTGCCACCATGCCTGGCTAATTTTTCTATTTTTTGAAGAGACAGGATCTTGTTATGTTGCTCAGGCTGGTCTTGAATTCCTGGCCTCAAGCGAGCCTCCCATCTCAGCCTCCCAAAGTGCTAGCATTACAGGCAGGAGCCACTGTACCCAGCCAATAAAGTATTTTTTATTTAAGATATGTACATTGAGTTTTTGTTTTTTGTTTTGTTTTTGCTTTGTTTTGTTTTTCAGACATAAGGCTATTGAACACTGGATATACTACAGTATAGTGTACCCACAGCATTTATATGTACTGGGAAACCAAAATATTCATGTGACTTGCTCTATTGCAATATTCACTTTATTGTGGTGGTATGGAACAGAACCTGAAATATCCCCAAGTATGCCTGGACCCTGGAGGGTAGTTCTTGGAATACCTTCTACATGTGTAATTTTAAACTATGTGGGATAGAATATGTTTTACAAGTCATCTTTTTAATACAATTATCATAATTTTTATGGAAGCAGAGAAACTGAGGCTTACAGCAGTTAAATACGTTTCCCTAAAGTCATAGAATTGTTCAGGATGAAGCCCCACTTTGACACAATCTTTCTGCTTTTTAAAGTCATACTTACTATTACATTTTTAAAAAATCTATTCAATCATATGGACTTATTTTTGATAATTTGGGAAATGAAGAAATGAACAAAGAAGGAATACATTTTGTTAATAATTCCACCACCTGGTTTTATAGTAAAATTTCTTCTAGTATTTTTTCTATGCAAATCTCTTTTTTATAAAGCAAAATATCACATTGTATCTTCCCATATCAATTAGTGTTATGAGTATTTACTGTATCATTACATAATCTTATCAAGACTGTTTTTAAAAGCCACTTAATATTCCATGTCATTTTTAAATAAAATATTCAGTACTAATTCTATTTTAGCATAATTTACATGTAAAAAGAATGCCTTGCCTATTACTTGTTAGGGTAAATTATGAGAATTGGAATTACTGGGTCAAAGAGCAGCTAGGTTTTAAATGTCTTAATAAACATGGAGTCCTCATCCTTAATTTTTACCTTATTTGTACAAAATCAGGATTTGGGTTTATTTTATAGGTATATGCCTATTAAATCCTTGTTTAAATTTCTAAGAATCTTTGACTTGAAACCAGTAGTTCCTACCCATGTCAATTATAGAATCTCTTTTTCCAGTATATACCTTGAAATGCCCCACATTTATAATTAATATAAATTATCTCTGCCCACAATTAAAATACATATAATATTCTAATATTAATATAAATTATACATTTAAAGGAAAATATAGTAATATATAATAAAATAACATGTATTTTAATGTGGAAATGTGGGGACACTATGGCACTAGAAGATATAATGAAGTCATCAGATGCTTGCGCCTGTACATCAAATCAATACTCCCTTGATTTACATCATAGTGGCATTACTTAGATAATTCAATATATTTTTAAAATCAGGCATAAACTTTGTGATTATACCTAAAATGTGGTTAAGTTGTAGGCTCAGATAATTCTAAACAAGTTTTTCACCTACAAAGATATCTATCAAGACTTTTAAAAATTCCTTTGGGAACAGGGACAATTCTTAATCACAAGAGACTGCCTGGAAAATATCAGGGCTTCTAGTGAACCTGTTTCCCACCCATTTAATGCCGATAGCACCTGCTATATAGCTGCCAAATCTTCCCAGGGGGAGGTAACACTGGCTTGGGGAAGCACTGCTATGGACAAAATAGTCTAGGATTTGAATACAGGAATGAGAAACCTAAACTCCCAGATCTATTCCTTGATAGTGAATCCTTATTGACTCAGTCCCTCTTTTTGAAGAGACCTAACATGAGGCTCTAAACTCTCAAATTTTCAGTGGGCTTTGCCTTCATCTTGTCAAATTTCCTTCCATTCTTCCTTTATTCCTTTCTTTACTTTTGTTTTCTAATTTACCAGAGCCTAGAAGTAAAAAATATGTGGCATGAGATAAAAAATAACTTAATGTGACCCTTTGGTTTAATTGTATTATATTGCAAGTCTGAGGCAATTAAGGATCAATATCTGTATCAATTATGTCCCCAGTCAGTCATTCATTCACAAATAAATAAATAAATGTAGGTTATATATGACTTCCAAGTCCAGCTTTATTCTTGAAGTAAAATTCTCTTATATACTCATCATTCTATTAAAAATCTCCTAATGTATATTTATATTCTTTTTAATTTTGGAAGCCATCATATACTTAATTTCCTTGTTGTATATTTACAATAGGGATACCACAAAACCCAATGTTTTGCTATAAATTGAATGCCACAAAAAGATCAGGCCCTGTAGTCTTCAAAAATGTATGTTTTTGTCAGTTTTAATTACCCATATATATACTCAACATTGGAGGCTATGCACTTGATTGCTGTTTAGTTTCAGCGATGGATTTATACTAAACCATCTATATACTCACCTGGTCTCTAAAATAGCTGGTAATAATTAGTAATACATCATCTTCTAGGGGAATACAGGTTTTTCCCTATATGGTATATGGCTAACACAAGTAAATATCGAAATATAACCTTAAACTCATGAGCACAAAATTGTGAAAACATTAGCAAACAAATCCAGAGAGACTTGATTTAAAACATTCTCACCACCAAACACTTACCATCTTACCTCTATTAGAGCAAAACAGAATCTGGAAATGATTATAAGATTTTAAACCACTAAAATATGGAAGTATATGTTCCATTACTTTGTGTAAACATACAGAAATAATTATAAACATAAAAACTAAGGAAGGCAAAGATTAAAATTTTTATGGATCTATAAAATATCACTCATAGATAACTATAATACATATTTATCATTTTAATTTTAAAACTTGAATTCATTGTATACATCACATAATATTTGAGAAATGTGGTTAAAATAGTTCTACTGGAATTTTTTATTTGTTCTGCAAGGAAGAATATTTGACCTGAATTCTGTTGGTATTTTGAGAGCAAAATAATTGCTTAACTAATTTATATTCTTTCTGCATTAGTTTAATTTGGCTGGACTTCAAATATGAATTAATTCCAATATGAGTTCTTGAAATATAATGTTTTATTGACAAAAATTATAAACTTTCATCTTCTCCATGATTTTTGAACTCCTCTAGGTATTTTCTTAAGTCTTTCATGTATCTCTATCAGATAGCAAGGAATATGAATAATTGGAGAAATTACTATTGAATAGACCCTAAATTGGTTTCCTTTTTCAGCAAATATTAATTAAGCAGTCACCATGTGTCAGGCATTTTACTCAGTGTAGATGTTACAAAAGAAGTGAAGAGGGAGAACTTTTACTGAGAATTTACTAAGTGTCAGATTTATTTAGATTTACTTAGTGCTTTTCAGTATTAGATTCTTATTAATAATTCTGATAATATCACTAGGGAACAGGTGTTTATATTCTGCTTTACAGATGAATAAGACATATTTCATCAGTAAACTCACATTCTGTTAAAGCTTAATGAAAAAGCTAAATTAAATTATAAGCCTATCATCAGATTGATGTGAGATCCAGGGGAGAGTATTGCTAAGTCTGTCTGGAGAATCCAGGAGGGCTTCCCAGAGGAAGCACTGTTTGAGCCAGACCTTGAGAAATGAAGGAGATTTTTTTCTTTTTTTTGAGACAGAGTCTCACTCTGTTGCCCGGGCTAGAGTGCCGTGGCATCAGCCTAGCTCACAGCAACCTCAAACTCCTGGGCTCAAGTGATCCTCCTGCCTCAGCCTCCCAAGTAGCTGGGACTACAGGCATGCGCCACCATGCCCGGCTCATTTTTTCTATATATTTTTCGTTGGCCAATTAATTTCTTTCTATTCTATTCTCTTGCTCAGGCTAGTTTCGAACTCCTGACCTTGAGCGATCCGCCCGCCTCGGCCTCCCAGAGAACTAGGATTACAGGCGTGAGCCACCGCGCCCTGCCATGAAGGAGATTTTGACAGGCAGAAAAGATAGAGCACAATACTGTAGACATATGGAGTATTTCCAATAGAGAGAAGCTTTCAAGTATTAAAAACAGTGGTTTCCTATGAAGGAAACTTGGGATTCTTGGAAAGAAATGAAAGGAGAGAGAATTGCATGTGAAGGTTTAAAGTAGATTTTGCAGAGGTCTTACTTACCCTGTAAAGTTTTGTGGAGTTTAAGTGCATGCCAGAGAGGAGCAGTGAAAGACAGTGGCATGCGCCGTTTCTACAAAGCTTTAGAAGCTATGAACAATGGGGTGTGGATGGGACTGGGATAGGTGAGGTCCTAATATTGTGGAAGTATTTTCCATACCACCTCTTATTTCCATTTGGCTACTTAAATGCAATATTTAAATATGAGCATACACCAAAAGTAATTATGAAGATTAACTGCCACAAAATAATCATATAGCTACAGTATATTCCTAAGTTAAATATGAGTGATTTAGAAATGCTTATTCTTCCATGCTATTTAATACAACATGTACCCAGCTAATAAAGAATCCAAGTTTAATGTAGTCTTATAATTTTAGCATATGTAACTACATACCAAGATTACTGTTCTTTCTATCTTAAAGGTTGCTTTTTACGATGTCTCAAAAAACAGACATTTACAGTTTTTAATAAATGTATTTTTTATTTTTAAATTGAGAGTAAGATTACTTCTGTTAAAACTTTGTTGTTAGTGCATATATTTTCCTTACATAATGATAGATCAATGTATATCTGAGTAGTGAAGGACATATGGCATTTTACTAGTCCCTGCGAGGCATGTAGATCAAATGATTTCCCTCTCTCATGGATGAGGAATCTGAAACTGAGAAATTGTATTTCTTTTAGGCGACCTCTATGGTTTCTTCAGGAAGCTGGAAACAAGCCACAATTTCTGATTTTATTGTATTTCCATTACTCATTCTACTTTACTATTTGGTTTTCTGGCTTCATTGAGAATTCGCCCACATTTATACAGAAAATGATTTTTTAAAACATTAGGTACATCTTTGGTTTAGGATGTTATTAATTTCAAGGAGATAAATGGCAAGATATGAGTAGGTGGTTTGAATTCAGACACAGAAATTCAATATAACATGTTGATACACTTTTGCTGCCAAAGTCAAGGAAACATATGGTTGACTAGGTTCTCCATGAAGATAGCATCTTTGTTAATATTATTTTAAAACCAGTTATTTTTAGGCTTAGCAGATAAATGAAGAGTCTGACATATTTGGCTTATGCCACATATATTAATTTTTGTAATTTATTTCTCATAATGTGTTCATTCCTTGCCCTGTCCTTTCTCCTTAATCTATCCACTTTAAAATCCATTAGTTCCTGGGAAACACTATACATGTATTGGAGAAATTAAACCAGAGTCACAATTTTATTATGAAGTTAGATAATAGCTTGACAAATTGCTTCCTGAAGGATGCAATTTGTCACGTTTGGCCTGACTCATTGGTAAATACAATGAGACTAGTAGCCTCAAGGAATACACAGTTTTTACCTCATTTACTCAGTACTTTGGGAAATGAGTCTTTCTACAGAGCTGGATATTTTGGGGGAACTGAAGATTAGCCCTGATTAAAAATTATTTTACTTGTGGTTTTAGTAGAAATCTTTCTAAAATATAATCAAAGTGTTTTTATTTTATGACAGAAGATCAGCTTTGCTGAAATGGATCAATCTGTGTAAGTTTCTCAAGTTTCCATCTTCAGACAGAAGCCCTATCTTGTTGTATGAATATTATCAGTGGCCTTTGCCTTTGTCAATAATTAAAAAATAATAATTTTGTCATCAGCAATCCAGTAACTCCTAGACAGCTATGGGACAGCCTGTACTTGTTCTTATCTACACCCTATTAAGATATAAGAAGTAAAAGGAGGAAGGAGGACTATATCTCATTGGTTTGGTTTATGCAAAGCTATTTTCTAAGAGTCCTTACCAACACCTCCATCAGTAGGAAAATGATGCTCATGTAGACCAAAATCCAAGTGATATTTATTTCTAAGTTTCTTTTAATGTTTTGCCTTGAAGACAAGCAATGTCAAAATAGCATTTTAGATTATACAATTAAATTGAAAGTTGTACATTAAGATCAAATCACTTCTCCAGTAATATTCCATGTTCTTATTGTAGATTTTCTCGCTTTTATTATTTAATAAAACATAGTAGGACATTCTGGCACTCGGGGAACTCCCAACACATGGCAAGATCAATCACTTTTTTCATCAAGTTTGTGGTTAGCCTTCTGTGCTCAACTACTCTATGAAAATCTAAGTGACATTTAATAAAAATCATGGTTCTGACTTCTGGAAAGAGGCCAGAGAGCAAAAGTACAAAAAGCAGTTATAGCTGAAACTATAAACTTAAGTAATAAAATACTGTAGCTCAGTGTGAGTGAAAAGTTTCTAAAGGAAAAATTCTACAGGCATTCTGATTTTCATAAAAACAAAAACAGCAATTAAAGTAAAGCTTTACATTGGTAAATATTACTTTTCAAAAGAAGAACCTCTTTTTTGCATATTTTTCAAATTAGAAAATTATTTATTAAAGGACATATTAGACTAATTAAAAAAAAAAAAAGAACTGCAGGGAACCTAACAGACCACTTAGTTCCACAAATTTATTTTATAAGACACTTAGGCCTAGAGAAGTTAATTTTCAGCTTATATTTTCTTTCTTCCTGTCCTTCTTACTTTCTTTCCTTCCTTCCTTCCTTCCTTCCTCCCTCCTTCCCTCCCTCCCTCCCTCCTTTCCTTTGCCCATGCATTTTTTTATGTCACTAGAAATATAATTTCCCTTTAAAAGAAGAAAAAAGAAAAATATAGTGCAAAAAATTTAACTCCCTTTGGAATTCAGGGTAATGTTCTGAATAATGAAAATCAGAATGCTTCATAAATTTCAACTCTTAATGTCATCATACATTCATAGCATGTAAGAATTTGAATACTCCTTTGGTTGCAGAACTCAGAAGGTCACATTAGTTTAATTCATTTGCATTTTTCTATCATTAATTATTGCCTATGAAGCAAGTTTGAGAAGTCCAATGAAGCTGTCAAGCTTTGTATGAGTCTCTGTATTTGTGAGGAAAATTTTCTTCCTAGGGAAAGCCCAATTATCCATTTGTTTTCTTTAATCCTTTATATAGGATCTTGCATTTTAATTTTTAAAAATACAAGATCCTACTTAGTTTCCATAGAGTTTTACTACTATATGTGCACATGGGTGTTGATCAATTAGTTCCAATTAAAAAAAAAAGAAACATAAAAAAAGCCACAAGATCCTTTCTATAGTTCTTTACATTAAATTCATTTCTTGAACTACTGTTTATTTGATAATTCATATTCTAGTAACAAAATTTCTTGCAACTATTTCAAATACCCAGATCCAGGTTTAAATTCCAAGTTCTTCACCATTTAGTTATTAAAGTATCATCTGACTATATTTAGTAAATGAATCAGGACATGTATTGGAAGCATATCATATACAGTTGTATTAATACTTTTGTGTTATTTTATAGTTTTAATTTACATCCACATATATTTTCTCACTTAATTTTTTCAAAAACTCAGTAAAGTATACATTATTACTATTATTATTTACTACTAGAAATTACTTAAGTAGAAAATGCATTTCTTACTTGTTGCTCCTGGTTTCTTTCTGTAGGAATGACATTTGGGGGATTTAGAGATACTTGAGTGTGGAGCAGTTGTCCTAACTCTTTCTACCAGCATGTCTTTGCTCAAGTAGTTTCTCAGTTCCAATTGCACTTCTATGTTTATTTGTAGACCTATCTCAAGGTGCACCTACCTTAAGAAGTTCCTCCTAGATCAAATCTCAGTCCTCAAAACTATGCCCCTTTCCTAGTTCTCTATATAGCAACAACTATCAGCACTACATATTCTAGTAATTAATTATATACACAGCTGACATTGTAATGGTTTCCAAGTGTCTTATGGAATATTATTTGACTCTACAATTTTGTATTACTCTGTAGGATTAAAACAACCTTGTTTTTTGGCACAGTGAGCCCTAAAGATACCTAGTTACATACTGGGTACTACGTACCTAGTTACATACTAGGCACTTAATACACATCCATATGTGGGCTTGATGTAGCATGGCAAAAGTTCAGTTTCAGGGAGGAAAAGAGCTTTGAATAAGATGTCTAATAACACAAAAGGAATGCTCGAGCCTGAAAAAGGTAGTATGTAGCCAAACAAGATGTAATCATTGGGATTAATGCTATAATTTAAAGTATTGTCTGACTGCTTAGTAAACACAGTTTTAGCACCAAATAGAGAAAAATCACAATTACAGTATGATAGGAACCAAGGATGTAGGTTGTAGAGTAGATAAAGAATGTCTCAACATTCAGTTCTTTGGCTACTATTGCTTTTCACTGTTCAATGAGAAAAAGAAGGCTGCTATTAGGTATCTGACAAAGCCATTATACCAAGACGCAGATGCAGCGAGCTGACCTGACATTTGCCCCTGGATAGTTGTCATAGCAGCAGGCTGAATAGAGCAGCTTGATACAAGTGCTACTGCAGGCTCAGAAGGAAGTTCTGCCCTAAATGCAACACATTTAAACATTAGTATTCAAGCATGTATATTGTTCCCTACTGGTGGCCATCATTCTTCTTTATTCACTTCTTATCTAATTTTTAAATACTCATTTCATAAGAAATCCCTGTTTAAAGGCAATGATAATCATATGTCTCTGGAGGACTTTAGCTGTGCCAGCCACCAGAAGTAGAGACTATGTATCTAGGGTATTGTTCCTTGGGGAGAAGATATTTTAAACAGTGTTGCTAACAAAAGAAAGGTTTAGATACTGCAAACTGGATGTGGCTTTTTAAAAAAAATTATGTACATTGTGTCCATACTTAGAAAATAATTTGTTTTTATTTTCTCTTTACTTTGTCACAAATATGTGCAAGCACCTCTGTTCTTATACACAAAGGATAGCTATTCAAAGTTAGGTATAAAAAGAAGTACGTATATACAAATACATTATGTACACATAAATAAGAGAGTATTTGTATATTGAAGAAGTCTTTTGGAACATTGCTGGGGTAATTATTTCAGTTTTTAAAATATTACTTCTATTTTAGTAGGCTAAATTTAGCATTTATGTGTAAATGTCCTATCAAAACTCAAGTTTCAATGGCAACATTAAGATATGTCATTATAAAATCACATTTTATAGTCAGTCACAATTATTAATACATGCATAATCTCTAAACACTCAGATAAACTGTTGATTATATACAGTTTTCACAAAGAAACGATTTCCATTTCAATGATTAGTAAGATGTATGATAATCTAGGATGATTCTCTTAAAAAAAGGAATAAAAATTATAATGTTATGTATGATCAACAGAATATCTATGTATTCTAAATCATAACCTCATAGAATTTCCAAATAGTTTCTCTATGATCTTATCAAATTATGAAATTGGCTTTAGGAAAGGAAGACAGAAGACTGGTATATCCACATCCATGAGGGTTTTCTTGTTTATTTTCATTCACAATAAATATATATTAAATATGTCTACTTTTAAGAGAAATTTTAAAATTGTATTTTTTCCATTCAGTTATTTGAGTATATAAAATTATGCTGCTGACACAGCAAAAATAGAGGTATAATCTAAATAGTATTTTTGGCATAAAGCTTGAGGAAAATAACTATATTGAATCAATAAGCAATTTAAAAACAGAATTTCTCAAATTAAAAGGAATGCATATATGATTAATTGAACTGAATACATGATAAACTAAATTTGGAACTTAGAATCAAAATTGTATTTTTGTTTCTGTTATGAATCAGGTTGGAAATTAGAGAATTTCTCCAAAAAGCTTGTAAGCACAATTTGTTTGGATGGAAGAATATGTAAACACTAAAAAAATTAGTTAATTATTATAATAAACTTAACTTTAAGAATGTATTTCAAAACGGAAAATATATTCACCTCAATAACATGAAAATTGAGGGTATATCAAGTCTAACCTAAATCTATATATTCTTATATGTATATTAGTTTATATATAAGTAAGTTATATATTAGTATGTGTGTGTATATATATATGTGTGTGTGTGTGTATGGGGGTGTACATATATATATATATATATATCAGATGCTCTTCTTCCAGGCAAAATTAAAAACCATTTGCTCCTCTTTCAGGCCATTGAGATGCAACTGACAAAGGTCTCTGTATTATGGCCTGCACCCTGAAAGACTAAGTGTTAGTTATGAAAGTACCCAATGAGTACACAGTTAGATATGAGAAATCCTGATTAGCATTTTTTCTAAGAGATGACTTGAACTTGGTAATTTTCAAAGTATTTCATTCATTAATCAATCAGTAAGACACCAGTCCAAAGGCTCAACTTTATTTTCATTTTAAGTTTAGAAATGGACCAGGAGAGAGTAGTTTGATATTCAGTGACTATTGAACGCAACTGAAGGAGGACATTGCCAAGAATGGGGAATTCAGCACATAGAAATCTCTTGAAAGTGTTAGAAAGTGTAGTCAAAAATGTCTTAAGCAAAAGGGAATTAATTATTTCAGATAACTAAACATTCTAGCAGTAGGGCCAGGTTTACGTGGGGTTGATTGTGTTATAGATTATAGGACCTCTCTCAAGTCTCATGGTTCTGCTCCATATTTGTTGTTTCTGCTCTCAGACAGGTTCTCCTCTCATGGCAGTAATATGGCTGCGGCAGCTCCAGCCTTCTTCTTCTTCATTGGCTGTGATTGGGTTACACATTCATCCCTGAAGCAATTACTGAGGCCAGGGGAATGGAAAATGTATAGGTCACATATTTAGTTTTGGAACTATTGGTGGTGGAGTAAGCTCTGCAAAGCAAATGGAATGAAAGTGGGAGAGGAGAATCAGATACAGTTATTAAAAGAGGAGGAAGGGATGAATGTTGAAAGGCAAAGAAAAACAATGTAATATTCACTATCTGGGGTTGTATTAGTTTCTTAGGCCTGCCATCACAACGCAACACAAACTCAATGGCTTAAAATAACAGAAATTTATTCTCTCACAGTTCTGGGGTTGGAAGTACAAAATCAAGGTGTCGGAAAGGCTATACTCCCTCCAAAGCCCCTAGTGGAGGAATCCTCCTTGCCTCTTCTGGTAGCCCCAGGCATTCCTTTGTTTATGGCAGCATAAATCTAATCTCTGTTTGCATTTTCATGTGGCTATCTTCCCCCGTATCTGTGTCTTTCTTCTTCTCCTCTTATAAGGACACTAGTCATTAGGGCCCACACTAATTCATTAATTCACTATTGCTTCATCTTAATTAGATTACATCTGCAAAGACCCTATTTCCAAATAAGATCACATTTATAGATATCGAGGTTTAGGGCTCCAACATACCTTTCTGGGTGACACAATTCAATCCAAAATAGTACATCCTCTGCACCCCCCAATTCATGTCTTTCTAACTTGAAAAATACATCCACTCATCCCAGCATCCCCAGAAGTCAACCCATTTCAGCATCAATTCTAAGTCTAAAATCTCATCTAAATATATTTAACTCAAAAAGTCCCAAATATTATCTTTAAATCATGTAAATCCAGTGTGGGTGGGACTCTGGGTATGGTCCATCCTGTGGCAAAATTTCTGTCCATTTGTAGTCCTGTGAAACCAAGAAAACAAGTTACCTGCTTCTAAAATATAATGGTGGGACAGGAATAGGATAGACATCCCATTCTAGTAGGGAGAAAGGGGAAGGGGAGAACAAAGGGAGTCATGATTCCCAAGCAAGTCCAAAACTCAGCAAGGGTAAATTCCATTAGATTTCAAGATCTGAGAATAACCATCTATGGCTCTGTGCTCTGTCCTCCCACCCTACCTGATCAGTGGCCCCACCCCTCAGCCCAAGGATGTCTGGTTGACTGGTCTCCTCATCTGGGCCCATGCCTTTGCCTTCAGAGTCATTCTTCTTTCATTCAATCTCATCTCTATCCCTTTTCAGTCCACGCTTACAATTTGTCTGCTGGTATAAAATCTCAAAAACATTGTCAGTCTCCCATGGATGTTGAGGTGATCCACACCATTAAACATGAGGTTCTTCAAACGTTCTTCCTGGATAATCTCATCTCTATTCCTGGGATGGTTGACTGGACCCATCAACCACACACCCAATCTCTTTAGCATGCAGTTGTTCAGCCACATCATTTCCAGAACATGCTATCTGGAAAACTTTCTGAATCATTAAGTTCTGATTACTTTGTGTGAGCAAATTAAATCCATAACATGGGCTAACTCCAATTTTCACATTCTACTTTTTGAAGAATATGTGTATGGCTTTATGCCCATGAGTTATACCTAATAAGAATTTACCAACAGAAGTATTGAAAGCACAGAATTTAAACTATGTATAAATATAAAATACGTAACTACTGCCAACTCTATTTAAGTAGAAAAAACATATTTATAAATTATCTTAAAAGTTTTATTTATTTGAAGATATGAGGTAGGGCCAATATATTCATGTATTTGGGTTGTTTTTTTTTTTTAATTGCTTAAGTTTCCTTATCAGGTAACTGGACTAGATCTCGATCTCTCTCATACATAGAGTAGACAAACTCTTATACAACATGAAATCTCATATCTAAATATGAAGAAATGCTAGTCATCTAAAATAAATGATAGGTGTGAAAAGTACAAACATTGGAGATAGAATTTTTTAAAAAGGTGAATATTAGCCCTACTGCCTATTGATACATGTTTTGCTCTTTCATGAATATAGCAAATACATATACCTCATTATTTTGTTATAGTCAAATAGGTAGAAAGTGCTTTGCACACACACATTTTTTTCCAATAATATTGACTTTTTTCTAAATATTTTGCTTAGTTATAATAATATTAAATATTAAAGTTATTAAATAATATTATTAAAATAATAATAAAGTTTAAGATGGGAATACTACATGCAGTTAAAATGGCTTTGTCTACTTTAGAGATAACTCTTACAGAATCCAGTGATTCACATATACATGCCCTGTATACATTCTTTAATTGAAGCCCGTGGTAGTTAGACTATAAATAAGCACTTCTTAATAATGAAGAGGAAAGCAATTACTAATGAGCTGCTTCTTGAAAAGTACTGTCCATTCATTAGCTGTAAAGTACTGAACAAGCATTAATGTATATCTTCTGCTCTAAAATCAAACTATTATAAAAATAATCTATATGTCTTTTATTTACCTTATTTCTTTCTGAATATGAAAGTACTTAAAATTTAGCAGTGATTTATTAACTATGGAGGTGATCACTCAAGGCAGAATTTCTGAAAAGTTATGTGTATCTTGGCATGAAGGAACACCCATTAGCACCCCAGATTCACTCTGTACAAAGCTGAGGGAATAAATATCAGGGCTGCCTGGTTTTAAATTCCTTCTCTCAATCCCAACCTGAGAGCTCTCCACTGAAGAGTGCTGGGAAAATAAGATTGAGGAATTAATGAGATGTGACTCATAAGACCATGATTTTATTGTATAACCCTATATTACAATATTAAAGATAGAAAAAGGAGTTTGCAGGGTTTTGCCCTGAAGGAATGGGTGGACTCAATGGTTCACTTATTAGAGGCTGCTATTGTGGGAGAGCTCTCAGATCTCTGGTAGAGATGTTTTCCAAGAAGGCTTCCCAGTATCTCAAAATCTCTGAGCTTCCCTGTGTCTTGAAAGACAAGGCAAGGCAAATATGACCCACAGGATGGGAGCTGGAGACAATGAGTGCACTTTGCCCAGAGAAGCGCCCCAGTGGTTATAAACAACCTGTTTTACAGAGATGGGCTTCCTGCTTTCTCGTGTCTGTCTACCTTTAAGTCCACCATAACTAATCAGAGAAATATAGAGTCACTATACCTCTTTGTTAATTGACAACTACCTCTTAAAACTTAAAAGTTAGCCCCTAAAAGACTTTATACCTGTTTGTTCACCTAGATAGATTAAAAGCCCCTTGAGAGGACTTTTGACCCTAACCTACTACCTGTATCCCCTATCAACTGCATTCCCTGATATGCAAATATGTTACCCTGACAACTAGTAATTGATGTCTGTGATAATAAAAACCTATATAAATCTAACCATATTGCTGGCGTTTATGGAGATATGCCAGTCTCCTATGTACCCTGCTGTGTTATATCTGATCTTTTTTAATATATAAAAGTATAAACTATACCTTAGTCTATGTGTATTCTTTTATTTCTCTCTGTTGCCTATCAATTTCCTTATCCTCTGTGGCGACCCCTATCTTAGGGATTTGGCTCCGTGGGGAGAAGCAGCTGATCTCCTCATGGGCCTGCCTCAGCTATTCCCCCGTGGAAGAGCAAGAAAGAGTCTGTATCTTTGTTTGTGACATTTCAGGGTTCTTGTTCTTAGAACTCAGAGATGAACTAAATGTTGTGTGTGCTTTTATATCAAGTAACTCAAGAGAATCTTTTCATAAAGTACAGATGGGAAACCTTGCGGCTGTGGTATAGCTGTGGCCACAGGGTCCAACCCAAAGATGAATCACATTCATTAGGTCCAATAAGTATTTCCAGGAATAATTCACTGTAGCCTTGATTTGTAACAAATGGCTTGTTTCAACAAGTCCTGAAAAACACTGCTCCATTATTCTGCAAAAATAAAATACATAAAAATAAAAATGAATTGAATCATTTATTTCTCAGTAGATTAAAGATACACATGTATGTGTGTATATATGTGTGTGCATATATGTGTGTATTTAATATATTCTATGAGAGGGATGACAAATGGGTGGCAGACTACAGAGGTTTTTTTAACTTTAATATCATGAAATCTTTGTTAAAATTTATATAGAAACACTTTCCAACTTGATCAGTGAGGTGCACAAAATTTCAAACATAGCAAAAGATAAAATTATCAACTAATATCTCTTGTTAACATATATGTCAAAATTCTTTTTGAAAATTTATTTATTTTTATTTGAGAATATTATGGAGGTACAAACACTTAGGCTATATATATTTGCTTTGCACCACCCAATTCAGAGCTACAAGCATGCATATCCCTCACACAGTGTGTACAGCATCCACTCCCCCCCACCTGCCTGACACTCGATGAATGTTACTTCCATATGTGCACATAAGTTGATCAATTAATCAGTACCAATTTCATGGTGAATATATGTGGTGTTAATTTTTCCATTCTTCTGATACTTCACTTAGGAGAATAGGCTCCAGCTCCATCCAGGATAATACAAGAAGTATTAATTCATCATTGTTTTTTGTGGCTGAGTAGTTCTCCATGGTATGCATATACCACATTTTATTAATCCATTCATGTATTGATGGGCACTTGGGTTGTTTCCACATCTTTGTAATTGTGAATTGTGCTATTATAAAAATTCCAGTGCAGATGTCTTTATTATGGAATGACATTTTTCCTTTGGGTAGATGCCCAGCAGTGGGATGGCTGGATCAAATGGTATTTCTATTTTTAGTTCTTTGAGGTATCCCCATATTACTTTACATAGAGGTTGTACTAGTTTGCAGTCCCACCAGCAGTGTAGGAGTGTTCTTATCTCTCCGCATCCATGCCAACATTTGCTGCTTTGGGACTTTTTGGTAAAAGCGATTCTCACTGGAGTTAAGTGATATCTCATTGTGGTTTTGATTTATATTTCCCTGATGATTAGAGATGTTGAGCATTTTTTCATATGTTTTTTGGCCATTAGTTTATCTTCTTTTGAAAAGTTTCTGTTCATATCCTTTGCCTACTTTTTAATGGGGTTTTTTGATTTTTTTTCTCACTGATTTTCCTGAATTCTATATAGATTCTAGTTATCAGGCCTTTATCAGAAGTATAGCATGCAAATCTTTTCTTCCATTCTGTATGTTGTCTATTTGCTCTAGTGATAGTTTCTTGGGCTGTGCAGAAGCTTTTTAATTTGATCAGGTTTTTAATTTGATCAGGTTGTTTTTGTTGATGCTGTGATTGCTTTTGGGTTGTTCTTCATAAATTCTTTTCCTAGGCCATTGTCTATAAGAGTTTTTAAAATATTTTCTTCTAGAATTTTTATGATTTCATGTTTTAGGTTGAAATTAGTTATTCATTGTGAGTTGGTTTTTGTGAGAGGTGCAATTCCTGTTTCAGTCTTCTACATGTGGCTATCCAGTTTCCTCAGTACCATTTATTGAATAGGGATTCATTCTTTCCCCTAGTGTATGTTTTTGTCTGCTTTGTCAAAGATCAGATGGCTATATGAGGATGGTTTTATATCCAGGTTCTCCTGTTCCATTGGTCTGCGTCTCTGTTCTTATGCCATTGACATGCTGTTTTGATTATTATAGCCTTGTAGTATAGCTTGAATCTAGTAAATTGATGCCTCCCAATTTGTTCTTTTTTGCTTTAAGGTTGCTTTAGCTATATGGGATCTTCTCTGGTTCCATACGAAGTTTAGAATTCTCTTTTCTAGATCTGCGAAAAACCCACAGCCAACATCATACTGAATGGGGAAAAATTGAAATTATTTCTGCTTAGAACTGGAACCAGACAAGGTTGCCCTCTATAACAATTTCTATTCAACATAGTTCTGGAAGTACTAGCCAGAGCAATCGGAAAAGAGAAGGAAATCAAGGGCATCCAAATGGGGGCAGAAGAGGTCAAACTATATTGACAATATGATCTTATATCTAGAAAACCACGAAGATTCTGCCATGAGACTCCTGGAATTGATAAATAAGTTCAGCAAAGTCTCAGGTTACAAAATCAATGCACACAAATCAGTAGCATTCATATATGCCAACAACAGTCAAACTGAGAATGAAATCAAAATCTTAGTGCCTTTCACAATAGCAACTAAGAAAATAAAATACCTAGGAATATATTTAAGGAGGTGAAAGACCTCTACAGGGAGAACTATGAAACACTAAGGAAGGAAATAGCAGAGGATGTAAACAAATGGAAAACCATACCATGCTCATGGATCAGCAGAATCAACACTGTTAAAATGTTTGTACTACCCAAAGTGATCTACAGATTCAATGCAGAAGTGTTTTATTTGGTCTGAACATTGCTGCAAAATGCATTTGAATGATTTTAAATGGGCTTGTCCTCTTGAATTTAGCACTATTCCCACAACTTCCTGTTGTCTTATAGTCAGACCCCTTCACTCTTGTCTGGTCCCTAGAGGAGGTTAAGTTTACCAGGACTTTTGATTCACCCTAGTATTAGGTAAGTCTTTTATCACCCAAACATATATGCCAACATTTTTGTATTAAAAATTAAAGCTTTTCTAATTCTTTGAAAAAAATAACTTGTGTGAAAATTAAGATAGTCTTTAGGTGTTTTACCCATCCTAACTTTTACAAATGCACAAACTCTGCGCCATCTACACATTTCTATAATAGAATAGAAAATGATGTTAAAAGAATAGGAATAAGAATGCTATTTAAATTTGACACTTCTGTTTTCTAGATTTTAGTATGGAAGAATGTGTGGTTTTTGCCCTTGAGAGGATATATGCTATATTAGAAACAATGCATATATCACTAAGAATATATGAATAACATATTAATAAATATATGAAAATATATATCAGTAAGAATATGTGAATATAATTCAAACTCATGCTGAATTATGAACCTCATCCTCAACCAACCTCTGAATTAAGGTTTACTTCCTTTCCAAAATGACAACTTTCTATGTGATTCCTGTGAGCTTCTTGAAACCAGCAGCCTTGCTTCATACTGAACATGAAAGGGAAACAATTGAGCAGATTTTTTTTTCCCCTCTTGGTATGAGTCTATCAGTATTCATTTTGAACTGAGCTGCCTATCATTCCTGATAGATCCCAATGGGAGATAAGCCTTTGGGTCTCAAAATAGGTAAACACATTATTCATGTATGGTCATAGTAAAGATATGTTTAATTTAAAAATGGAACCAGAGTCCCTAAGCTAGAATTATAAGATGTTTATAAAACAACAACAAAAATAATAGTAAAATAAAATCATTTAAAATGAATAATGCCCTGGATTTAAGCATCCTAAAAACGCACAGTTCATAAAATGTGTTTAAGGCAGTTGAGGCAGGAGTGAGAGAGCCCAGTGAGGAAAGGACAGCTTCAGTAAGCAACCTCCAAAGTGCTCACATCTTAGAATAAGGTCCTTATTTTGAAATTAGCCTTCTACAGAGTTTAAGAGATCATATTGGTTTTTGTTGTTTTCTCTACCTATACAGCATTTAACTCTACAGCACTCAAGGAGCTTTCCAGAGATTCATGTAACCCTGTTCTGCAGGGCAGATAGAACTGTGCCCCTTGGTCCACCCAAACGCACCAGGACAAAATTAGAGTGGAGGGCTCAGCCCAGCACTTTACTGCAACTCTGGGAAGCTACTGACCAGCAGCAGAGCATTCCTACACACCGTTCACTGTCTACACACAGAACTGCACCCCACCATTCCCTTTGCAAGAGCTCACAAAAGACAAAGAAGGAGGAAAGAAAGTTGTAGTTCATTTGCATAATTTAGGCTCCTGGAAATTAAAAATTATTAATCATTTTTCTGATCTTTGTATTAAAATTAAGAAAAAAACTGCTTATCAGCAAATCCAGCCTCCTGAAGAGTGCCTGGGTTAAAACAAACAGAACAAATCCCATCAAAGGGAAGTTTTAAAGTAAAGATAATGCTGAATTCATGGGGAAATATCTTATGCAGTTCCATTATGTTTTATTTTGCTTAATTTCATTTTAAAGGCTATGTTAGAATAAAAGCACTCTATCCTCATTAATTGAAGGATGTTTGTACTTGAAGCTATAGTTTAGGGCAATTAGCAGATTTTAAAAGATTAAAAAACAAGTTTGAATGTTTGCCCAGAAACACCTAAAGATAAAACCTACAAATAGATACATTTAGTACTAGCCATCCATTAATATTTAGCATCCATTATACTAAGTTTTGTTTACTAGGGAAACATATGAAAATGGGATATTTTTAAATTTGAAAATGTTCTCAATTCTCTTAGCACATGGTTTTACATAAAAATAAATAAGAATTAAATGGTAAAACTATATAGCTAGCTGTTTTACTTTTTGCCTATTGTATCCTTAATTGCCTAACAAAATTAATGTATACTTGTGGTACACTGCGTAAGAGCAGATTTGGAAACCATTTTCCTTCAACCTATCCCGGCCACCTATAAAATAATTCCTAACTGACTCTGACAGAGTAAGCTTCGTAAAGAAAATTCCCCAGAGAGCAGCTAGTGCCTGATGGAGCAAGGCTAGAATTGCAGCCCTGCGGGCTGAAGAAGAGTTACTTGTTTGTCATTCTTAATGCAATTTAATAAATATTAAATGCTTACTGTGTGCAGGTCATGGCTGGAAAAAGGATGAAGCTATGAATAAAGCTGAGACTTTCCTTGAAGGAGTGCTTTATCTTTTAGGAAGAGGAAGAGTGTGGATGGAAAGTAGTAGATGGTGAAACAGAGCTTGTATAGCACTCAGGAATGTGGGGGATCATTCCAGAGCTTGCAATGGGGCAGGGAACCCAAACTAACTTTCACCAATCAGAAAGGAGGAGTATAGCACTTTAAGAAATTGGAAAGCCTTTATCAACCTCACACTCTGCCTCAAAATAGGTAAACTTATTCTACTGCATCCTTAACCTTCTAAATGCAGCCCTTCTGTGTTGTGAGCATCTGTGGTGTAAGGAAAGACCATAGCTCGGGGGTCAGTTAGACATATCCTCTACTCCTGTACTACTCGATTCTGGATAATGTTGGGAAATGTTAGTCAATCTTGAATCTGTTTCCTCCTCTGCAAGTTAGAAATACTTTTTATTTCATAAAACTATGAGAACTAAGTGAAACCATGTACACAGAACATCTAACCCAATGCGCATCTTGGAGTAAGCATCTGGGAAAAGTTGACTTTGTTCCCCAGTTCTCAGAAGAGAGAACTTAGTACTTTTCAAGGAGAGCCCTGCTAGTTCCAAACATTCTTTACTGAAATGTCTTTCTTTCATTAAGCCTGACTCTATCGCCCTATAGTGTCCACCCTTTTGCCATATGCTTTCTGCCCCGTGTTGTGACACAAAATAAGTCTGTCTTCTCTCTCCTCAGGCAGTCCTTTCTATATTTAAATATATTCTTATAAGCCATGCATAAGCAATATAAGCAAATATATTCTTATAAGCCATTTCTGCTGTCATGAAGGATGAGCTTTGTGCTTCTAGCAGGACAAGTCCCTTCCTGATATACCACATCATATCCCCTCTCACTCACCCCAGCAGTTTTCCTTCCCCTTTTACACTGGATTCGTCCCATCAGCATACATAAGTGCTATTCCTCCTCCATCCCAACCAAAACAAACAAACTAAAAACCAGAAAATTCTCTCACCCTTCCCTCAGTTCTCACATTTCTTTTTCCCTTTGTAGCAAAAGTTCTTAAACACGTTGCCTTAAATGACTGTCACCCAATCCTCTCCTTTGATTCTGTCTCTAACCCAGTAAGGTCTCTGTGACCACCCCCCATCTCCAAAGTTGTTCCTTTCAAGATCACCAATGACTTCCACATTTCTAAATCCAGTGGTCTCTTTCTCACTTCCCCTGTTACTTGTACTGTCAGGAGCGTTTGATATACTTGATTACCGTGTCCTCCTTGAGAATCTATCTGGCAATTGATATCTAGGACAACATACTCATTCTCCTCTTACTTCCTTGCAGCTGCTTCTCAGTCTCCTATGCTAGTTCCTCCTTGTCCTCTAATTCTAAAACTTAGAGTGCTCCAGTCCCTGTCCAGTCCTTGCACCTCTTCTCTTTTTTCCTAAAGTCTCACAGCTTTAAATACCATATATAATGTGATAACTCACAAATTGGTATCTCCAGTTGGGACTTATAACTGAACTCCAGATCCACACATCCAACTGCTTCTTCAAGGTGTCCTCTGGGATGAATAATAAGTGTAGTAAACTTAATGTGCGCAAAACAGACCTCACAATATCAACCCCAACCCCGTTAATGACCTCTGTTCTTACAGCTGGCCAGGCCAGAAGCCTTGGGGGTCACAATAATCTTGCCCTTCTTCTCATACCACACATCAGCCAGAATATCCTTTGTCTTCACCTTCAGAATATGTCCAGAATTCAATCAACATGCACTGCCCCCGCTCTTTTCTTTTTCCAATCCACAGTCATCTCTCATCTGAATTATTACCATAGCCTTCTGACCAGTCCTCCTCCTCCTGCCTTTATTTCTCATTTAGTCTATTCTTTATATGTGGTCAGGATGATCCTGCTAAAAGGTGTCAGTTTATGTCACTCCTTGAGTGAAACCTTCCGATGGCTTTTCACTCTTTCCAGAATAAAAGCCAAAGTCCTTACTGGGCTCTAAAAGGCTCTACATATACTGGCTCCATGCCAACTGTCTCACCTCCTCTCCTATAATGTCCTCCCATGCAGACATCTTGCTGTTTCATTTTTTTTTCCCTCCTCACAAAAATACTTAGTTGAGATTAATCTGTGTTTATTAATTATTATGCAATAGAATTTTACACAAAAAAGATGAGTCATCATTAGTGTTGAAATGAAATTATGTACTAACATGAAATCAGGATTTTATTAAGAAATTAACATTTAAGTGGAAAGTAAAAGAGCTAAATTTTATTTTTTGTTTTTTTAGTTTTAATTATTTTTTAATTATTTTGGGTACACAATAGTTGTGTGTCTTTATAGGGTATGTGTGATGTTTTGATACAGGTATACAATGTGAATTAATCAAATCAGAGTCATTGGGATAGTCATCACCTCAGGCATTTATCATTTCTTTGTGTTGGGAACATTCCAATTCCACTTTTTTAGTTAAGTATACCATAACTTATTGTTGATTACAGTCATTTTGTTGTGCTGTCAAATATTGTTCATTCTATCTATCTCTCTAACTGTATTTCTTGACACAGCAGCCACGGTCCTATCTCGTGGCCTTTGCTCTTGAATTTCCTTCCACGTAGAATGCTCTTGCCCCTGCATCCACATGGCTTGTCCCTTCACTTCTGTTGTTGGATCTTTACTCACAAATCACCTCTTCATTGAGGTCTTTCCTGGCCACACCATTTAAAATCTCAAAGCCTTCCCCTCAACATTTCATTATCCTTCTCCCATGCTTTTTTCCCTCTTTAATGTTATTTGCTATCTTATAAAGCATATATTTTAATTATTTACTTAGTAATTAAAGTTTGTTTACTTCCTCACTAGAAGATAAGACTCTGAGAGCAGAAATTTTTGGTTGTTTGTTCACTGCTCTAGAATATTACCAAGCGTGCAGTTGACACTAGATAAATGTATGTAGAGTGAATGAATGAATGAATATTACTCTTTGTCTTCTCTCATTAAACACTTTTCATTCCTCTAACTTCATTATAAAGTTTTGAGATCTTCCAGGTCGTTTTTCTCGCGTGGACAGGTTCTGTTTATGATGTCTCTCTTAGAGTGTGGCACCCAAAAAGGCTTTGACTTGCTCTATATAACACAGTGGTGAATCTTCAAACTCTGGAGTGAAAGTCCCTAGGTTTAGATTTCAGTTTCTATGCTTATACCTGTGCTGCCCTGGATAAGTCACTCAGCAGCTCTTTGCTCTTCTGTTTTTTCAATCTGTAAAATCATATCTAATTCATAGAGATGTGTGGATTACAATGATATGACAGTTAGCATACTTCCTGATATATAGTAAATGCTTAATAAATATTACTTGATAATCACTTCTCTTCTCCTAGGTATTATATATTTTTATTAATCTGACCAAGGATGGAATTAGATATATTTTATCTCATTCTTCTATACATTAGGTCCCCCATTATATGAATTTATAACACTAGTTGTTCTCTTTTGTTAGACTTAAATCAATTATAATTAATTAATTGCAAAAGTGTTATGTGTTTTTCCTGCTAACATGTTAGCTTCTTGGTAGCAGGCATTCTGTCTGTATTATTTACTACAACTGCAGTGGTGTGTTTATTGTATATGCTCAATAAATATTTTATTTTATTTATTTTTTTATTTTTTTGAGACAGAGTCTCACTGTGTTGCCGGGGCTAGAGTGCCGTGGCGTCAGCCTCACAGCAACCTCAACTCCTGGGCTCAAGCGATCCTTCTGCCTCAGCCTCCCGAGTAGCTGGGACTACAGGCATGCACCACCATGCCCGGCTCATTTTTTTCTATATATATTTTTTAATTGGCCAATTCATTTCTTTCTATTTAGTAGAGACAGGGTCCCGCTCTTGCTCAGGCTGGTTTTGAGCTCCTGACCTTGAGCTATCCGCCTGCCTCGGCCTCCCAGATAGCTAGGATTACAGGCGTGAGCCACCGCACCCGGCCCTCAATAAATATTTTAATGGATGTTTTATTTACTTATATCTATACTTTTTTTTTCAAGGTGGTTAAGTTAGGAACATTTATTCCCCATTTTTTGTGTATAGGTAATATTTTAGATGTAAGTGTAAGACCATACTTTTAGCCCTATTAAATTCATCTTATAAAATATCAGCCTGTAATGAAATTGTTCAAATCCTGTTGCTGTCAGCTTTGCATGTTGTTTAGTCTTCCCCTTCTTTCTTAACATCCCTGTTTCTTGTTATCACCCAATTGTTTAGTATTATGCCAATATATTATATATCTCATTAATTTAATATTGAGTAGCATAGGGCTTAGGGCTTCGGCCCATGGCATGCCCTCCAACGGCCTTCCTTCTAGCTGTATGGTTCCATTCATCAGTCTTTGGATGTGGTCATTCCATTAGATGTGAATGATCCTAATGGTGCTATATTTCATCACATAGATCTTTATTTTGTCAATGCTTTGTTCTATGTCTAGAAAATCACATGATCCATCTTTTTAATAGTCCTATCACAGAGAAAATGAGGTGATTTTAGCATGAGTTGTTTCTTAACACTTTAATCAGTTTTAAAATGCTTAATTTTTAAACTTTACACTTATGTTGCCATTATGATAGAAAAAAATGCAATCTTTCTATTTATATATTTTAGGATATCTTTTTTCTATCAAGTTTTGGGGCAGTATTTATTTTCTCACATAGTAAAACTATTTCAAATGTCAAGAATCTGAAATTAAAAAGTACAATGTTACAGTTTTTCTACCTGTAATTTAATATGTATATCAAAGTTTTAAAGTGTACATGTTTTTGAATATGAAAAATTAAATTCTTGTATTATTGGTGCTCCCTTCTGAAACACCACTTAATTGATTATAAGTGAATATAAAAAGTTTAGATCTACAAGGAGATAGAGAATGAGGAAGGACACAGGGAAGGATGAGATATTCTAACTCATTTTTGGAAAGTAGAAATCTGCCCTGCAACTTAATAGAGGGAGGTATTTATAAGAAGCCATTCAATCCCTGTAAACCCTGTAAAGTCTGAACACTGAAGGCACCAAGTATTATAGAATGTGGAGTTACATAAATATGAAAATAGGCAATCGACTCAAAGTATGTCTAAGATGTTGTTAGACCCAGGTCCCCTCTGCAATTCTGTATTTGCCAGGATACTAATTGCTTATTCTACCCAGTGGGAAATAGGAGGTTTATTCTGTACAGAAAGAGGGGGAAAAAAATCTAAACCCAGGATACCAGATGTTAAAGCAGGAACAATATACTGAAAATGGGCAGAATAAGTTAAATTCCTCAAACTGAAGGCTATATATCTCTACTGCAGGCCCTTTTTCAGTATGTAGCTCCACAAAGAGAAACCATGGAGTCATGTACTACTTGATAAAGAGACTAGAATTGTTATCTCAGAAACTGAAGAGCCAGAGAAGAAAAACAAATTTATAGATTCTGGGAGACTCAAAATATCAGAAGCAAGACATAAAACAGAAGGAAATTTTAAAGCAAAACATAGTTCATATCCTCAGAGAGATAATGAAAAATGGATATTTCATTCTTGAAATAAGGAATAAATGCATGAAAAAGAACAATAAACAAAAAGAACCCTTGGAATATAAAAACATATCCTGTATATGAGAGTCAACATTTTTATATGATTAGAAGATCATTTGTTAAATCACTCATAAATTTTAAAACATTTAGAAAAAGGCCTTCCAAATAAAGTAGATACATAAACAGAAAATAAAAGCAGTCACTCAACTTAGGAGGGCCAATATCTGGCTAATGGAAGTCAGAGAAAGAAAATTGAGTGAAAGAAATTATCCAAATAAAAAGAGAGAGAGAGGGGGAACATTTTTCAGAACTGAAGAACATGCATTACCACAATGAAAGAGCCCATAAAGTTACCAGAATAGTAAATTCAAAAAAAGACTGTGTCAATCATATTATCGTGAAAGTTCTAGAACACGAGATAAAGAGAAAATCTTAAATACTCCAGGGAGGGGGGAGAAAAGGTTACACATAAAGAGAAAGCGAAAGAACATCAGCCAGTAAAAACCATCCTCGACACTAAAAATTATAGGAGCAAAGCCTGCAAAATTCTGTAGAAAATTTCACATCCAGCCAAATTAGATCCATGAAGAGAGAGAAAAAATAGAAGGGAGGTAAAGGGATGATTCCATGTAGTAGGCCTAGAGTCTTTCCAGGTTGGAAGGCAGGAAAGAATACTGGAGAACAAATACTCTAAACACTCTTACCTCTCAACCTCAATTCCTGTCAATTGCTTCCCACTGATGAAACCCTAGCAGCGTGAGAGCAAGTGAGCCCATCTGATTAAATTCACAGTGATTATACTCCCCAGAAAACAATGTTAGAGAGTGCACCAGGAGAGGTAAATTAAAAATATTCTGTGTACCAGCAAAAATAAATGTTGGCGTAATTTCTTGTGGTGAGAGTTCTAGTCTAAGCCATGTGAATACTTACCATGACACAATTAAACCAAAGCCTAGAGAGCATATTAAGAGAGTGAGAAATCTCTGGATACAAAGAAAGTTTCATACCAAGTGTAGGATGTATTTCTGTACAGTGTAGGCACACACATATGCATTTCCCCTATATCTTCTATGACTGCCTCTTTTTTTTATCATTCCATTTGTGGCTTTTTGGCTTGTGTATTTTTCTCAGAAAGATTTCTCTCTTGGACACTAATCCTCAATCATTCTTTTACATCATTCAACTTCATTTCATCATTAATGATTATTACTATCTGAAATTATTTTTACATCTTATATATTTCTTCCTCTTGCCTAGCCTTTCCTCATAGCCCTGTAAGTCCCACAAGGGCCGGGATCCTGTCTATTTTATCCACTAATATTTCCCCAGCACCTAGCTGAGTGTCTAGCCTAGTAATTAGAAGGCATTCAATAGAATATTACTTAAAGTTTTTATTCATAAAATTAGACTGTATAAGACTGTTCTGAGTTGTAGATAAGAGATAATAAAAAGGGAGTATTGCATATGGCACAGATCTCTAGCTCAGGAGACTAGATAGGTGAAGGCATCATTGATCAAGGTCTTGAATTCAGGAAACAGAGCCAATTATGGCTGGAGAGTGGGAGCGTGAGAAGGGGAAGTGCACACTTCTGGACATACTCACCAGGAAGCACCTGTGGGATATGCAGGTGGTTATGTCCAGTAGATAGTTGGAAATGTGGACCTGGGAAAATGTCTTACTTACGTATTTAGAGGTCTTGTTAGGTAGATAGTTAGGATCTCTGGCTCTTCTCGGTACAAGAGTTCCCTGTTTGGTGCTGTTTCCAGCAATTGCTCCACCTGGGAAGGATAAGAGCAGGCATTCCATTTTGGTGTTGCCCCGCCCATAACCTTATCCCAAGCAACTGCTACACCTGAGGAAGGAGGGACTGTTTTATCAATCTAAGAATTCCCCAGCATGATAGGATTTAGAAACTGACCTAGAGTAACCTAAGCATAATTATTATGGCATTAGCTTGAATCTGTATTACAGTTCACCTGCCCCCAGGTGGGCTTTCTCAGAAGGAGCTCGAATATGCAGATGGAATTTTGAGGACACCTGTTGATCATTTGATAACATGCTACGCCTCCCACGAGCCCGCCTCCAGACTGGGCTAATAAAAGGAAACAACCCAAGACGTCAGGGAGTGAGTTGATCTGTCTCTCTCCACTCGTGCGACTAGACCCATTTTATCCTATAAAAAAGAGCTGCTCTCGTGAAGCTGCTTCCTGCCTGAGGTTACTCTGTCGTATTGGACTTGCTGGTGACTTTTCCAAGAAAGGAGTCAGAGAACCAGGATAATAGTCTGGACTTGACACTTTGGTGTGTCTGCTCATTCTTCAGCCAAGAGCACACCAAGAACTGAGGACAGACTCCCACCCCAATGTCTTTGGTGCCGAAACCTGGGATTCTGACAGTCTTTGGTCAAGAAGAGTCATTAACAACAGATGAGATCTTGCAGGTAAATTATGCAGGGAAAGTAAAAGACTCCTACAGAATAAAAATAGAAGGAAAAGAGAAACTTAGTTATATTCTTTCTACCAAAATTTGCTATGGGGTAGATAATATAATCCAATATCTTGAATGAGATAAAACTATTACAGTCTAAATTCAAACACTCTTCAAGAACATTGATGCAATTTTATGTGTATATATTTGAGAAGTTGCAGTAGAAAACACCTATAAAAACCAACTTCTTGAATAACAAATTCGTTTTTCATTGTAAATAGAAATAAAATTTTAAATTTTCTTATGTATGAAAAAATATGCCAACAGTGATATTTATCTTACCATATGTCCTAAACCCACAGTCAATGTAGTAAATCAAAACACTTCACATGAGTAAATTTTAAGTAACAGAAATAGGCCTATTATACTTTAACAAATAGCATAGTATTTTATTTATGTATACATATAAAACCTATACATATTCAGGGTTAAGCAATGTTTTTTAAATTCATCATTAGATTATAGATCATTTTGTGTTGTCTATGCGTGTTCCTTGTACAATTTAATTTCACATTAATATAAAAGCATTATCACTCAGTGATTTCAGGCATCACAATATTTATGGCTTTTCTAATTACCTTAGTTTGACTATTTCATATTAATATACTTGAAATACCAAAATGGATGGGTAATTTTTATACCCACTTTAAATTATAATAACTTGTAAGCTTTTATTCCAACATGTAAGAATTAAGATCTCAATTTTATGGCTCCTTCAAGACATACAATCCAGATGGAGTTATGTTTACTATATGATTGAACATAATGCTCATCAAAAGTAGAAGGAATCCATTATGTAGAGCGATATTAGGTAGGGATTGTTCTTCATTCTGCTCATTCAACCATGTTGGCACACCTGTTTCTAATTTTAAAACCATCTATAATTACCAACATCAGCGTTGAAATTGCATCATTAGTCAAGTTTTTCTACCTTTTCACAAAGAACTGTGAAAAGACAAAAATATTCTGCCATGGCTAGGTTTTTGTAAGACTTTAATTGTATTTTTCAAATTTCTTCTTTCCAGTTGAGCCAATTTTTTCAAGCTTGTAGTGTGAACTCCCAGGGGGCCACCCTTAGCAGATTTAGGTAACTAACTTCTGTGATCAATAGTA
Organism: Cheirogaleus medius; assembly: GCA_008086735.1. NCBI lineage: Eukaryota > Metazoa > Chordata > Mammalia > Primates > Cheirogaleidae > Cheirogaleus > Cheirogaleus medius. The sequence continues at coordinate 21,044,383 of VBSM01003157.1, read as the reverse complement.
CCTGAGAGGGCATTTTTAAAGTACTTGGCCTAAGTTTTGTTGACTCATGCTCATGTAGCCATTTGTGACTATAACCATAGCTTTAACATAAATTGTAGCTTACTGTTATTCTCTGGGAAAGCTGATATCCACAGAAATGAAAAGAGTCAGTTTGTTTTCTTAATTTATCTTTTTAAATTGGCATGTGTTGTTTTTATTTGATTTGAACTAAAATGTTACAGTTAACACAGCATTAACACTTATGAGTTTATTTTAGCATTGGCCAATAATATATACATATTATAGAAAAAAGAAAATAAATATGTAGCTTTATTTCCAAAAAAAGAATCATTACCAGAAATAAATTAAATCCCTTTATAAAGTCCCTACATGAATCACAGATTTGACTAAATTGCAGATAAAATAATGTACCTCTTTACCCAACCCAACATCATACTCTAGAGCAGGAGTCCTCAAACTTTTTAAACAGGGGGCCAGTTCACTGTCCCTCAGACCGTTGGAGGGCCAGACTATAGTTTTAAAAAACTATGAACAAATTCCTATGCACACTGCACACATCTTATTTTGAAGTTAAAAAACAAAAGGGCAAAAAACACCTGCATGTGGCCCGAGGGCCGTAGTTTGAGGACACCTGCTCTAGAGTGACAGCCATTATGCAGATGTTAGCCTTGATCTTCTGATATCACCATGTTAATAGCATTCTTATGTAGTAGCTAATGGTTAACAGCTCTAAAAAAATCCAATAGACCTCCATTGTGCTTCTCAAAGTTTAACACTAAAGATGTTTGTTCAGAATTTTTATTATAGCTGTAATATTTTTATAGCTAATAGACTCTAACAGAAATATCACCCTTAGATTCTTGCTTTGGCAGAAATTTCTAATTGTTAGAATACAATAATGTTGGCAATATTTTTAGCTATTTTTATATATTCAGTAGAATATTTGGTTCAAGGTCTTTTAATTTATAGCAATCTAAGAACTAAAGAACTAATTTATATACAATGAAAGTCTTTGATCATTCCCAGGATATCTTTCATTTTCTATTTGCTTTTCTTGCATTCTTTTCCAAAAAGATAATTATATACAGAAGAAGAGATAAAATAATTTCTTATAAAAAGACTCTGGCTTTTTTTGTGTGTGTGAGGGTGTCTGTGGGATAAATTAGAGATTTAGAAAGAATAGTATTTTCTGTCAATCTGGAACTTAGGTTACTGAGGGTGGGAAAAAGGAAAATATCATCTTCTTTCTCCTTTACTTTTGATGAAAGCCATATTTAAGCCTGCTTTATCTAAATAACACTTTTTTTATTTCACACCAAGAAACTTAAAAAGTTATAAATAACTTTAAAGAAGAAATTAAATTTGCTAATCAACATTAGATACATATATTAAAGTTTTAGAAATTAGATTAAAAATTAAATGACAATCAGAACAGAACACATACATTAAGTATGAAAACTACCTATATATATTGGAGAATTTACATGGCCCAGATTATGATAGTGGTGTCAGGTTTCAGTCTGAAACTTCGGTTCTTGGCGTGCTCATGGCTGAAGAATGACCAGACACGCCAAGTAAGGCAAGCATGAAAATGAGGTTTATCGAGGAGAGAAAGATAGGATTATAGGGCAAGAGGAAAGTATAGGTTTTCAGAGCATGATACATATGCCACAGATGAGGACAGGACCTATCGTTGCAGCAAAATGAGAACCAAAGGAAGGGCACAGAAAGGAGATTGGTTATGGTCTGTGTCTTGTGTTATAGTGCCCCGAGTGGGACTTCCCTCGTGGTTCAGAGGTCACTATGGAACTACTTTGATTGGACAGTTGGGAGTTGCATGACCTGAGTCTACCTGTGCATGCAGATCTCCCATGAGCCTCTCTGAAAGCCCATTTAAGGGCGGGGGTGAATCACAGCAACACCCACTTTCATCCCTAGGAGACCCAGAATCCCTTTCTATCTACCAAACATTGGTAAGATTATTTTTGGTTTAAGGTTTGACTAGAGTATAAAGTGCATGAGGAGAAGTGACAGAAAATGGGGCTGGCAAGATTGTTCTCAAACTCTGAATAGCTGTGCATGCCAGGAGTTTTGGGCTTTGTTCTCTAGGAAAAAAGTCCCAAATATTTTTAAAAAGAAATTGAAACAATAGTGAATCCAAAGGATAAACTTGTGGAGATGTGGATAAGACGTGAAGGGGAAAACTGGGTCAGAAGGTTATCACTATAACTCAGAGGAGAGAGGATGAGCTCCGAAGGTAAGCTTTGGCAATGAGTGACCTCCAGATAGGTGACAGTGATCCTTGTTTCCAAGGTGACACTGACAGGACATGAGAATTGTTTGAAGGAAGCATTGGAAGAGAAGGAAGAAATCTTGGCATGATGCTTTAACTATTAGGACATAAAACAGTAGTGATAGAACAGGTGTTTTGTTTTTAATTAAAATTTTTGCAAGGGCTAGAGAAAAGTTTAATATGGAAGTGGTAAATTTAAGATAACTGAATAATAGGATATTCAGGCATGGGCCTCAGGGGAAGACTGAGACTGAAGTAAGAATTAGATAAATTGATTTCACCACTCACTAATGGGTTGCAATTAACCATTTTAAAAACCTTTGTACGTAGGTTGTAAAAAAAAAAAAAAAATTGGAAGTGACAGTTATGTTGGTAATAATGGAAGCCACACCTGTCATGGAGTCCCCAGGTAGAGCAATGCAACTATCTTGCCAAAAGAGAGTGTTGTGTTAAAGGGGGATAAGAAAAAAATAAGAAAGTTTCTTTTCTTAATCAATGGAGCCCAATTGTAAAGAATGGGGCCAGTTTCAAAGATGTTTCAAGTTGTTCTAAATGTAGATTTGAAAAAAAAAAAATCAAGAAAAAGAAAAAAATAATACATTTTTTTGTATTAGGAAATACAAATAGGAAAAATTATTTCTTATCCCTAAAATGTAATAAAACTGATGTTAAAGATGACAATTTGTTATTGCTTTGCTAAAATTGGAGATTTTTCTGAGGTGGAAACTACTATGATACACGTATTAAACCAATGGACAGATGATTTAAATCTGCAATCATATCTTTGAACTTCAAAGAAATATATAAAAATTTTATTTTGGTCATAACTCCAAATTGAATGTTAGTATCCTATAGAAAAAGACATTTTTTAAATGCAAGTTTTTCTGGTCAGTAACTAAATGGCAAAGTGCTACATCTAAATCTGTAGTTTTAAAATACTAGGATTCTTTTTTTACTTTTAGTAATCAAGCTTTATATCAATCAGGAGAATTTTAGAGTAAATAGATGACTTTGCATTGTACTTGGTGACTTCTTGCCAGACACATTGAGTTGGGAATTATCACTGATATATTTATTTTGTATTTTTCTTTAAGCCGATCTTTCTCAAACCTTTGTTTTTTTCCCCGCAATTATTCATTTTAAAATAATTTATTAATATTATTTTGATATATCATAATTGTATGCAGTTATAGGGTACAACATGTTTCGATATATGTATACAATGTGAAATGATTAAAACAAACTAATTAACATATCCATCACCTCACTTAACATTTTTTATGGTGAGACATTTGAAATGTATTCTTCTACTTGTTTTGAAGTACATGTTATTATTGACTATACTCACCCTGCTGTGCAATATGTCCCAAAACCTGTTCCTCCTATCTATGTGAAACTTTGATCAACAATTCCCCATCTCCTTCTCCCTTCCCCCAGCCTCTGGTAGCCATCATTCTACTCTTCACTTCTCTTACTTTATTATATTCCACATAAACAAATCTTTATTGTTTATGAAATCATTGTGGAGTATATGTGTAAATATTGCTACAAAGAGGATGTGTTAAAATATTAACATATTCCCTGAAGAGTTTGATAAAACTCTGGTGATAGCTATTGTGCAGTAATATCGATTTCTCAAATGAGGAAAAAAAATGAATCTGGCTTCTCTGTTATTTCAAAGCCTGTCATTAGGTTCCTTGGATTGAGTGAAAATATGGCTTTCCTTATTATCTGAGTGAGTTTGACAGCATCTTTGCAAAGAACGAAGGTCTGCGTTGGCATCCTAATCATTTGTATGGCCAGCAAATGCAGGACATGTTATGAAATGCTCCTAACTGCAAGAAAGAAATTACTTCTTGAGTGTTGTTATATATGTGGCTCTGTGGCGTCTGTGTGTTTTGTTGATGCCCTCAATAAAAATCGCCTCTCAACATTTCAAATAATTACATTCACTTTAAGTGCAGTTTTTCTTAGCAGGAAAAGATTTTAAGTGGGAGCTCTAGTTATCTCGGATTTTTTATGAACTTCTCTGGAAACTCTTAGCAATGTACTTAGTCGTGGAATACTTGCAAATGGAAGAGAGGCTTTAAAAAGTAGAGATGTTTTGCAGTAGTTTATACGTGAAATGCATTGCACTTCCTTCCCCCATCTGTCCTAATAGAGCAAAGGAGAAATTTAGAGCAGTAACATATAGAAAAATGCTTTGTCATATTGACTATAAAGAATGTGTATGGACAGGAGAAATCCAGTAATAATCTTATATATATTTCAGGCAAATTGAGGCCTGCATCATCCACATGTTTACTATTTTGCAGTAGTAAGATTATTTGGGGGTTATTTCAAAGTTCTTTACCTTAAAAAGGTGGATCACTAATACCCTTCCCTGACAATATCGCATGATATTCTCAAAATGTAATTCAGTATTAATGTAAAAATGCCTTGTAAACTTCAAAGTGCTATAAAAATATAAGGTAAAATGTAAACAGATGCAACATATGTGGATCACTGAATCTAGCAGTAAATTTTATTGGAGTTTTCTGATCATCTGTACAGGAAGATAAAAGTTAATGAAAATACAAAGCATATTCATTAGACGGTAGAGGATATAAAGTCTAAAAAAATGGCATTCTTAAGAGATGTAGTAAAGTTGTAACATTTTCTATGCTATTTTTATTAAAACCTATTGTCAAAAAGTTGAGCAGAACAACCAAATTTTATTTCTATAAAACATGTCTAACATGTCTATCTTGATAGGTATCTGTGGTATGTTAGGAATTCAGTTGGTGTGGCCCAGATACCAGATGAGGTTTAGCAAACTCAAATTTGTCCCTGTTTGGTTTCTAAAGGTAGAGGAAATAGGAGTACAAGCTAGTCCTCTCAAACTGTGTCAATGGCAGGCAATGTCTCTTCTAAACCATTTCCAATCTTGCCCTTCATGTATAAGTAAACACCCATCTTTATAAGCCCTTTTTTGATATATGAAATGTATATTTATATACAAGGGTATATTTATTGATAAAACCAGAGCCTAATTATAGAAGTCACCTTAAGTATTTCATCTTAAGATGAAATCTTGCATATTTTTAATCAAATCTAAATCTAAACAACTCTGCATTATCTAGTGTACTGCTTGTAGTCAATCATTGATCTAATTTTATTTTTATAAAATTAAAATATTTTGAAATGGGTCTAATGAAAGCTAGGAGAGGATTTTTTTTTCTTTTTTCTGGTAAATAAAATTTATTTCATTGCCTAGATATGAGGCCTTATAACATATTAATATTACCCTCTTTGAAAACAATCTTCATAGCAAGCCAGTAGGCAAGCTGTCAGCTGTGAGAACTTTGGGAACTAATGATTATTAAAAGTTGCTTACAGGGGTAAAATATGACTCCAGGAATATTTATTTATTATGTTGTTAATATCTATCCTTTGAAACCAATAATAATTATTCAAGATAAAAAACATGAATTAATTATATATAAACTTTTTCCCAAAAGACATTACAAACCATATTTTTGGGGGAGCTTTATATGTTGTATTTTTCAACATATAGTGGGCTGCCAAAAACATTAATAATGCAAATCTGTGTTTGAATACAAATGAATCCCTACAAGGCCTGTTTTGAGTATTAATGGAATCAATTATCTGGCTGCTTAGTTCCGTTACAATGGTTTGGAGTAACAGTTAATAACGAAAGACTGGGGAAAATTTTTAAAATATCACATCTCATAATACAAATTAATTTGACCATGCAAAGAATCAAAGAGAAAATATTGTGGTGATGATGCCTTCTCCCTTCACCCTTTTTACACATCAATAAGAAACTTCTGCAAGTGTATTTTATGGTCATTTTTCAAATGCAGAGAAATAGGCAGATATGTTTCAGAAGAGCCACCATTTTTCCAAAGCTAGAAATTCAAGTTTTATCATGTTGCCCAGGTTATTTCCATTACAGTAGTGGTGGGACTATTTGAGGCCAACCCCTTCCCAAGGACCCCAAAATTGCCTTGAAGTACAGAACATTCTGCCTTTTTTTCAGAGTTTCCATGGCTACAAGTCTTTACATAAAGAATACTTTGCAGCTCAGTGGTTTTCATAATGCTTTAGGTGCTGTGATTTTATGAGTGTTCGAGATCAAGCAAAGCAGAGCTGCTAGTCTGGTTGAAGAGGAAGGATGCAGCCTGAAAGCATGTCTGTATACCTTGACCCGTAATCTCAGGAAGACCTGAGCCATTTCCCCCAGAAGCCTAATAGTTCCATGAATACCAGCTTGAAACGTACTGCATATAGGAAATAGAAGTTGTATGCATGAAAAAAGAATTACTCTTTTGGCAAGCTTAATAAGCTTAAACTGAATGAATATGTTACATGTCTATTCTAGTATAGAGGTACATATGTATATATATTTATAATATAAATTTATGTCCCCTGGCAGGGACATTGGCTCTCCTAGATGGAAGAATTTTATTTTACCTTTATGAAAGACTGATGAACAGTGTATGACGTGTAGTAATCATTGGTTTGACCATTTTCCACTCACCCTGTCACTCATTCATCATAAATACGAAAGAAAACATACATATTATTTTCCTGTATATCAAATAGAAATATATCTTTAGAAAAATCCCCTATTACCAGATGTAAATTTGGTGAAAGCTCCATAATCATTTTTATAGAGAAACACAACCTAAAAGCTCACCTTCTTTAGATATTTTCTACTCGCAAAGAATAACTTTTAAAATTAAAAAAATCTGGAACTTGCTGACTTCCCAACCTAAATATAAGAACCAGAAATACCAAAAAAAATTTGATTCTGTCTAGGTCCCTTCTTTAAGGCAATTTCTCCCAGGAAAACTGTTATTCAGAGGTAATTTACCCTCCCAGGATTTCTAAGGTTTAAATGGCAAGAGTTTAAATTACAACCAGACATTCTAGTTAATGAACCAATTTAGGTCATTTTATGTTTATATTATATATATCTCAGATGTGTCATTTTTTGCTTGTTTTTTTAAAAGGCAATGCTGGGAAAATAAATTTACAACAAAGTTTAACATTTTTTATGTTATACCATTTTTTCCTTTCAATTTCTTTTCTTATTTTCACTTCAATTTACTTTGAGAAATGTTATGTTTATTTCATAATCTTACTAGAAAGAAAATGATGAAATCCCATAGATCATGTGTCTGAGGTCTACAGCTTAGTATAATGGTCATTTTTGAATGGATCAGTTTGAGTTGCCTAGATTGAAGGAACAAGAGCATAACTGTATGATGCTGATAGTCATGGCCATGCTTTCTCAATATAGAAGATTAGAATATTCCTCAATATAACAATACTACTGTGTCCATAGAGCAAACTTATTTTGTGTTTCTTCTTTTCTAGCACTTAGAGCCACAAAAAATCTGTTTGAAAATTACTTGTTTCACTAAACATATAATATAAATTTAAGAGCTGCAAAATGCTTCTGATTGTGACAAAAAACACTAATAATTCACTAGAAATCTGTTTATAATTCTTGTTTAAAAAAAGAAGAAAAGATGAAGAATGTAGTAGGCAAGTAAAGTCATATATGTGGTATATATTTTAGACTTTATAAACTCATAGTTGAAGGGAAATTCATTCAGTCTGCTTTGCTGTTGAAAATATATACAACTTACTGCAAATTAAAATTTTTATTTCCTTATAACTTGACATGGTTAGAAGGTTTGAAGCAAATTTTGTGGACATTAGCACAACTTAAAAATGAGCAAAACAAACAAACAACAGAAAGACCTGGCTTTCATTTGTATCCTTGTCAGGCTGTTATAATGCATATAATGAGGTCAGCTTGGTCCACACTCAATAAATTTTGCTATAATCATAAAATAAGAAAAAGAAGGTTGCAAAAAAAATTTTAAGAACTGCAAATTTGATCACATATTTCTTTGCTTTCCATTGTAATTTCTCTTCATGTAATGTTTTTAAGCCTAGCTAGCTTTTTAAAACAAAAATTAACATAAAATTTACCTTTCCAACAGTTTCCAAGTTTACGGTCCAATATTGTCAACTGCATGCACTTTGTTGTGCAACAGATTCCCAGGATCACTCCCAGACAACCCCACCATGCCTGAAACTCTGTACCCACAGAAAGACTCCCCACCCCTCCCTCCCCCTCCCTCAGCCCTGGCACACCACTATTTTATTTTGTGTGTCTATGAGTTTGACTACTTTAAATACTTGATAAATAGAATCATAAAACATTTGCTTTTTTGTGACTTTTTAAAATTTCATTTAGCATAATCTCCTTAGGTTTCATTCATGTTGTGGTATATGATGGGGTTTCTTTCTTTTTCGAGCCCGAATAATCCATTGTATGTATACACTGTATTTTCTTTATCCATTTATCTGTCAATGTACATTTAGGTTGCTTCCACTTTTGTAGTGTGAATAACTCTCTTCATGTAATTTTAATTTTAGTTGAAAATTGTCAATTGTTCCATCTCCAATCTACCCACATTGTTATTTTGCTTTCCTTGTTTTAGTTTTTGACAAAATGTTGAAAATGTGCGTGTGTGCTTACTTAATGTTCGCTATGTGTACTTTTCTTATTCAATGCAGATACAGATGTAGATAACAATAAGATAGTCCTGTTCCAGTTGAAATAGTACAGTGGGGTGATAAATAATGGAATGCTGCCTGTCATTGCAGGATGACTCTGCTCCGGCTGACAGACAGTGTAAGCCAGAGGCAGCCCAGGCCACTTACTCCACATCAGCTGTTCCCGGCTCACAGGAGGTGTTGTACATCAACGGCAATGGGACCTACAGTTACCATAGTTACAGAGGGCTAGGAGGAGGACTGCTAAATCTGAATGATGCTTCCAGTAGTGGTGAGTCGTTATAATAGATTGTGTTTTGGGGGGTCCATTTGGGAATGGTGAATTTTCTAAACCTGAGAGAAGAATATGGATGATATATTGTTATAAGCAATAGTCAGTGCCAATCTGCTAAAAATCTAGACCATTTAATACATAATTGTCTCCCTACATTGATATCTCCCTCTTCTGTGCAAGTAGCAGCACTATTATGCAATTGAATGGTGGTTTTATACTAAAAAAAAACTCAACTAGAGAAATAGCAGTTTTTTTTCTCCACATAGTGATACATTCTTCCCCCAATGCTGTAATGTACTATTCACCAAGAATAATGATATATTATCTCAATATCCAAAGAGGTTTTTGACATGGAAAATTTGAGGCATCAGGAACTTCACTGACTTGATAAAACATGCACAGTCATAACTAAGAATATACAAAATAAAACAACACATGGAAACAACTCATGGCTCTCCAGACAGTAGTTTGTCAATGACAATGGCATGATCTATCAGCAGTGGTGTTCTAGAGGCAGCATGTACTGGCTCTTGGTTGGTAAATTTTAGGGATTTCTTGAACTTGTACACCAGGATGAATTCCAAATGAATCAGAGATTTAAATGTATAATGTAAAACCATATATGCCTTAGGGGAAAAAAGGCATGGCCAAATTTCTTATAACTGGGTGGTAAGAAAAACCTTCTTAACTCTACTTAAATTCTAGGGAAAAAATTAGTTCCATTACACACACAAACACAACTTTGGTCTGACAGAAAAACACCATAAGAAAAACAAATAGATAAATAAAAAACTGGAAAAATTATTAGCTACTTGTACTACAAAGAGTTAATAGGTCAATGTATGAAGGTCTTCTGAAAATGAAGAAGAAATGTACTCCAAATCATAAAAGGCTAGAAATATAAACACACAATTCCCAGAAAAGATAATGCAAGTGTCTCTTAAATATTTGTAAAGTTGTTCAACATTACTCACTCTGAATAAGAGAAATGTAGTTTTTCCCCACCAGATGAGCAAAAATCCAAATGTTTAACAGAATGTTTTCCTTGACAAGACAGTGGGTAAAGAGATACTATCATACATTGCTTGCAGAAATGCAAAAAGTTAGAATGGAACTTGATAATATCTAGAAGAATTAAATATGCATTCACCACTTGACCCAGCAATCTTTCTGTTAGGAATCTATCTCAAAGACACATTGGCGAAGGTACAGAAAGATACCTGCAAGATTATTCATTGCAGTGTTATTTATAAATGCAAAAAGAAAAAAAGTGTAACCAATAAAAATGCCCCTCAATAGATGGCTGTTTGATTAAATTATAGTGCATCCAAATAAGAGACTAGCATACAACTATAAAAAGCAATGGGGAATATCTTTATATACTGTTATATAGTGATCTCCAGGTGGTGAAAAGGCTGTATAGAATGCTAATATTTCTGAAAGAAGAATTTATATAAATGGAAGCATAAACTATAATTTTTTAAAAAGTTTACATAGGAGTGAGAGTGAGAGAGAACAGTAGCTTGAATACACTGAATATATTTGGTTTTAATACTTTGTTTTATAACTTTAACTTTGGAACAAAGTACATATTTACATAATTATGAAACTGTTTTTAAGAATCCCTAAAATTGAAAGAGAAATGATACAAATGAGTTTTAACTGTTTAATGAGTTGTTGGCATATTCCCATAGAGAGGAACTTTTCCAAGTGATTTCACAAATCATAATTTGACTCCATAAGCATTTAAGCCAGTGAAAAAACCTGAAACTATATTTGATAATCATATTATTATTTGGGGACTGTTATCTGTGTATTTTCTTTAAAAGCAAACTTGCAATTTTGTTGGTGTCAGTGAAAGGTGGGATTCTCAGCAAGGGTCAAGGTAGATACACATATAAAATCAAGAAGTTTAAGCAAAAACTTCATAATCTTGTATTTGAATTGGCATTATCAGTGGGAACTTACAATGCATTTTTTGTTATTTTTAAAAAACAATAACCACTTCCTATCTCTTTACTGAAAATGCCCCAAAACAAAGACTAATTTGAATTTGAAATTTTCCATTAGGCTTAGGACTTTTATTATATATTGGGAGAAATTACATTATTAGTGTGAATAAGTTTATATGCTAGAAAATCACTCACCTTTACATTACAACACTGGAAATGGGCTCCAAGAGTCTTCAGGAGTGTTCTTCTGGAAGTCTGGGGCTCCTTGGTATGCCCACAAATTAAAGGTCCTTTAAGGACAGAATCACTGAGCTTTAGTCTCTATGAATTGCCTCCCCTAACCCCACCAGCACCAACAACAAAAATCTTCCTCAGATGGAAGAGAAAAAAGAAAGAAGCTATTTTAGAAAGAAATTAACTTTGAGGTGTATATTCAGCTTTTCAAATGCTAGTGAGCTTTCTCAGCTGTTTTTAAGCCTTTTTTTTATTTGGATAGCAAATGAACAGGGATGACCAAGTCCAAGGCTGGAAAAGGAAAACATAAACAAAAGCTAAATATTCTTTTAGTCTATAAATCTAGAAACTCTAATACTTCATTTTTAATGTTTTACATAACAAGTAAAAACTTAACCATCAAATCACAAAATTTGGGGGGGAAAAGTATATTCACTTAAGATTTTATTGACACAAACCTTTTTGTCAGCGAGATTTTTTTTAATTAAATAAAGTACTTATATTTTATTAATATTATTTGCTAATGTTAGAACTCTTATATCAAAATAC
>VBSM01003157.1:20930623-21032381 GCA_008086735.1 Cheirogaleus medius | reverse complement strand
AAAAATTCTTTGCCTAGACCAATGTCTGATAGGGTTTTCCCAACTTCTTCTAGATTTTTAAAAATCATTCATTTATTATTCATTTATTTAACATCAACCAACAACTACCACTTATTGAATCTTCCTGGTGCTTCCATAAAGTGTTTATTTAATCCTTACATAGTCTTATGAGGTATGCTCTGCAATTTGGGAATAATTTTTATAAAATTGAATTTGCCCCCACTTTAAAAAAAGAATGCCTAGACACCAATTCCTTTCCTTGTAACATAATTGAATACTATTCTGTGAGGTTCAGAGAAGTTGAGTGACTTGCCTACAGTCAGTCCCTCTTCTAATAAAGGGTGGTGGGGGGGGACAGGATTTGAACACAGGTGTTCTGACATCAGAGGCCACATGCTAAATTACTGACCTAACTATCTCAGTGTCTGTGGAACTAAGTGCTAAGGTGTTAGTTCCTAGTCGTCACTACTAATCTACTTTCTGTCTCCATAATTTCTTCTATTCTGAACATTTCATATAAATGAATGAATCATACAGTATGTGGTCTTTTGTGTCTGGCTTCTTTCACTTAGCATGATGTTTTCTATGTTCATATATGTTTACCATGCATCAATACTTTATTTTTTATTGCCAAGTATTAATAATAATCCATTTTATGGATATGTGATGTTTTGTTGAGCCATTCATCAATAATGGGCTCTTGGGTTTTTGCTACTTTGGGTTTATTATAAATAATGCTGCCATAAAAATTTCTGTACAAGTTTGCATGTACCTATGTTTTCAGTTCTCTTGGGCACATATATTGGGGTAGAATTGATGGTTCATACATATGATTACTCTATATTTAACATTTTGAAAAATGTCACAATGAATATTAGATGTATTTCCATTTATTTCAATCTTTTAAACTTACTTTCAACTATGTCTTGTAGTATTTGTAGTACGAACTTTGCATATGTTTTGTTAATATTATTGCTATTTCACTTTGTTGATGTTATTATAAATGGAATGCTTCCCTTAATTCCATATTTGGACAGTTTATCGAGAGTTTATAAAAGTGCAGTTGATTTTTGTATATTTGTGTTCTGCAACCTTGCTGAGCTCATTTATTAGTTCTAATTAAGTGAATTCCTTGGGGTTTTTTATATGCAAGAAAATGTCATTTGTGAATAGAAATAGTTTTCCTTCTTCCTTTTCAATCTTTATTTCATTTATTTATTTTTCTTGCCTAGTTGCCCTGGAGAGAATCTCTAGTAAAATGTTGGGTCAGAGTACTGATAGTGAATATTCTTATCTTGTTCCTGATCTCAGGGGGAATAATTCAGTCTTTCACCATCAAATATGATTTTTTTTATAGATGTCATTTATTAGACTGAGGAGCTTAGAAAGGTCTTTTTTATTCCTAGCTTGTTGTGTATTTTTTTTATCATGTAAAGGTGTTGAATTTTGATGTATGCTTTTTCTGTATCTATTGAGATTGTAATGTGGTTTTTGTTCTTCATGATGTGATAATCACATTAATTAATTTATTGATGTTAAGTCAATCTTGCATTCCTGGGATAAATCCCACTGGCTCAAGGCATATAATTTTCATATATTTCTGTATTAAGCTGGCTTTTCTGCTTGATTTTTGATTACTAACTCAATCTCTTCAATTGTTATAGGTGTACTTATATTATCTATTTCTTGTGTCAGTTTAGGTAGTTTATGCATTTCTAGGAATTTTCTCATTTCATCTAAATTATCTAATTTATTAACAAACAATTGTTCGTAGTCTTCATTCTTCAAAATCCTTTTTATTTTCATAAGGTCAGTGATGATGATTTCTCATTCCAGTAATTTGAATTTTCTCTCTTTGCTTCTTGGTCAGTCTCACTTTTGTCAATTTTGTGTATCTTCCAAATAATATGGTTTTGGTTTAATTGGTTTTCTTTCTTTTTTATTCTGTAACTTACTCTTTTATGCTTCACTCATTATTTTCTTTATTTTGCTTATGTTAGGTTTAGTTTGTTCTTATTTTTCAGTGTTTTTAACTGGAAAGTTAGATTACAGTTGGTCCTTTGTATCCACAGGTGCTACATTCACCAATTTAACCAACAACAGATCAAAATTATTCAAAAAATAAAAACTTACAAAAAATAATACAAATTAAAAAATACAGTATAACAGCTATTTCCATAACATTCACATTAAGAGCACATTATGAGCAATCTAGAGATGATTTAAAGTATGTGGGAGGATATACATAGGCTATATGCAAACACTATGTCATTTCATATAAGGGACTTGAGCATCTGCTGATTTTGGTATCTGTGGAGGGTCCTGGAATGAATCACTCACAGATGCTGAAGGGATAACTGTAGTTGAAGTCTTGTTTTCTCTTTAAATATAGACATTTATAGCTATAAATTACCTTCTAAGTACTGCTTTATCTGCATCCAATAAGTTTGGGTGGTGGTTTTATTTTCATCCACATCAAAGCATTTTCTAATTTCACTTGGTGTTTTTTCTTTGACTCATTGGTCACTTAGGAGTATGTTGTTTAATTTCCACATATTTGTGAATTTCTTAATATTCACTTCTAATTTTATTTCATTGTCAACATGACAACATACTTTATATAATTTCAGTCATTTTAAGTTTATTGGCGCTTGTTTGAAGCTGGTTGATAACATAGATTATGATCTATTCTAAAGAATGTCCTACGTACACTAGAGAAAAATGTGTATTATGTTGGTGGCAGGATATTTTGTAAATGTGTATTAGGGCTACTTCATTTATAGGGTTGTTCAACTATTATATATTCTTGTTGAATCTTCTGCCTAGTTTGTGTCTCCATTATTGAAAATAGGGTATTGAGGTTTCCAACTACTATTGTTGAATTGTCTGTTTCTGCCTTCAACTCTGATAGTTTTTGGTTTTTTTGCTTCATTTTGGGACTCTGTTGTTTAGCACATATATATATGTATTTATATTGCTATATCTTCTTGATGGATTGACTCTTTTATCATTGTAAAATATTCCTCTTTATTTCTAATAATTTGTTTTAAAATCCATTTTGACCAATGTTAGCTAATTCTGTAATATCATAAAAACACTAGTAACTTGGGTTGTGGTGGTGGTGCTGAAAATGAAGAGAAGTAGACAAAGCTTTGGACATGCAGGTGACATAGAGAAGAGTAGAACAAAGTATTTCTCATCTCTACTCCTATACAGCTAACAGTAATTTATCTTTTTTCCATAAGCAACTAAATAAAATTTTGGGGGCCTAATGCAAAATGAAAATATCAAGCCTCTTGTTTAAAAATTAAGAATTTCAGGACATTGACAACAGAGCATTAATCTAAGCACGTGACTTTTCTGAGCTCAGGGTACCGTGAGACTACCAATGTTTTATTAAACCCATTTTGCTTCTTTGATTTATTTAGCAAGTCAGAGGAAAGCATTGATTTTTTTTTCATGGAAAAGGCAGAGAGCTGCTGGTGGTAATAGAGATAATATATACAAAGAAAGAAAAGGATGAAGACACAAGTGAGAATGTTTTGAGTGAGTTTTTTGGGAAGAGAAGAGAGCACTTTGGGGCAGCTGCCAATCATGGGTAAAAATTGTGAAGGAATCTAAAAGAAAAGTTTTGTTATGCATTATTAATGAGCAGGGCTCCCAAAGTCTTTCTTGACCTTCAACCCATTCTTCACAGAGGAACCAAAACAATCTTTTAGAAACGGTAAATCTGATCATATCACTTCACCATCTAAAACCCTTCTGTGGGTCTCAATGTTCTTAAGGAAATGACATTAGCCAGCCAACCCAATTGATGTTTATTTGACCTGCTTCCCCCTGTCCCATCTTATTTGTCTCTCATCCTGTCTTTAAATCCAGAACTCCAAATCTAGATCAGATGTAGTCATACACTCTGATAGCAACCTGAATTTGTCCTTTGAATCATGTCCCAGAGCACGTATAAGCACATGTGCATGCAAATCCACACACATAATTATATTACATTTGTATCTATTCCTCAGTCATATTGTTCAGTGGTTCTCAAAAGCTACCTAGGAAATCTGTATAAATCCAGGTATATAATCATATCAGTGACTATAAATTAGGTTTTATAAAAGTACAGCTTGAGTGTGGATACTATGGTACTTTGTGGAGACCCACCTTGTCTGACTCTCCTTAAAAACTTCACTATCATAAAATGATACAGCCTAAAGGGACTTGAGAAATCATGTGATAACAACTTTTTTATTTTGTAAAGACTATAAAGAAAGAAACAGGCCTGCAAAGTTGGGTGACTTGCTCAAGGTCACAGATATTGATTTCTGAGCTATTTAGTTAATACATCCTTTGGGTGTTGTTTGATGAGATAAAGATCTCTTAAGAACATGGCAAACAACTTCACACAGTTCAGACTCTCTGTGTACTGCTAAGAAAAGACAGAAGTAGCAGACTAACCAGTACGGCATGAAGCAAATTTAAAAATGATGTGACTTTCTTTGAGCAATGGCTTTGGGCTGAATGTAACTGATTTTAAAAACAACAACAAACAGCAAAAGACTAGTCTAGGCAAATAATGACTTTAGACTTAAACCAAAGAGAATTTATCTAGTGAACATTTGAGAAAGTATTCTAGCAATGGTAATGGTAACAAGGGAAATGGTTTAATTCCACGTTATAAAGGAGCTCTAAATACCTTTTCTTTTTCTAAGAATACATACTAACTGCAACACTGGTATTGTCTATTGCTATTTGGGTTTTGTTTAGTTTTGTTTTAATCACAGAAAGGCAGCTAAATGGATTAAGCCCACAATGTCCTTCATTTAAGGACTTTCTTTATAAATTCTGGGAACCCCAAATGTTCTGACTTTTGAAAATGGTTTTGATTTTTATCTATTATTTCTTCATTGAAATGAAGAAATGACACCAAAATAGTCATTCCCTGTAACAGATTTGGAGCTGTGGCAAAAGAAACTACATGCATATGCATAAATCTGTTATGTCCTAAAAAGGACTTAACAGAAGAATAGCATTATATTAGATGCCAACATCATATCTGATGGCTGACAACTCCAGTTAATCTAAGTTTGAGAATTCTTGATGTGAGGATTTGTTGAGATCTGAAAAGTATGGAAGGGAGTAGCAACTTCCAAGAGACCAAGTTGAATTAACTATATGTCTGACTTAATTTATTAAGGATATGAAGACAATCAGGTTTCAAATCATTAACTGGGGAAATTTGGAAGTATGATGCATGTCAGCAGCATAATTAGGGAGCAAAGATTGTTTCCAGAACCTTTAAAGCTAATACTGTAATAATAATATGAACCCTGAAGATTGTACCATGTTCAAGAAAAATGTAAAGCCGGAAGAATAAAAAAGGATACCTTAGGCAGCATTTGAATTCACTGTAAATATTTTGGGGTTCCCATGTTTATATCATTGTCACTTTGAGAGAAGCAAAAGTGGATAAGGCAGAATCAATAACCTCATGAAACTTACAGATCAAAAAGATAGTCTTCCTCCAATCTAAACATCAAAATCCTTCAGATGCTGATTAAATACTTCCTCCTCTGTGAAACTTTACATCATCATCCTTCCACAATTTGGAAAATGAATCATTCCCCTGTATGTGTCTTTATTCTAGCACTTATTTCATTGAATTGTGACTACATTTTCAAATATTTTTCTTTAAATAGATATATACTTCTTGAAAGCAGAAACCTTATCTTGTTCACCATTACATTCCTCTGAGTAAGACCAGAGATATAGAAAGTGCTCGATAATATTTGTTTAATAAATGAATACATTGTTAAAAGAATATTTATACCAAAAGTCAAAAAAAGTACAGAGGCAATTATTTATGTATTTTGGATGACAGGAGTGAAGGGGGTTTATCTTAGTAGAAAGCAAAGGAATTAGAGTCAAGAAGAAAGATTAAACTGAATTTGGGGATTCTGTGGGTAAAAGAGGAAGGCTCCAGTTAATTCATCACTTTATGGGTTTATAGCAGTTATAGTGTTTTATAAACTCCTGCTTAATTTTAAACATAATATCAATAGGAAAAGCTTGCCCATGTTGGAGACTTCAAAACAAGGAAAGATTCTGTCTACTAATGGTGCCAGGGTACCCTTCAAATCCTTCATTAGCCAACCTCCATTTGTTTAGAGCTGGCAAGAGTCTGTACCCAACAATCCAAGTTTTCAAGTTGGAGTATTATCAAAATGACAGCAGTTACAATTTGTATAAAGAATTTATTCAAATTATCAAACTGAAATGAGAAGCAAGCAAGCAGCCAATCCTCCTGTTATTATCACATCCATTTACATGGGACTTTGGACTGCTTTCTTTCTATCAGGAAGTTCACATTGAGCTGTCTAAAGAGGGCAATTGTGGTTCACTGCAGTTATTCATTGGATCTCTTGAGTCTAAATTATATGCATAATGCATAAGTTAGCTACTGATGTTTCCTCTCCACAATCTCTATGGGGCAGACTTTTCTATTTGTTTTTCAACTCTGATATAAACTGGGCTGATATACAGACCAAAATCTAACAAGATCAAATTGTAGTAATAATAGCCATAATAACTAACATTTGCATGGCAGTTTCTAGTTTGTCCAACTCTTTAAAGCCATTATCTTCCTTGCTCTTCACTAATATTCAGGATTGTTGGCTTTAATGAGTCTTTGGCTCAATGCCTTTAATGTATGAGTCTAACGAAGGGTGGCCTTCCTAGAGATTCCAGAAGATTCACCATCACACTAAAACTGGTGACAGTGGTTTCACTGACTTTGTATGTTTGATAGTGCCAAGCATTAACATTCTGAAACATATCTTTTCATCTGAAGTCAAAGGACCACTTTTATTCATTCACTATCTTCATTTCTCACCTCCCACTCATTCTTCAATCTAACCAGCTTCTCCCCACCATTCTCCTGAAACTGGTCTGGTTAAGTTTATCAGTGACTCCACTGATCGTCAAATGAAAGAAATTTTTTGCCCTTTATTTTACCAGATGTCTTGGGCATATTTGAATCTGTTGATGATTAGAACCTTGAAACGTCCGCCCTCTTGGCATCCATGATAACACACTCTCGTGGCACCTTGTCCTCCTCAGATCATTCTTTTGTTGCCTTTCCAGGCTTTTCTTTTCTACTCATGCCTCTCCATGCTGGGATTCCCCCAGAATCTCACACTTGTCCCTTTAATCCTCTTGTTCTGCACAATGCCCAGGGGAGAGCTCCCCAGCTTTTATGGTTCCAGCTGCAAAATACTACCTAATCTGTATAACTACCCCAGTCTTTCTGCTGAGTTTCAGATTTTGTATCCAGTTGTCTAGACAGCTTGATCTAGACATCTGGAGAAACCCTATATTTAATTATTTAAAAATGGATTCTTCATACCTACACATACTATTGCCTTTCCCTTGGGTTATCTCATGCCAGAATACCCTCCCCAAACCTGACTCTCATCAGTTATTATGTTACCTGTATCTTTTCTGACTGCCTACCTCATTTCTTGGCTAAATTTTCTTCCTATATGTTTCAATTATAACCTAAGCATATCTCTTATTATATAACCTGCCTGTTATGTGCTCTTTTCTATATTAAACTATGCACAAAGTGACTTTTTTTGAACTGCCATATTACCAGTGTCAGTAGGTGATTGGCTTATATTAGTGTTCAATGAATATTAAATACATACATGAATGACTAAAGGAAAGAAATTATTCTAATAAAAGATTGTGCCTGTTGGGAGATCTTTACTAAGTCCACTTGAGCATGGGAATAATCAGTTGATGTTAAGGATGTCTTCTTAGAGCATAATATTGGGGGAAGGGAAACATTTCATGTTAAACATTTCAGAGGAATATTTTGAAATACACAAATTGTTTTAAAATCTATTCAGCTTGAGCCACTGATTCAGGAAAGAAATATTTACCATAGTTTTCCAGGGACCTATAAAGGTGTACTTTTCCCCTTTACCTCATTCTCTTAATAACTTGTTCTAGCCCCTTAGCCACATGCAAAGAAGTAGAGCAGACGTGTGGGAGGGACCATTGTGATCTCCTGCTCCAGCAGACAAGCTGGATGTTTCTGTTGTGTGAAAAAAAAAAAAAAAATGCATGTCTACCATGAAAAAATGTATAGATAATGATTTTATAGAGTAGAGCCTAAAAATAATTCACAAAAGCTAAGAAATCCCCTCTGGTGAATTCATATGCCTTTTACACAATGGGAAAATCTGCATGATAGTCATATATTATATGATCTAATTGATCTAATTGAAGTCAACATAATTGAGATTATGCAGTTGTTATATCTCAATGGAGTTCCCATTGAGATTTCCCTGAGTTGTCAAAGTATGTTCTATAACACATAGTGAAACTATGTTTATAAAACAATGATATATTGTATTTAGACACTTTCTACCATAGTGTCTAACTTGTTGCAGCTCTTTCATCATGTGTATTCCTTTGATGAACTGAAAATCAGGGTATGTTCCTACTTTAAACTTTACTCAGTTGTATCCTTACTTTGATTATTTTCTCTTTCTTTCATATATAATTTTATCTGGGTCTGCACTATCCAATATTATAGCCACAAGCTACATGTGACTACTGGAATTAAAATTAATTGCACAAAATTCAAAATTCAGTTCTTCCACCACACTAGGATGCATTTCAAGTGTTTAGTAGCCAAACTGGCAAGTGGCTCCTGTATTAAACAGCACAGAGAACATTTCTATCATCACAGAAATTTCTATTAGACATCTTTGATTCTAGACTCTATATTCTTCTCACCTTATTCACATTTATAGTGGACTTTGGGTAGTTTTGTTATTGTAGAAAACTTTTTCTATATTTATTCCATCAGATTCCTTGCCTTTAACAATTTATCATTTATCATTCACTCCTCAATGAAATAAATGCAGTCAATAAAACTTTATGGAAACTTAAATGGTAAATATTAAATGTAATATTAATTTAAATATTAAATGTAATATTAATATTAAATGTAATATTAATGCCTTAAATGTAATAGTAATGCCTTTAATTCAAACTGCCTGGCTTTTAAATAATTTTCAATTATTTCAGGGTTCTGAGAAGTGCTAATCCCTGTATCAGTCATAACATAGATATTGAAAACCTCTTTGGCATAGGCCAGGATTACTTTAAAACTAGAAACAAAACAAATTTTAAAAGAATTTAATTGTGACAGAATTTGAAATTGTGTGAGGTTTAGGGAAAATAATGCCAAACTTAAGATATATGAAATGTCACCACATTTTTGATATAGTTCATTCTTTGTTTCTAGCTTTTCCACATAGTTTGATAGTAACCTAGAATTCAGTTGAGATTGTGAATTATTTATACAAATGTCTTGAGATATAGAACGATCCAAAGAGATAATGCTTACTTGTAAACTTTAATGATTGAAAATTATGTTAATTATTTTCTAGGAAATTGAAAAGAAAATTATATGCATGATCTGCAAATTAAAGCATCTTTCAGTTTATCTAGCTAAGCCCTCAAATCTTTCACTGCATTTCTATAAGTCAGAGAGCCTCCAAGAAAGGCTCTGAAAAGGGGGCTGAGTGGCCCTGTGTTTTCCCTGCACTACCCAGCACTCATAATTGGTTTTAAACTTCAACATTGATCCGGCTTTGCTGGCAACAGCTTCCTAAAAGTCTGCTCTCTAACTGTACAGTAAAATGGATCTTTACATACTCCTAAGGGCCTCTTGGGAATGTTGTGTGGTGCCTACTCATTGAAGGAAACAAATGAAAAGAAGACCCCATTAGTATTCTGGGACCTTCCTTCTTGAGCCTACTGATAAACCATTTAGGGCCTCTCCAGGTGATATCAGCTCATTATGATAGGCTTGGGTTGGTTGTTTTCCTTACACAATCTCCTTTGAATTTTGACACATCCTCTAAGAATCTATTAATATCTGAACAAACAAGTTAAATTTTACTGGCCTCACCAGCCCTCTACTACTCTGGAAGGAGCTCTCCCAAGGAGTTCAGAATGTTCTGCTTTTTTAGGAGTCAGAAATCTTACACTCTATATGGAAATTAAACTACCTATTATCTATACTCCCCTTTCCTGGGCTTAGATCCTAATGGACCTTCCAGAAATAGGCACTAGGCTGTGTCCCATTAGAGATCTTAGATTTGTCTGTTTGAATCATCCCAAGAAGGTAGTAACTCTAGAAATGCCTTATTTCTTTTTTCACTTAATATTAAAATTTTCAAATTTCAAACGTTACAATTGAAATGCTAATATCTCCTTTTGTGATTTCAAGGCACAAGGTAATTTTTAAATGTCATCTGGCTCTTGACTAACATACAAATGCTTTTTCTGAAAGCCCTCCTTCCATCCATATACGATGGGTAAAACTAGTGGAAGTGTATGCATTTGAAATGAGTCCACATAGTGAAAATTTTGCCTCCTGAGTTGCTATTTGGTCTACTCACTCAAATTCAGAATTAACAAATGATTATAAAATTAAGAGAGTGATGATGAACATCCTGGCCAATATCTAAATGGCCACAGGAAGAAACAAATTATTTCTGGTAATTTAAATCCTTTAGGGGATATAATCCTCTTGAATGCCTTGAATGGGTCTAAAAGTAGTTTATACAGTCACATCAATTAAAAATTTTTTTCTGGTTTCTATTTCTGGCAGTATAAGTTACTGTCTCTTTAGTGTCCCTTGGAGCAGTATTATAGGGATAATTATAGGGTTTTTAAAAATACTTAGTTTCTGAAAACATATTCATGAACACAGTTTATCCATAATTGTGAGGAAGGTCATACCATGTTTTTGCTGTGTCCTTTCAAAGCAGATGCATGATTTGTACATTATAATATAATCACCTCTTCCGTATCCACATCCTCTGTGAGCCATTCTTCTCCCACTTCTCTGTCCAAATATGTTCTCCTGTGATTTATTGTGTTTATTGTAAAATATGAACTTGCTTTTTTTCAAAAATACAGTATGTCATAACTATAGTCATCATGGTATACAATAGAGTTCTGGACTTATTCTTCCTATCAAATTGTAAGTATGTATTCTTTGGCCAACATCTTCCCAACTTTCCCTCCCTCCACCCACCCCAGCCTCCAGTGATTACCAATCTATGATTTCCATGAGATTAATTTTTTTAGATTCTACATATGAGTGAGATTATGCAATATTTGTCTTTCTGTGCCTGGCTTATTTCACTTAACATAATGTCCTTTTTGAAAAATGCTCAGAGTAGATGTTAAGTGTTCTCATCACAAAAATGATAATTAGATTAGGTAATGCATTTATTTATTAGCTAGATTTAAACCTTCCACATTGTATATGTACCTCAAAACATGTTGTATTGATAAGTACATGCAATTTTATGTGTCAATTTAAAAAACAAATACATTTTTAAAAAAATACAATTTCCTTTCTAAGCCACTGAATAACAAAGGAGAGAAGTTGCAAAAAGTACATTAGCCTTAATGGAAATCCATCCATCCTGTCTTCTTTCACATACAAGGAAATAGTTTTGTCTAGGCTCACAAAAATGGTTGTGCTTAACTTTTAAATCTTTTGATGTTTGATGAAGCAATGTAAATATTTGATAAGAAATCATTGAAGGAAAGCAGGTACATGTACTCTATCTTCAAATAGTACCCTTAAATCTTTATTTTTACCCTCCATGGTTTACTTACTAATGGGATAAAAGGAGAAGATCCTTCAGCATAAATACTCTGTATTTCACATGAGTCATGGTTTCCTTCATAGTTTTGGATAATTGTAAATTGAATGTGGATATTTTTTTAAATATGCAGGATAGTCCTACTTGCTCACTTTCACTTCAGTTTCATGATTCAATTTATTTATAGTCTACTAGACTTCTGCCACCTATTCTTTCAGAAAGTTAGTGTTTGCTTTTCTCTCCCTAACCTTAAATTATTATATTAGACTCTAAGAGCCAAAAGGATGCTCCAAATATAGTAAGATCTACCCACTCCAATTTCACCCCTACTTCCAGAGCAACAAGTGTTAAAATTACCTTGCGTATGCCATTTAAATATCTGCTTAAAAGATAAGTTGATTAAAATTTGCTGAGTCTCTTTTGGCAAAAATTACAACATAGAACAATCTCTGTGAAGTTTAAAAGTGAATGTATCAGACTGAAACACCTCATGTGCACTTTGTCCTATAAATATGTAACTTATAAACTCATATTTATAGGATGCTATGTTATATCCCACAACATGATTATCATAATTATTATCTACTTATAGTAAACTTTAAGAGATTTAAAATATGTGAATAGAAATGATATGTCGTAGGTACCTACACATTTGTTATGTTATTTATAATGATAGGAAAATTGGAAAATTGCTAAAAAGAAGACAAGTTTCTCATTGTGTGCTTTGAAACGATCAGTAAGATAAATTACTTTACCACACCTTAAGACATTTTTACTAAAAAATATTTTCCAAAATAACAATAATGACTAAACTGAGAGTCAGTGTTGGACTTTTACAATATTATTTTAATATTGTATTACAATATCACAGTTATTAACTATTGATTTGATTCTTAATTACTGGTAATCTCAATCCTAGAGGCATTAATACTTCACTAATTCACATTTTTCTTACCTCATGAGCCATATGTGTTTTGGTTATGGTTGTTGTTGTCCTAAATTTTAAAATCACTGTAGAATAACCTACCAAATTTAATGTGGGATAAATGAGTATTTGTATATGTGGGTTCAATATTCAGGACCTTAAAATAATTTTTATTGTCATTAAGCATATAGAACAAAAAGCAACTCCTATTAACTCTTTACTTTTGTAGTGGACATCTATCTTATAATGAACATGTCTTAGATAATTATCTCAAAACATTAAAAGTGATTTACAATACCTGTATTTTGGGATATTGGAGTGATATCACATTGAATAAGATATATGAATCTGATGGTTAATTTTAAGCATCAACTTGACTTGGCTACACGATGCCCAGATATTTGGCCAACCATCATTCTGGATATGTCTGTGAGGGATGAGATGAATAGTTGCATGAGTAGACTGAATAAAGCAGATGCCCTCCCTAATGTGAGTAGGCATCAATCAGTTGAAGATCTGAGTAGGACAATAAAGGTTGATAAGAGGGACCTCTCTTGCCTGATTGCTTGAGCTGGGGCATTGGTCTTTTCCTGCATTTGGACTCAAACTGAAACCTCAGCTCCTCTTGCAACACATATATATGTGTGTGTATATATATATGTGTGTGTGTATATACATGCTCTGACCAATAGAGTACAGTGGAAGGAATCCACCCCCAAGATCCAAATGTAGAGGACAGAGATAATTATAGTGGAAGTAATTCCCCCAGATCCAAAGGTAGGGGACAGAGGTACCACCTCTTGACAGGAGGTGTGTCAAAGAACAGCCAAGGGACTGAGCAAAGAAGGGAAGGGAAGAGAAGTGAAGGGGAGGGAAGGTAACAGAGGGGAAGAAAAGGGAAGAGAAGGGAAAGCAGAAGAAAATAGGGAAGGGAAGGGAAGTGAAGGGGATAGATAAGGGACAAAGATCCTACCTGTTGACAGGAGTGTCAAAGAATGGCCAAGGGACTACCATTGACCTAAGTAAGGTCTGGGCTTGGATACGGGCTCAGCATTACTTCCACTGTAATGTAACTGGGATTACAAATGGGCTGATCATTACTTCCACTGTATGCTATTTCTCAGAGCATACTGCTCTCCCCCTGCCAGATCCAAAGGTAGGGGACATAGATCCCACTGGTTGACAAGAGATGTGACAAAGAACTGTCAAGGGACTGCCAGTTACTTAAGGTCTGGGCTTAGAAATGGGCTCAACATTAACTCCACTGTATTCTATTGGTCAGAGCCATATATAGCAATTCTGAAAATATAGCAATTCTGAACAATAGAATACAGTTGAAGGAATCCCCTACAGATCCAATGGTAGGGGACAGAGTACAGTGGAAGTAATCCCTACACCAGATCCAAAGGTAGGGAACAGAGATTCCACCTGTTGACAGGAGGTGTGTCAAACATCTGCCAAGGGACTGCAGTCCCTTAAGTTCTGGGCTTAGATATGGGTTCAACATTACTTCCACTGTAATTAACTTGGATCACAAATGGACTCAACATTACTTCCACTATATTCTATTGGTCAGAGTATATATACACATACACATATATATACACACACACTATATATATGTGTGTGTGTATATATATATATATATATAAACTATGTATATAGGTTGATTCTATTCTCTAGATGACTCAATACAGTGAGTCACATCAACTTGAATAAATCCTTAGACTATAACACAAATAATTCCTGATTTTTTTATTATTGCTGAGAATTTAAGGAAGGATGATTTCCCAGTTAATAGTATGACCTCACATTTGAACTACTTAACATTCACAATTTACTTTCATTTTTCCTGCTCCAACAATCTAACAAATATACAAGAGAAACAGTGTTACTCACAGGTAGGGTAAATGATTTGTCCAAATTCACATAGCTTACAAGTTTCTACATTAAGACTTCAACCCAGGTTTTCCACTTGCTTGTCTTAATTATCTTATAGTTCTGTGCCACATCTTTCTATCTGGATGGTAAATGAGACTTCATCATTTAGAGATAAAACCTATGTTCAAATCCAAATTAATTAGTAGGTTTTTACTATTAGTGCTCTAATACAAATACAACTTTCATTCAATTTACATCTTTAAAGAATCTTCAAATGTTTCTGGAAATAGATTGAATGAACACAAATATAAATATACATTTTACAATTGACAGTTAAGAATTGTGGCTTATCGATATTTTCTGATGCTTTAAAATGGTACAGAATAAATGTGTAAAGAGTAAAACAAATGTCTAGCCTCTCCCATGGGCATTTGGGAGGTTTTTGTCTTATGGAACCGCTTGTTTACTATACTTCTTACTAGTCTTTGGAAATCCCTGAAAATTTAAGACTTTAACAGTGGCCAGAAAACCCAATGGTCTAAGTAATTGTGATATTTTTTTGATTTCATGAGCTTTCTGAAAAATAGTAAATGGATGCTTTGTTCTTTCTTGTTTTAAGGATTGCTTCCTGTTACTTGAAAATATATATATGTAAATTAATATATAAACATATAAATAATACAATGAATCATTATGCCCTTATGCAATATGTTTGATTCAATTGAAGTTAAAAAGTAACTCCTCTCTATTGCAATATTTGCATCTTTTCCCACAAGCCAAAACTTGGCTGGAAACAGAAGCACGCTAAAAGTCTTCCCTCTCACAAGTTTTTAAGACTGCTGGGAAAATTATTCACACTTTAGGTCATCCTAAGGTTTATCAGAGTGAGTAGTCAGATCTCTACAAACACTGAATGTCAAGCTAGGGTGGAAAGGTCATTTACTAAATAAACTCAGGCAATTTACAGAATTTAGTACTGAGAATTAGCAAATCCAAGTAGAGGAAATATTAGGAAGGACAATGTAGAAAATAACTCTTTAAATTGATAGTGTAGAAAAATTTACTGAGATAAGAGCAAAAGTGGCAAGATGTTCAACTGCAATTTTTCTATTTTTAACAAGATGAATTTAAATCAGAAAAATAAAACAAAACAAATGGATCAAGACAGTGGGAAAAAAAGATATAAAATACAGGAAGATGTGATGAAGGGGAAATATGATATTTTCATTTATTAAAATATATTTTTATTTTAAAATTGATTTAAAAATGTAGAATTTTTAAAGGTAGGTCCAGGAGATTCAAGTTTTTAAATATTTAAAGACTCAAATTTGTCTCAGGACAATCATGAATAATTTCTTTTAATGTGTGGGAGACTGATATTTACTGCCTTCAACTAAATAACCATCTTCAACTTCAAATTAAACGTTGAAGTTAACAGTTAAAACTGCCTTCAAATCAGTCTGGGAATATATTATGATGGAGATGCAATTTAACTTGTAAATGCTGTCAATATTTGATCCTTAGTTTTGCCAAAAAGAAGATTTACAATTTGAGGGGAATGGCTGGGGGAGTGCAATCCAGATGCTTCTCTTTTCTTCCTTGCATAGTACTTTAAACAGCTGCTTGGCCTTAACAGTGATACATACCTTGCTTTTTGTGCCTTCTTAATTATCTGTAGAATATGTATCTCAGCAACTTGTTACTTACTTTGTAGAAAAAGATCCTGTTCTTTGGTAACCTAATGTTGATTAATCAGTATTTATTAAATAGATAAGGGTAAATTTGATGACATCAAGAGAAATTCAGTACTTGAAAGCGGAATCATATTAGACCTCTGTGGGTTGAAAATGGCTTCAGTTTGATGTAGACTCTAGAGGAGACAAATAGTTCCCACCAAAGTGTG
This sequence comes from Cheirogaleus medius, assembly GCA_008086735.1. NCBI lineage: Eukaryota > Metazoa > Chordata > Mammalia > Primates > Cheirogaleidae > Cheirogaleus > Cheirogaleus medius. The sequence goes on along the minus strand of VBSM01003157.1, from coordinate 21,015,973 downwards.
TCATCCAGCCTTTTCTTTAATCAAAGAGAGAGTTCCCTGAAGATAGAGAGATCCCAAGCCTACATTAACATCTCATGTTTCATTCTGTTGTAATCCATTATTTGTTAAATAAGTTCTCAGGTAGATGCATAAATCAAATGTAGCTGTATTCTGATAGAAGAGACCAACACAAAGCATAGTCTTGCAGAAATATTGAAAAAAAATTTGTGCGTGTGTATATTACTAGTAAGTATGTCAAGCAGCCAGCCTTTTGTATCAGTGGGTTCCACATCTGCAAATTCGATCAACTGCAGATCAGAAATATTGGGGAAAAAATTTAAATGACAATACAATAATAAATGATACAAATTTTAAAATATAGTAAAACAACTATTTATATAGCATTTACATTGTATTAGGCATCATAAGTAATCTAGAGATGATTTCAAGTACATGACAGGATATGCATAGGTTCTATGGAAATACTACGTCATTTTATATAAGGGACCTAAGTATCCATACATTTTGGTATCCTGGGGGTTTGGGGTATACTAGAACTAATCCCCTGAGGATACTGAGAAACCACTGTAATTGGCTTTAAGGCTTTAATGTCCCTAAGCTCTAATGCTTTGGGGCATTAAAAATTCATTACCTAATAATGAAGGGAATCATTTATCAGGAAGTAACAATTGTCTAGCTACACTATGTGCCCTAATAACATAGCCTCACAATTAATAAATGAAAATTAAGAAAATTACATGGAGAAATTGACACATCAATAATTATAGCCATAGACTTTTAACATACTTGTCTCAGAAACCAGTGGATAGGAAAAAAAAATTAGATTTGAAAAAATAATTAAAATTTAATCTAATGGCTGTATCTAAAACCTATCCCCCAACTGTCTAATATACATTCTTTCAGGTATATTGAACACCTAAGCAAATGGCAACAACCACAGAATCATTAATATACTTATGGTCTTATGTTCATAAATATTTATAATTAAGATGAAAACATGTTATATTTGCAAAATGAAACTAAAGTAGTATTTTGACACACACATTAGGAAAAAATAGAAAATTAATGAGCTAATCATTTAACTCAAGAATTTAGAACAGAGAAAATGCCAAGACAACAGAATAAAATAAGTGGAGAAATGAATTAAATAGAAAATAAGGAAGTAGTAGAGAAGACCAACAAAATCAAAAGCAGAATTCTAGGAAGGGCTTAAAACATTATTTGTCAAGATGAGTTGAGACAGAGGAAGCATATAATGATAAGAATAAAAATAAGTAAAAATTGTAACACATTAATACCTTTGTGCCATTATACTTGAAAATTTAAAGATACTAGACCATATTTTACAAAAGTATAATTGACCAATATTGACTCAAAAAGGAAAAGATGTTCCAAATGAACCTATAACCATTACATAAATTGAATTGGAATTATAAAAATCTATCCATTAAAAAAAATCAGACCCTGAGGGTTTTACAAATGCAATTCACCAAAATTTCAAAGACTAGATCATCTTTATTTTAGTCAAACCCAAAAGAAGGAAAAAGAAAAAGTAACGGGGGACAAGTAGCCCAGCTCATTTTATGATGCTACTATAATCCTATCATCAAGAAGAGTATTAGAAAGGCAAATTATAGTGCAATCACACTTGTGAATATAAATGCAACTCATTAGCATGTTGAATCTAGTAATGTATATTTAGTGTGATATTTTAGATACCTTTAGCCTGTTGATAAATATTCAATCATCAGTTGAAGGGAATTACCATTTATAGGGTATCTGGTATAATCCAGGCATTGTGTTGGATGCTTTATATACATTAGCTAATACAGCTCAGATGCTGAGGTTTTATAGTTGGGTTTTTTTGTTTTGTTTTACTATTTGGCAAAAACCTAAAATATCATCCATAAATATCTCTATTAAACATCTTATCATGAAAATGAGCCTACAAACAAAGTAAGTTTCCATGTGGCTCATTTCTTAGTCAACCAGGGAAAGTCACTTCATTTACTGATAGCAAGTTTATTAAATTTCATTTGACTATAACATGCAAAGAAACATGTCCAGAGAAAACAAATCTGTTTAAGACTATTATAGCATTATGGCAAGAACAGTGCTTGAAGTGTTGAGGAAATTGAAATATTTACAATATCAATATTCAGTTAAAAACAACAAGGCAACTGATTTCAAATAGTTTTCTGTGCCTCTTGAAGACTTGAGATGTTACTGATACTATTCTGTTTATTCGAGTCAATTATTAGTTTCAAGTAACTGAAGAATTAGCCTCTATGAATAGTATGTGTGGAATAACTGTAGCTGAGAACATTTTCAAAATTAAGAAAAAACTAATTCAGCACAATCTGAATTTGCTAAGATGTATATAGCAAAAAGAGGGTATTTGGACTGATTTACAAAGTTTGTTAAAACATAAGGCATATGGTTATTCCTTGACCTATTTATTAGCAAATGCATTGTGGAAAATATTTGAATCTTTTATGTGTTTCTAAAACTACTGTTATCTTCAAACTTCATTTGTTTTAATCAATTTAACCATCTTTAGTTTGTGAAATTTTGTCAGAATAGAATCTGAATATCCTAACTTGTCTTGTTACATGGGAATCTGATGGCTTAGTGGTATAGTTTCATTGCAATTATTTTTTTCAGATAAGGGCTAAGATTGAAATTTTTCTGAACAAAACTGCCCTTAGGCCCTACTATAAAACACTGAATAGCTTTGTAAATTAGTTTTTGTTGCAGAATTGGCAGTGTTTCTTGATGAATTAAATCTAAAATTATAAGATAATACAGTGCTTATATGCAAAGCTATGCTATGGTAACGACATTTTGACAATGTCCAATATTGTTTGAATTACAGAAATAGCAAGTTGCTTTATGAATTTCCCATCTTATCAAAAGTTAAAAAAAGTGAAATCTCCATTTCTATGTAAATTTACAGTGGACATATTTACTGAGCACGTGCTATAGTCCCAGCAGTGATTTGGGGCATTGATGCTAACACAAAGTAAATTCTTATATTCTAAAATCCTTCTCACTGTTCAGTTGAGGAGCTTCCAGTTGAACCTTTGATTGGAAGTAATTAATCTGCAGTGTAGCCCCCTAAAAGACAACAGGAAAATAATCTAATATAATTCTGTAAATGACTTGGATACTCAATTAAAATCATATGCTTTTGTAACCTAATATCAGATTTTGAAATATGTATTTGCATAAAAAGACATTTTCAAAGATGCAGTACATTAAATCTTAGTACATATCTGCAGTAATAAACATTTGCAATTGATTTTGATGAAAGGGGACATTGACTTTGAACCTCAATTAAGCAAAATGTTAGCCACCTCAAGAAAGAAGAATTTTATTCTCCTCATTAGTAGATATATTTTTAAAAAATCTTAATCATTATATTCTGAATCATGTCTATAACAAATTTATGAAAATTTGTTTTCTTTTTTTAATTCAGGATATTATGGGGGTACAAACATTTTGGTTACATGTAATGCATTTGCCCTGCCCAAGCCAAGTTTATAAGCATGTCCCTCCCCTCATACAGTGCGTTCCGGTTCCACTTCCATTAGTTGTGGGTTTACCCCCCAACCCAATCCCCCGACCAGCACCCAGTGAGTATTACTACCATGTGAACTCCTTAGTGTTGGTCATGTTTTTCCATCCTTGTGATAGCTCACTTCGAAGGATGGGCTCAATCTATCCAGGATATAATATAAGAGGTACTAGATCAACATTGTTTTTTGTAGTTGAGTAGTATTCCATGGTGTGTATATATACACCACATTTTATTAATCCACTCAAGTATTGATGGGCACTTGGGTTGTTTCCACATCTTTGCAATTGTGAATTGTGCTGCCAGAAACATTCATGTGCAGATGTCTTTATTATAGAATGTCTCTTTTTTTTCCTTTGGATACATGCCTAGTGGTGGGATTGCTGGATCAAATGATATTTCTATTTTTAGCTCTTTGAGGTATCTCCAAATTACTTTCCGCAGGGGTTGTACTAATTTGCAGTCCCACCTGCAGTGTAAGAGTGTTCCAATCTCTCCACATCCACACCAGCATTTGTTGTTTTGGGACTTTTTGATAAGGGCCATTCTCACTGGAGTTAGGTGGTATCTCATTGTGGTTTTGATTTGCATTCCCCTAATGATTAGAGATGTTGAGCACTTTTTTATGTGCTTGCTGGCCATTAGTCTGTCTTCTTTTGAAAAGTTTTTCTTCATGTCCTTTGCCCATTTATTGTTAGAGTTGTTTGATTTTTTTCTTGTTGATTTTCTTAAGTTCTATATAGATTCTTTTTATCAGCCCTTTATCAGATATGTAGAAAGAAAATATTTTCTTCCATTCCGTAGGTTGTCTAATTTACTCTAATGATAGTTTCATTGGCTGTGCAGAAGCTTTTTAATTTGATCAGGTCCCATTTGTCTATTTCTGTTACTGCTGTGATTGCTTTGGGGGTCTTCTTCATAAATTCTTTGCCTAAGCCAATGTCTAAAAGAGTCTTCCCAACATTTTCTTCTAGAATTCTTAAAGTTTCATGCCTTAGGTTTAAGTCTACCATGTTTCCCTGAAAATAAGACAGGGTCTTATATTTATTTTTCCTCAAGAAGTCACCCTAGGGCTTATTTTCAGGGGATGTGTTATGTTTTTTAAGTGTGGTACAACAATCTACACTTATTCAAATATAGTTAAGTCATCTTCTTCTGGAACATCATCATAACTCTCCAAACCCCGAATTCTATCCTGAATTTCTTGTGACTCTATTTCCTTTAGAACCATTGGCCCCAATCTCTCATGTCGAGCAAATAGAGCTCTCATGGGGCAGATGAGAAGGGCTGCTCATCTTCTTTACTACTCTGTGAAGAAATGCACGGGTTGTGCAGATATGCTGCATAGCCATGCCCATCACTATGTCTTATTTTTGGGGTAGGGCTTCTATTGTGAAAATGCTTAGAAATTCTGCTAGGTCTTATTTTCAAGGAAACATGGTATTATCCATTTTGAGTTGATTTTTATGAGGTGGGGATCTAGTTTCAATCTTCTGCATGTGGATATCCAGTTTTCCCAGCACCTCTTACTGAATAGACAGTCTTTTCCCCAAAGTATATACTGTTTTTTGTTATTTTTTTTCCGTTTTTTTAAAATTTCAGCATATTATGGGGGTACAAATGTTCAGGTTATGTATGTTGCTCTTGTTCCCCTCTCCCTTCTTGAGTCAGAGCTTCAAGCATGTCCATTCCCCAGATGGTGCGCATCGCACTCATTATGTATGTATATACACATCCCCTCCTCCCCAATCCCATCTGTCCGATGCCAGATAAATGTTATTCCTATATGTGCACTTAGTTGTTGATCAGTGAAACCATTCTGCTGGTGAGTACATATGGTGATTATTTTTCCCTTCTTAGGATACTTAGTAGAATGGGTTCCAGCTCCATCCAGGATAATACAAGAGGGTACTATATCACCGTTGTTTCTTATAGCTGAATAGTACTCCAACATATACTGGGGAAAAGAATCCTTATTCAATAGCCACACATAGAAGACTGCAACAGGATCCACACCTTTCACCTCTCACAAAAATCAACTCACACTGGGTAACAAACTTAAACCTAAGGTGTGAAACTATTAGAATTCTAGAGGAAAATGTTGGAAATACTCTTCTAGACATTTGCCTAGGCAAAGAATTTATGAAGAAGACCCCAATGGCAATCACAGCAACAAAAAAAATAAATAAATGGGACCTGATAAAATTAAAACTTCTGCACAGCCAAAGAAACTGTCACAAGAGCAAACGGACAACCTACAGAATGGGAGAAAACTTTCGCATGCTACACATCAGATAAAAGGCTGATAAATAGAATCTATTTAGAACTCAGGAAAATCAGCAAGGAAAAATCAAACAACCCAATGTATATTTTTGTCTGCTTTGTTGAAGATTAGATGACAATATGAGGATGGGTTTATATCTGGGTTCTCTATCCTATTCCAAAGGTCTATATCTCTGTTCTTGTGCCAGTGCCATGCTGTTTTGATTACTATTGTAGTAATTTGATTTTGTAATTTGATTTGATTACCTTGTAGTAAAGCTTAAAGTCTGGTTGACTAATGCCTCCCAATTTGTTCTTTTTGCTTAAGATTGCTTTGGCTATATGAGGTCTTCTCTGGTTCCAGACGAAGTGTGGAATTATTTTTTCTAAATCTGTAAAGAATGATAGTAGTATTTTGATAGGTATGGAGTTAATTCTGTAGATCACTTTAGATAGTATGGACATTTTGACAATATTGATGGTACCAATCTATGAGCATGGTAGGGATTTCCATCAGTTTAGATCTTCTACAATTTCTTTTCTCAGTGTTTCTTAGTTCTATCTATATATGTCTCACCTCCTTCATTAAATATACTCCTAAATATTCAATTTTCTTTGATGCTATTGTGAAAAGTGTTGCATCTTTGATTTTCAACTTGACTGTTATTGGCATATATGAATGCCACTGATTTGTGTGAATTTTGTATTCTCAGACCTTACTGAATTCATTTATCAATTCTAGGAGTCTCTTGGTTGAATCCTTGGAATTTTCTAGATATAATAGCATATTGTCAGCAAAGAGTCTCTTTTCATATAAGGACTTTCATAATATCTTCAATTGTGCCTCTTGGCCTACAGTGCCAAAAATAATTACTACCTGGTTCTTGTTTTAAAAGTTTGGAAACCCCAGTATTAAAGCATGAATCTAAAAATGTTACTCACTTACTTACAATCACTAAATTAATTGCCAGTTATCCAAACATTTAAGAGTCTATGACTTGGGAGTGGACATTCTAGATAAAGAAGGGAAAGTAGAAGATGGCTGGCTGCAGCTAGGATTGATTTTATACCCAACTCAAGACTCATTGACATATTTGGTAGTAAAGCAAAGATAATTATTTAGGAAAAGGACAACAAATATTTTTCCCTTTCTGAGCAACAATTCATATGGAAATTAATCAAGCAATTCTAATTATTTAACAATTTTGGGTGATCTCTTTCATCGCAATAATAATAATCCCATATATTAGAGGTAAATTTATTTGGATAAATTACATTAAATCCATTGTGTTCTACCTCTAACTAGATTTCTTTTAACCATAAGTGTTATTAATGACATCACTTAATTTCTATCTCTTGAGTGTAGGCTGTAGAAAGAATCTGGCACTTCACATTCATTTCTTACACAAATACTTACTGAGCTTTACTTGGTGCTACGCACCAACACAGCTACGTAGAATGATGTGGTCCAGAAGACACAGTGGGTACCTGCCTTTATGGTCCTTGCATTCTTACCTTCAGTATAATTTTTAATAAAAATGTTTGCCATGGTCTTTAAAAAGAGAATTTACCCTGCTAACAACAACAAAAACTTTGTCCTAAGGGGACCCTTTCTAAGAATAATTTACACTAAAATATGACCACAAAAAGAAAATGAATTGTGAATATACATTTTCATTAAACTAAAATTTATTTATAATTTAAATATGCCCCAGACCTCCAAAAATGAATTAAGTGTTGGTTTTGGTATGTGGAGCTTAATTTTTCTAACATTGTATGTTAGCATGAAATATTTTTTATCTCTTATTCAACTGTCAGAATGATCATAAAGTAGGTCTGCAACACTTTGGTGAAATTCTAGGTACTTATATAAATGTGGCTTATCAAGTTTCCTGCATGTTTGCCTTAACCATTGATACCAAAATTATTTGCTCTTGAAGCATCTTTTGTGTCATCACCCTTGGTCATTTTCTTATTAACTGGTCTAGCTTTTCCAAAATCTCACTTCTCAGAGGGTCCTGTCTGAGACTTTGAGCAGGTCTCCAAGAATACTTCCTGGAATTCATTAAATTCGGCATTGTTATACAATTAGAATTTTTACTTTATAATTGATATGAATTCCAATTATATCACATTGTTTGGGTTAATAATGCCAAACCAATCAGGTATGACATTGACTCACTGAGGCACAGATGAATGCTAGTGAAAATCAGGGAAGGGCTGCTTGGGTGGTCAATAGTTAAATAACTTGCACATTTCTGAACATTATTTTTTTGGTGCCCTACCCAACCCAATTAGATTTAGGAGGTACAAGCGTTTTTTGTTACATGGCTGTATTGCATAGTGGAGAAGTCTATGCTTTTTAATATACCCATCACCTTAATAGTGTACATTGTACCCAAGAGGTAATTTTTCATTTTGCACCCCTCATACCTCCCTTCTGAGTCTCTAGTGTTCATTAAGCCACTCTGAATGGCCATGCATACCCATTGCTTAGCTCTTACTTATAAGGGAGAACATGTGATATTTGGTTTTTTGTTCCTGGGCTACTTCACTTAGAATAATGGCTTCCAGTTTTGGCCAAGTTGCTGCAAAAGACATCATTTTATTCTTTTTGATGGCTGAGTAGTATTCCATGGTATATATATTATGGGAATATATTTCTTTATCCACTTATCCAGACACTTAGGTTGGTTCCATATGTTTGCAATTGTGCTATGATAAACATACAGGTGCAGATGTCTTTTTTATAAAATGATTTCTTTTTCCTTGGGTAGACCCCAAGTATTGAGGTTGCTGGATTGAATTGTAGATCTACTTTTAATTCCTTGAGAGATCTCCAAACTGTTTTCCATAGAGGTTATACTAATTTATATTCCCACCAACAGTGTATAAGTTTCACCACATCTGTGCCAGCATCTATTGTTTTTTGACTATTTGACAATGGCTATTATGACAGGGTTAAGTTAGTATCTTGTTGTGGTTTTTTTATTCCCCTAAAATTTAGTGATGCTGAGCACTTTTTCATATTTGTTGGCCGTTTCGTCTACCTTCTTTTCAAAAATGTCTGTTCATGTCTTTTGCCCATTTTTTAATGAGATTACTTATTTATTTTTTTCATGTTGATTTGTTTGAGTTCCTTATCAATTCTGGTTATCAGGCCTTTGTCAGACATATAGCTTGTGAATATTTTCTCCCATTCCATAGTTTGTCTATTTACTCTGTTGATTGTATCTTTTGCCATACAGAAGCTTTTTCAGTTTAAGTCCCATTAAGTCCCATTTATTTATTTTTGGTTTTGTTGTATATGCTTTTGGGGACTTAGCCATAAATTCTTTACCTAGGTCAATGTTGAGGATAGCTTTTCCTAGGTTTTCTTCTAATTATTTTTATGGTTTCAGGTCTTACATTTAAGTCCTTAATCCATTCCGAGTTAATTTTCATATATGGTGAGAGATAAGGATCCAGTTTCATTCTTCTACATGAGACTATCCAATTATCTCAGCACAATTTATTGAATATAGTGTACTTTCCCTGGTGTATGCTTTTCTCTGCTTTGTTGAAGATCAATGGATATAGGTATTTGGCTTTATATCTGGGTGCTCTATTCTGTTCCATTGCTCTGTGTGTCTACATTTATGCTAATACCATGCTATTTTGGTAACAATTACCTAGTAGTATAAATTTAATTCAGGTAATGTAATGCCTCTATGTGTCCTCTCTTTGCTTAGGATTCCTTTGGCTATTCATGTTCTTTTTTGGTTCCATAAGAATTTTAGGGTTATTTTTTCTAATTCTGTGAAAAATGATGTTGGTATTTTAATTACTTTGGGAAGTGTAGACATTTTAACAATATTGATTCTTCCAATCCATGAGCATGGAATGCTTTTCCACTTGTGTCACCTATGATTTCTTTCATCAGTGTTTTGTAGTTCTCTTTGTAGAGGAGTTTTACCTCCTTGGTCACGAATATTTTAAGGTATTCTTTTTTTGGTTTTTAGTTTTGTTTTGGGATTTTTTTTGCAGCTATTGTAAATGGTCTTGAGTTCTTGATTTTGTTCTCAGCATGATTGTTATTAGTGTACAGAAATGCTACTGATTTATGTGTCTTGATTTCAAAACCTGAGACTTCATTAAATTCATTTGTCAATTCTAGAAGACTTTTATCAGCATATTATAGGGGTACAAATGTTTACATATTTTGTTACTTATATTGCCTTTTCTCCGAGTCAGAGCTTCAAGCACATCCATCCCCCTGACAGTGCACACCACACCCATTCAGTGTGAATATACTCATCCTCTCCTCCCCCTCCCACCTGCCCAACACCTGATGGAAGTTACTACTATATGTACACATAATTGTTGATCAGTTAGTACCAATTTGATGGTGAGTACACATGGTGCTTATTTTTCCATTCTTGTGATACTTCAGAGAATGGGCTCTAGCTCCATTTGGGATAATACAAGAGGTGCTATTTTACCATTGTTTTTTATGGATGAGTAGTACTCCATGGTATAAAAATGGTATAAAATATAATTGCCAGTTATCCATGGCAATTATACCATATTTTATTAATCCACTCATGTATTGATGGGCACTTGGGATGTTTTCACATCTTTGCATTGATGGGCACTTGGGATGTTTTCACATCTTTGCAATTGTGAATTGTGCTGCTGTAAACATTCGAGTGTAGATGTCTTTTTATAGAATGTCTTTTTTCCCTTTGGGTAGATGCCCAGTAGTGGGATTGCTGGATCAAATGATAGTTCTACTTTTAGTTCTTTGAGGTATCTCCACATTAATTTCCAAAGAGGTTGTACTAATTTGCAGTCCCACCAGCAGTGTATGAGTGTTCCTATCTCAACGCATCCACACCACCATTTGTTGTTTTGGAACTTTAGAGATGTTGAACACTTTTTTTATATATTTGTTGGCCATTATTCTGTCTTCTTTTGAAAAGTTTCTATCCATGTACTTTGCTCAAATTTTTAATGGGGTTGTTTGATTTTCCTAAGTTCTTTATAGATATCAGGCCTTTATCAAAAGGCAAAACAAATATTTTCTCCCATTCTTTAGGTTGTCTTTTGGCTGTAATTATAGTTTCCTTGGCTGTGCAAAGGGCTTCTTTTATTTTTAAGCTTTTAAACTTTTTTTTTATTTTAGCATATTATGGGGGTACAAATATTTAGGTTATGTGTGATGCCTTTCCCTTCCTTCCCCTCCAGAGTCAGAACTTCAAGCGTGTCCATCCCCCAGATGATGCGCATGGCACTCATTATGTATGTATATACCCATCTCTTCCTCCCCCCTCCCATCTGCCCAACCCCCGATAAATGTTATTCCTATATGTCCACTTAGGTTTTGATTAGTTAATACCAATTTGCTGGTGAGTACATGTGGTGCTAATTTTTCCATTCGTGGGATACTTCACTTAGTAGAATGGGTTCCGGCTCCATCCAGGAATATACAAGAGGTGCTATATCACCGTTGTTTCTTATAGCTGAATAGTACTCCATGGTATACATACACCACATTTTATTAATCCACTCATGGATTGATGGACACTTGGGTTGTTTCCACATGATTGCAATTGTGAATTGTGCTGCTATAAACATTAGAGTGTAGGTGTCTTTTTTAGAGAGTGTCTTTTGTTTGGGTAAATGCCCAGTAATAGAATTGCTGGATCTAATGGTAGATCTACTTGTATCGCTTTAAGGTATCTCCATATTGCTTTCCACAGAGGCTGAACTAGTTTGCAGTGCCACCAGTAATATAGGAGTGGTCCTCTCTCCCCGCATCCACGCCAACATTTGTTGTTTGGGGACTTTTTAATAAAGGCCATTCTCACTGGAGACAAGTGATATCTCATTGTGATTTTGCTTTGCATTTCCCTGATGATTAGAGATATTGAGCATTTTTTTCATATGTTTGTTGGCCATTATTCTGTTTTCTTTTGGAAAGTTTCTGTTCATGTCCTTTGCCCGCTTTTTGACAGGGTTGTTTGATTTTTCCTTGCTGATTTTCCTGAGTTCTAAATAGATTCTAGTTATCAGGCCTTTATTGGATGTGTAGTTCATGAAAATTTTCTCCCATTATATAGGTTATCTGTTTGGTTTCTTGACAGTTTCTTTGGCTGTGCAGAAGCTTTGATCAGGTCCCATTTATTTTTGATGATTCTTTGATTGCCTTTGGGGTCTACTTCATAAATTCTTTGCCTAGACCAATGTCTAGAAGAGTATTTCCAACATTTTCCTCTAGAATTCTAATAGTTTCACACCTTAGGTTTAAGTCTGTTACCCAGCATGAGTTGATTTTTGTGAGAGGTGAAAGGTGTGGATCCTGTTTCAGTCTTCTACATGTGGCTATCCAGTTTTCCCAGCACCATTTATTGAATGAGGATTTTTTTCCCCAGTGTATGTTTTTGTCTGCTTTCTCAAAGATTAGATGGCTATATGAGGATGGTTTTATATCTGGGTTCTCTGTTCTGTTCCACAGGTCAATGTCCCTATTATTGTGCCAGTTCCAAACTATGTTAATTACTATAGACTTGTAGTATAGTTTGAAGTCTGGTAAATTGATACCTCCTATTTTGTTTTTACTGCCTAGGATTGCTTTTGCTATATGCGGTCTTCTCTGATTCCATATGACATGTAAAATTTTGTCTATATCTGTGAAAAATGATGGTATTTAAATAGGGATTGCATTGACTCTGTAGATCACTTTGGGTAGTATAGACATTTTAACAATGTTGATTCTGCCGACCCATGAGCATGGTATGGTCTTCTACCTATGTACAACTTCTGCTATTTCCTTCCTCAGTGTTTCATAGTTCTCCCTGTAGATAGAGGTCTTTTACCCTTCAGTTAAATATATTCCTAGGTACTTTATTTTCTTTGTTGCTATTTTGAAGGGAAATGAGTCTTTGATTTGGTTTTCACTTTGACTGTTATTGGTGTATATGAATGCCTGTGATTTGTGTATATTGATTTTGTATCCTGAGACTTTACTGAATTCATTTATCAATTCAATGAGTCTCTTGGTTGAATCCTTGGGGTTTTCTGGATATAATATATCATCAGTAAAGAGTGAGAGTTTGGTCTCTTCTGTCCCCATTTGGACACACTTAATTTGCTCGCTTGTCTGATTGCTATAGCAAGGACTTCCAGCACTATGTTGAATAGAAGTGAAGATAGTGGGCAACCTTGTCTTGTTCCAGTTCTAAGTGAGAATGCTTTCAATTTTTCCCCATTCAGTATGATGTTGGCTGAGAGTTTGTCAAATATGGCTTGTATTATTTTTAGGAGCATCTCATCTATGCCTATTTTGTTAAGTGTTCTTATCATAAAAGGGTGTTGAATTTTGTCAAATGCGTTTTCTGTGTCTATTGAGAGGATCATATGGTCTTTGTTTTTGCTTCTGTTTATGTGGTGAATTACATTTATAAATTTGCCTATGTTGAACCATCCCTGTATCTCTGGGATGAAGCCCACTTGGTTGTGATTGATTTATTTTCTTGATAAGCACCTGGATTCAGTTAGCTAGGACTTTTTTGAGAATTTTTGTATCTATATTCATAAGGGATATTGGTCTGTAGTTTTCTTTTTTTTGTTGCATCCTTTCCTGGTTTTGGTATCAGGGTTATGTTGGCCTCATAAAATGTGTTGGGGAGGATTCCATCCTTCTCACTGTTGTGGAATAATTTCTGCAAGATAGGCACCAGTTCTTTGTAGGTCTGGTAAAATTCGGGTGTGAAACCATCTGGTCCCGGAGTTTTCTTTATTGAAAGGGTTTTTTATTGCTGCTTCAATTTCAGTATTAGATATTGATCTGTTCAAGAATTCTATTTCTTCCTGGTTGAGCCTAGGGAGGCTTTGTGTTTCCAAGAATTTGTCCATTTCCTCCTCATTTTCCAGTTTGTGTGCATAAAGGTTTTTGTAGTATTCATAAGTTATATCTTTTACCTCTGTAGCATCAGTTGTAATTTCTCCTTTATTTTTCCTGATGGAGCTTATTAGAGATTTTTCTTTTCTGCTTTTCATTAGTTTAGCCAAAGGTGTGTCAATCTTGTTTTTTAAATAACCAACTTTTTGTTTTATTAATCTTCTGTATAGTTCTGATTTGATCTTAATGATTTCACTTCTGCTGGGTTTGGGGTCGGTATGTTCTTCTTTTTCCAGCTCTTTGAGTCAATTCATTAGGTTGTCTATTGGTGATCTTTTCGACTTTTGGATATAGACATTTATGGAAATAAACTTTCCTCTCAGGACTGCTTTAGATGTGTCCCACAGGCTTTGATAACTTTTGCCTCCTTTGTCATTTAGTTCAAAGAATGTTTTGATTTCCATCTTGATTTCCTCATTTATGAAGTTATCATTCAGCAGAAGGTTGTTTAGTTTCCACGACTTTGTGTAGAAGTGAGAGTTTCTGTTAGGGTTGATTTCTACTTTTATTCTACTGTGATCTGAAAAGATACATGGTATCATTTCTATTTTTTAAAATTTTTTGAGAAATATTTTGTGTCCTAGGATATGGTCAATCTTAGAGAATATTCCATGAGCTGATGAGAAGAACATATATTCAGTGGTTTGGGGGTAGAATGTCCTGTAAATGTCAGTCAGGCCCATTTGTTCTAGAGTTTTGTTTAAGTCCATTATTTCTTTAATTTTCTGTTTGGAGGATCTGTCCTCTGCTGTCAGTGGGGTGTTAAAGGCTCTGGCTATTATGGTGGTGTTGCTTATTAATTTTTTTAGATCAAGTAGAGTTTCCTTTATGAATCTGGGTGCACCTAAGTTGGATGCATACATATTTAGAATTGCTATGTCTTCTTGTTCAACTGTACCCTTCACCATAATATAGTGACTTTCTTAGTATTTAAATCAACAAAAGTAATAAAAGACAAAGTTATCTGAAATCAAAACCATCACACCAGCCTTCTTTTGCTTCTGTTTGCTTGAAATATTGTTCTCCACCCCTTTACCCTTAGTCTAAATGCATCCTTGTAGGTTAGATGTGTTTCCTGAAGGCAGCAGATACTTGGCTTGTATTTTTTTTATCCATTTGGCCAGCCTATGTCTCTTGAGTGGGGAGTTCAAGCCATTCACATTTATTGAAAAACTGTTAGGTGGAGCAGATTTCTCTGTTCATTCTGTTGGGTTGACCTTTTTGCTTTGTTTTCTCTCTTGAGTCATTGTGGTATCTGGCCTCTGATCTTTAGCTTTTGAGTGATTTTACCTTTGTGTTTATTGTGCTGATCCATGGGTAACACTGTTTTAAGTATTTCTTGGAGGGCTGGTCTTGTCTTGGTGAATTCCTTCAGTCTTTGCTTATCTGAGAATGTCTTTATTTCTCCTTCGTATACAAAACTTAGTTTTGCAGGGTACAAGATTCTAGGCTGGGCATTATTCTCTTTCAGAAGCATGAGAATGGGGCCCCAGTCTCTCCTTGCTTGTAAGGTTTCAGTAGAGAAGTCTGGTGTTATTTGGATTGGTTTTCCTTTGTATGTTACTTGCTTCTTTCACCTTACAGCTCATAGAAGGGCCTCTTTAGTTGATATTTTGGTCAGTCTGATGACTGCATGTCGTGGTGTCTTCCCCTTGGCATTGAATCTCCCAGGGGCCCTTTGAGCTTCTTGTACTTGGATATCTAGATTTTAGCAAGGCCTGGGTAATTTTCCTCTATTATATCTTCAAATTACTTTTCCAACCTTTGTGTATTTTCTTCTTCCCCTTCTTTAATCACCATAACCGTCACATTAGGTTTCTTCACATAATCCCACATTTCTTGTAGGTTTTGCTCTTTCCTCTGCTCTCTGTGACTGACTTATTCAATTGGAAGATGTTATCTTCAATCTCTGAGATTCATTCTTCTGTTTGATCTACCCTGTTCTTGAGGCTTTCCACTGTTTTTTTGTAGTTCCCTGAATAGATTCATTTCCAGGAGTTTAGTTTGATTTTTCTTTAATATTTCAATTTCTTTAGTGAATTTTTCTTGCAGGTTTTTTGTGGTGGTTATCCATTTTTTCTTGCATGTCATTGAGTTTTCTTACAATCCATGTTCGAAATTCTTCTTCTGTCATTTTAGTGTTCTGACTTTGGTTGTTATCCATTTTAGAGAGCTGTTATTCCTCTTTGTGGGTGATTCTTCATACTTCCAGAGTTCTTTCGCTGATTTCTTCCCATCTGGATTAGTTGTTGCTTCTTACCTTTAGATTTTTGTTTGGATAATGACATGCTCTGTTTAGTCTCTGAGGCAGTAGGTGGTGTTTGGGGGTGAGATTCAACCATGCCCTGTATGATGAGTCAGTAGATGCAGTAAAGGGTGTGCAGAATGACCTCCCTGTCAGTAGGTGGTGCTTGCTGGGAAGAGCAAGCTGCAGTATTGTTTTTGGGTCCTGTAACCAGCTCTTGTTCTGCTGGAGAGGCACTCTTGTGCCTCACTTTTTGGGTGGTGCCCTGGGACTTCCAGGTGTGTCCTTATTCTCCACCTCAGTGAGGGCAGGTCTGGGAGTGAGTCTGGGTGGAGCTGGGTTGGGTGAGCCTGCCCTCAAGCAGCACAAATGCTGTTAGCATGGGTCAAACCTGTTCTCTGCTTCTGGGCAAAGCTGCCAGGGAGGGGCTGGAATGGCCCCACTCAGCCAGAAAGTCTGTGTGTGTGGGTGGGGCTGTCTGAGACATGCAATCTGGAGCAGGCCTCACTCCTTTTCACCCTCCCCCACTCCACAGCTTCTCCTGGGCCTCTGCCAGCAGGCAGGATCTCACACCAGTGAGTCTCCCCTGGCTGTGATGTGCGCCGGGAGGTTCCCTGCACAGGATCACCCCTCAAGCACACATACATTAGTAGGCTGGTTCACAAATATCCCTTCTCTGCCCCAGGGCAATGTGAGACCGGAGTGCACGATATCTGGTCTGCAGGTCTGTCTCCTGGGCCCCAGAATTCAATCCCTTGACCCTGCCAGAAAAAGGAGTGCCAGTCTTAAGTCACCCGGGGATTCCCAAGCTATGTTGATGTCTCTCAGCTTCAGGATCTTCCCCATTCTCCTGGAGTCACCAGGCCAGCAGAATCTGGGAGGTCTGGTGGGTAGGGAGCTCAGTCTTAGTAACCCTCAGTCTGCTGTAGAGCCCCAAAAGGGAGGTTCTGTTCCCTGGAGATGCCTCCAGGTGGTGGCTAAATTGTCTCTCTTGGCAGCCATGGACAGGGAAGGGGGAGGGGAGAATGAAGCAATATGGCGCCTGCCACGTGGCTGGGTCTGTGTACACGGAGGTGCCCCGAGGGAGTTGGGAACCTGATGCCGTGTCCACAAGAGGCTCACTGGTGATGGCCATCTCTGGGCTGGTGTCAGCAGGTCTCTCCAATCACTGGGGAGCCCACCAACTGTCCAAGATGCAATGGAGGGGAAAGTTAACTGCTCCACCTACCCTTGTCACTGGTCTCCAAGCTTCTCGGGAGCTCTCTTCTTCCAGTTCTCCACAACCTCCTCCCGTGGAGTCTCCCGTAGTCTCAGGTACCCCTCCTTCCAACACTAGTCCGATGTATGCTTGTCTGCTTATTTCTTCCACTTTCTTCTAAAATCTGTCTTTTTTGCAGAGGTACTCTGGCTGGCAGTTATTCTCATCTGCCATCTTGCTCCACCCTCCAAGCATTTTTTTTAAAAAGCTATCTATTTTCAAAACACTTCTTCAAAGGGAAATTTCAGATGAACATTTTCCCCAGTTAGCAAAGGTCATTGATGAGCAGAATTATGTATGTGAATTATTTGAAGAATATGCAGCTGTTAGAGACCTATTAACTGGAGAATACAATGAAAGGTTCACTGACTTTGAGAATCATGACATGGCTTCTTAAATATAAAGAGAAACAAAATTTAAAGTGGGTTCATCCAGAGACCAGAACCACTGTTATATTGTGATTATTTGAAAAATTCTGAACATATTTTAAAAAAACTAGATGCTGTTAATGATTTGCTTGAACACAGATTCAGTAATTCTTGTTTATGAATATGACATCCCATATCTCTCCCTTTTAGCTTGTCATGTCAGAGTCATGATTTTGTAAATAGCAGAACAAATGGAAGCTAACTATTGCTGGAAAAATCAAAGCTTTGAAAGGCCACTGCAAAAGTGGAAAGAAGGCTCTCTCAGATGTCAGAGTTCTTGTGTGCTAGTCTTGTCTCTGTTCTAATTAAATTCCAAGTGAAGCTATTTCCCTCTCCTGGGACATCTGCCTCCTTTGTTGAAGGTGGAGGGGGTTGGATCTTGACCTGTCTCTATCATGCCTCAAGGAGAACCAGAAGATAAAATAACATGCTTTGCTTTAGTTCACAAAATGCTTTGCTTTAGTTCACGAAATGGATAGCATTATCGGAAAAGTTTTAAGTTAGGGAATCATTAAAGTTTTGGAGCATTCATTTAGTTATGTGCTTAGTAATATTTAATTCAAGGATTTCAAATGTAATACTGCAGATTTAATAATTATAACAAATGTTTAATGAAAGAACTATAGAATGAAAATGCATAATAAAACCTTAATCTAAAAATTATTGAAGTATCTTCTCTATGCAAATTTCTGAATTAAAGATTTTAAAATAAATTTATAATTTTTAAGTAAGAATTTACAAGATGTTTTACAGAAGGAGACCTACCATATTTGGTTTAAATGTGTAAGCAATAAAGGTTTGGGTACATGAATGTATTTTGTGCAAATATAGAAATTACTTTCACAACACCTAAGGCAGTATTCCAAAAGTCTAGTTTCTCTGTGGTATTGTTTACACTAATCACTTATTATACTTTTAAAGCAAATTTTAACATGTGCTTGAAATGAAAAAGTATCTAAGTCAAGTTTCTTATTGTGCCACTTAAGTTGTCAAACTCTAAACATGTTACTAAAGTCCCTCAGTCTCCTACTTGCTAAATTGACTAATATGTACCCTAGAGTCATTATCACAATCTAGGATTTTTTAAAAATTATTTATTGGTAGGGTTTAAGATCTCTGTAAATGAAAAATGTTTATAATTCCCATCATTTTATGCTGCTATGAGAAACTTCTACAACATGTGGAAGATGGACTTAAAATTGAATTTTCCAAGAAGCACATGGTCAAAGAAGGTTGTCACCATCTTTCCACGGTAAGAGGTGATTGCTAGAGGCTGGCCAGGGTCGGAAAGAAATGCCCAGCCACACAGCATCACAGTGTTCTTTATTCTTACTGAGAGTAGATGTATTTGACTAAAGATATCACTAGCTTCTCATGAAATACTTCATGAATTAATTCAACAGTAATTTATTGAATGCTCACATCCAAGGTGCTAGAAAAAATATTATTCATGTCTGATTTTGTTATGATTTTTTCCCTAGGACCCACTGATCTCAGCATGAAGAGGCAGTTGGCGACCAGCTCAGGATCCTCCAGCAGTTCAAACTCCAGACCCCAGCTGAGTCCAACTGAAATCAATGCTGTGAGACAGCTTGTTGCAGGATATCGAGAATCAGCTGCATTTTTATTGCGTTCTGCAGATGAACTGGAAAATCTCATTTTACAACAGAACTGAGTCAAATGACAACCACATTCACTGAGGTCTAAATTTGCAGTTTCCACTAATGACATTTTGATTTCCCAGAAGAGATACTTCTGGTCTTACTGCAAAGTCTCTTAAGAGAAATACTTCCATTATGCCACATTGTCCTTGATCCATAAAGTGATGTGTTAAGGTGCTTCAAAGGAACTTTGACCTCTGAAGTACTTGAGATACTTTAATGTGTCCAGCCTATTGCTTTTTGTTTTAGTGTGTCAGCATAAATATCAGGGGGAAAAAGGCTGTATATTCTTAATTCAAGGATAAAACAGAAGAAGCTCGTGGTATAAAAAATAGTTCAAGATCCAAGTGAAATATTAGTGGAATTTGCTACTGACTCATTGGACTTAAAGCTGAAGTCTCTGGCAAAAGAAAAAAAAAAAAAGCCAAATTTCTTGTTGCTACCAGGATATAACAACACTGAAAAGGATCTTGTATTTTAAAAAAAAATGTAATTTTTATAAAAAGAAAACTTGTTTTTCATTCAAAATTGTCATTTTTACTTTGGTAACTTTTTCATAGGTCCTAAAAGAAAACTCTTTTGAAATCTACTGTAAGTACCTTTTCCACATCCCTTTGCCTTCTCCTCTTTCCAAATTCTTTCTACAAAAACAACACTTGATGCTGGAAAAACCCTTGCCTACGTTCTTTAAGTCATCACATCAGGAACTACTTCCAAGAGAAGCCTGAATTTCTGCACTCATGCTGATCTCAAAAACCCCATTCACCATTGCAGCTTTACTATAGCAGTTTTCGTCACAGAATTTTTTAACATTAATAAAAGACATATCATTGGGAAAAAAATCACACTTTGGTTTCTTAGAGCTGCTCTCTGCCACTGCTGTCTACAGGCATCTCTCTAGCGGCAACTGGATGTAGATGACTGAATGTTAAGAGGTTGCAAGTGACAATCTGAAAATTTGCACTCTTGTGTGTACTTTTCATTTCTCTTTCAGAAATAGTTTCAAAAAAGATGATTGTATCTCCTGATATGATTTGTATAATGTTCAGTTCTAGCTAAAAATGATGTAAAAAACTCTCAGCAGATGCAGCAGCAACATACATTGAACTGTTTCCTTCCATTCCCCATACTTTACCCTTCTTTCTTATTTTATAGTGTTGGATACACATGAGTGGTGTTTTTCTTTGTGCACTGAGGCAAGTCTATTTTTAAAATATTTAGGGAGAAGTACTTTAGTTCATATGCTTCTTGTACAATTTTTTTTCTGTTTAGTTTTTGTTGGGTTACCAATTCTTTGTGCATTCCTGAATTTGCCTTATTTTATGTAAAATTTATGTCACTCAGTTTTTGACAATGAGTTTAAGGCATCAGTGATATTTATTATCTACTTGTTACATATAGTTTTTAAGTAATGACTGTGATTGTGACCAAGTAATGTGCACTTTTTCTTGTAACTGTGGACATTGCTATGCTTTTTTCTTCTAGTGTTTCTAGAATTACTGTTCCTTACAGTTACATAAACAAAAACAAAAAAAAGAACTTTTGTGATACTGTTGGTGAATATAATGTGAAAATCTTATTGAAATATGAGTATTTTGGAAATACATAGATGCACAAACATCTTTAAAGGTGTGGATTTGGAGTTTGCTTATTTAAATGAAAATTCAAAAATTGAGGGCTGGTATAATTTTCTCTGCTTTGTTTGGTTTAATAAACAGATTTCTGTGTTAAAACAATGATTGTGAAAACCTTATAAACTTTCTGAATGATAGAATGCTTAATTTTTAGCAGTTTGCTTTTAAAATCTGAGATGCTATTTTGTACCCACTTATTTAGCACAATTGACACTACAAACCTATTTCTCAAAAAATATTCTAAGGTCTTCCAGGGTCTCAACATTCAATCAAAGTATTTATTCCAAAGAAGGGATAAAAAAATTTAGCAAGCTAGAGTTCCTTCATTTGATTACTTAATATCATTTAAGAATTTTATTGTTATTTTAGAAGTAACCTGGCTTTTTTCATCCTTATTTAGTATCTTAGGAGAAGCACATTCCTGTTTTAAGTTCAAAAAACTTTGGGTTTTTCAATAATAGTATTTGAAGGCTCCGACAGTTTTTATTTCACAAATTAACATTCAGGCTTGAATTTAATTTAAAAATCCCCAATAATGATTATGGAGCAGAGAAGGTAAGTTTCAGCAAGGTATTCTTATTTTCATTTCATTTTCATCTGCTGTTATATCTCCCATACCCACTCACCAATGATTAACCACTTCGGTACCAAACTCACCGGCTGTGAAACCTTGCCCACAGCCGACACTCATAGTCCGCACGATAGTTTGTGCTGTGCATTGACGACAAATCCCTTTTGCTCTTGTGTGATGAGGAAAGCTTTAAAGCACTGAAAGCTTGTTTTACTTTACAGGCAGCTTTACTTGTAATGTAAATCAGGATAGGTAACATATACATATGTTTTCATTACGTTATTTTTAAATGTTCACAATTTTACTTTGATAAATGAAAAATTAGAAAAGTCATATCACGGCTAAAGTCACTGTGCGCCTTTATCTGGCTATCGACTATAGTAGTCGACGCTGGGCTGTGCGCGTCCATCTGTGGCTGTCGACTATAGTCGACGCTGGTACCGAAGTGGTTAAATACCCAATGTCTTCTGCTCTTTGCACATTCATTCAAATGAAAAAGGGTAGTGAGACTCCCATTAGTTCCCTGGAAGAGCACATAGGCTCAATCAGGAAGAAATAGAATTCCTGAGCAGAGCTACATCAAGTACTAAAATTGAAGCAGCCATAAAAAAATCTTCCTAAAAAGAAAAGTGCCAGACTAGATGGTTTCACGCCCAATATTTATCAGACCTACAAAGAACTGGTGCCTATCCTGCAGAAATTATTCCACAACATAGAGAAGGAAAGAATCCTCCCCAACATGTTTTATGAAGCCAACATCACCTTGATACCAAAACCAGGAAAGGACGCAACAAGAAAACTACAGACCAATATCCCTTGTGAATACAGGTGCAAATATTCTCAACAAAATCCTAGTAAACCGAATTCATGTGCTTATCAAAAAAATAATCCATCACAACCAAGTGGGCTTCATCCCAGAGATACAGGGATGGTTCAACATACGCAAATCTATAAATGTAATTCACCACATAAACAGAAGCAAAAACAAAGACCATATGATCCTCTCAATAGATGCAGAAAAAGCATTCGACAAAATTCAACACTGTTTTATAAGGACATTTAACAAAATAGGCATAGATGGGACTTACCTAAAAATGATACAAGCCATATATGACAAACCCACAGCCACCAACATACTAAATGGGGAAAAATTGAAAGCATTCCCACTTAGAACTGGAACCAGACAAGGTTGCCCTCTATCACCACTTCTATGCAATATAGTGCTGGAAGTCCTAGCCAGAGCAATCAGACAAGAGAAGCAACTCAAGGGCAAAATGAAGTATTAATACTATTTTGTTTTCCTTTTCCTTTATGACTTGTACCTGAAAAACACCCTGGTCCTTTTTTCCTACTCTGTCACAGCAAAATAGAGAGATCACATCTCTTTATAAATTTGCTTTGGAGAAACTGAATGAATGTTCATATTCTCATTAAAATGAGATGATAGAAACTTCTATTTGATCTCTATGTTAGTTTTCTGTCACTTCTGCTAGTTAACTCTTCATACAATACCAGTTTCTTGTCACATACATACTACTTTATCACACTTAAAAAAAGTGCCTTGAAATAATCACAGAGCACATAAGCACAGGCAGTCACTGAATCTTCTTAAATTGTATAATTAAAATAACAATACTCAGTAAAAACAGCATTCAGAACTGATGATAGCCACCATTTACTGATTACTTACACAAGGAAATGCATTTTGCTTCCTTTACTTCTCACAATAAACTCAGGAGATTGGCATACTCACTCTCCATTTTATAAAGTAGCTTCAAAAAGGGGAAATAACCAAGAGCACAGAGATGGTGAGAGCTGGCCATTGTCTAAACCCAGGCACACCTGATGCTCGAGCCCACCCTATTTGTGCTGCCATCTTCTGCTTGGCAGATACTAAATAATTACATTCTGTACTATGTCTTGCAACCAGGCTTTTCTACTAAATTTTAGTTTTGTGTAAATAAATCATAATTTATTGAAAATGCACTTGACTTACTAAACAGAGTTTTATCCTGCTCTCTATAGGTTTAATTTCCTTTATGTTCTCTACAAATTTAAACAGCCACAAGAAAACCCACCACTAATAAAAATCAAATCCATAAAGCATAAAAGGAGGAGGCATTGACTATGTCACAAAAATGAGTTCCAGTATTGAATCCTATAAGGAAAGATAAAAGGGATTATCCAGTTGAATTCATAAAGGGAGGTTCATTTACCTGAGGTTTTAGCCCTAGACACTATATAGATGATATCTTGCTATTGTCATTAATCCTGACGCCATGAATGCAAATATGATTCAAAGATTGATCTTTGTGGCAAAATCTTTTCTAATTTCATGTGGTCTAAATTTCAATATATAGTTCATAGTAAAAAATTCAAAAATAGTGAGGAGACAATAACATATTGATAGCACAGCAGGAGGTGAGTAGCAACCAAGTGAAGCTACATCTTTATTTACAGCTGCTCCCCATTAGTCCCATCACCACCTGAGTTCTGCCCGACCCCCAAACCCCCACCCTCAGTTCGTGGAAAAATTGTCTCCTTGAAACTGATCCCTGGTGCCAAAAAGTTTGGGGACCACTGGTATAAAGGGTATGGTCTTTGGGGAATTATTTTAATGGCATTTTTCTTGACTCTCATTCAAATTACATGTAATAAACAAATATGGTAAAAGTACAGCTAAATCTTTCAAGGAAAATAAAACAGAAATACCTCTGGACCCTTTTCTCTACATTGATTTCTTAGGTGTTTCTACTCAAGAAATTCCCCGAGGTATGTTTGAGAAGGCTTCAACTAATACAGTCAGTGCATAAGGGTCCAAAGTTTAATTAAATTCTGTAAGCAATCCATCCACATTCATAAAACTTTGAATGGTAATTATCAGTGGTGTTTAGTTTACTCTCAACTGTGAAAAGATATATTTAAAGAGATGATTAGATGGCATGTCTTTAAAAGGAGGGTTTATACAAACATAATGAGTAAGATGTGCAATGTATGGGGTATGGTCATGCTTGAGGCTCTGCCTCGAGGGGGGAGGGGGCGTGGGCAATATACATAACTGTAATATACCCCCATAATATGCTGAAATAAAAAAATAAAAATTAAAAAAATAAAATAAAAAAAATAAAAGGAGGGTTTGGCAAGAACAAATCTATTGAATTTAGAATAATCAATTGAGTTTAAAAATTAAAGTGGTCTCATTTCTTTGCTGCAACATTTTTATTTCCATATTGAAAATTCTTTTCCCCCTCATTTAATATGTTTTTTTTTTCCTTTTGAAGGCTATGAGCTGAAAGAAGAGAAGATCAAAGGTGTTAAATAGTTGTCTGGACCAAGTTTAATGCTATGACAGAAAAAAACACAATAAAAGCATAGACCATGAAGACCAAGTGCTAATATTAAAAGCATGGGATTGTCACCAGATTTTCCCTTGAAATTTTTGTCATGTTACCTGCTTATTGGAGAGTGGATTAGATCAGGCTGCCCATGAGAATTATCTTCTACTTATTGAAGGCACTCTATCACAGTGGTAGTCCTAGTGGCCAGAGATTCCACAATAGATTATTTATTCTTAGTTCTTTTGCTGGTGAAAAAATTTGAGGCCTGCCCTGATCAAACTTTATGGAGCTAAGTAACTCAATTAACTCATTTTAATTTTTATTCATTTAACCATTATGTATTCCTTACCTACTATGTGCTGGGCATTGTGCACTGATACAGAAAAACTACTGTATTCCTGCTTCACTAAGTGAATGTCTAGTAGAGGTGAGGGACAATACAAAAGGATAAAGTACAACAATTCAGCACGTAATGATAAAATGTGCCGAGAAGTCGGAGTAGGGCACAGACCCAGTCTTGGGAGTATAGAGCAGTGGAAGAGGGGATAGTTGGTCACAACACCAGAGCCATGTGGAATACATACAAGAGGATATGAGTGGTACAATACAAAAGGATAAAGTACAACAATGCAGCATGTAATGATAAAAATGTGCCAAGAAGTCAGAGGAGGGCACAGGCCCAGTCTTGGGAGTATAGAGCAGTGGAAGAGGGGATAGTTGGTCACGAACACCAGAACTATGTGGAGTACCTGGCAAAGTTTTTGAGTACCTTTTGAGAGGATAGAAGAAAGGAAAAATGTGTCAATGAAGGATGTGTCAACCACAAGGGACAACAAAATGAAAGGTACAGAGGAGGCATGGACCAACAAGGTGCACACTAATAACTCAACCAGTTTACTGTTGCTGAAGGGTAGAGTTTAAGGATAAAAACACTTTTCTGGAGAGGAACAAAGGAACCAGATGGTGCGGGGCCTTACACACCAAGCTTAGGCGCCTGGCTGTATCCTATAGAGGACGAAGGAACACTGAAACATTTTAAAAAGAGAGGAGTGGTGAATGTGGGTTGGTTCTTCCTTTGGCTATTTTCATGACGCATCTGAGCAGAAACACCTGGAGCAAGAAGATGACGTGATGCTGGATCATAGGACCTCCTTTCCATCACTAAAAGTAAAACCTTCACAAGTAAAATACAAAAATAGAACAAAAGTTATCGCATGAGCAACATACTAACAAGGAAGGAAGAGTCTTTTCCTATAGCCAAGGAAAAGTCAGAAAATGTCACAAATCAATATGACTTCTTCCTCTGGAAACAGAACCAAGGAAAGACAGATGAGTAGAAAGGAATTTCAAAAATCCTCACTATTAACTACCTAGTTTGGAAGAAGGGAGAATGAGAGATGGGTGCACCCCCTGCGAAAATGAGAAGAATCCAAGTGCCTCCCTGCCTTCACAATGGGTCTCAAGAAGTAGAAACACTGTCGGGACTTTTGTGTGTTCTTTGGTGGCAGGAAGATGGTGATACATCAAACTTTCTCCAAAGATAAACAGGGATTTCAGCCAGTGTCCTCATCTTCCTCTCTTGTCCTTGTTCTCCTCTCCTCTATCACAACCCACCTCCTGCTCCTCAATAAAAACAGGGGCCAAAACGCAGGAGCTCTGCTTATTTTATTTTCTCTTCTGACTGGGAGGGCAACAGGCAAAGTTCCTGGGTGAAAAAGGGAAGAGACTAAGAGAAACAAACACTCAGGCCTTAGTGTCTCTGTTAAAAGTGAAGTTTCTAAGGGTTCACCAAAAGGTTGAGGAGTTTAGAAATCTGAAGACTAATTCCCCATCCCCAAATACAGATCACACACAGTGCTGCCTAAGTGGAATGAGTTTTGAAACTGGACTAACAATGACATGGCAGAAGAAAATGGTAAGAGATTGGTGTCCCAGTCTCAATGGTCAAGATGCCTCCCAAGCCCCTGCTCTCTGTGTACTCAAGAAAAAATAAAAGGTGATAGAACTCAAATACTCCAGCTGCTGGTCTGCACAAGAGAGGCATCTGTTTCAAATAGGAGAAAGAAATGTCCAGGAGAGTTTAATCATACTACATAGGGACAAATAGTAAGTTAAAAAGGATAATGCTCCTTAAATATAAATAAAAGTTAAGGAGGCAACATGGCATCATTATATGCAACTTAACAGCAAAGAATAGAAGGAAGAAGGCAGACAGGGAAGAGTTCATAAAAGTAAAATAAAACCAAAACTACATTTGAAATAAAGTATCTTCCAATAAAATATTTTCTCTCCAATAACTGCTTTGCTTGCTCAAACTATGAGAACAGGGAAACAAGTTTTCACCTCTTTTGACAACCCTAAATTATAACGATGTCACCTTATGGCAAATCTTTAATTATAAGAAGTCTTTCTTAAATAGTTTCTAAAAACAGAAGCCCTATTTTTGCAGACATTTTCTATCCACTTCAGAACTGCAGGATGGATGCCTTCTACACTATGCCAGGCCCAGGGAAAGTGGCGCTCTTCTGAAGACTGGAAAGAAAGACCTTCGAGTTTCTCTAATGGCATTGGATTGGGGCTTGTTTGGCAACGAAACTGCAACCTCACGATAGGGCATTCATGTTGGGCTTTTGTTTTGTTTTACTGGTGAAATGACCATTCTTTACAGGCTGTGTGTCCTTTGGAAGATGTGACAATGTGACACCTATGTACCGCTTGTGTTCTGTGCATCCTATGCAGAGAGCAGAATAGTGCTGGACCTTAGCCCAGCAGGAATTCGATGGTGTGCCTGTGCCACTCCTGAAGCAATTATTCTCTTTCTCTTCATTAGTATGCAGCTTGGCTGCAGACACCGCCAACGCCAAAGGTCAAATTCTGATTTCTACATAAGATCTTAGAATTAAATAGGAAGTCATACTCCTAACCGATGCCTTCAAGGTCATATTTGTATAGGATTTCTTTATCACAGAATTTTACTCCCCATGGGACTTAATTGGTATGTCCTTCTTCCCCAAACCACTTACAGGCTAAGAATATTTTCTCTCCCTCTACATTTATGGACAGACCAGATTGGGTTTGCTTTTTTTGAACCTTCAGGCGGAGGACTCGGAGCAGTTCGCCCTTCACCTGCTCTTAGGTCCCAGGATAGTGGCTGCAGAGTTTTTTAGCAACAGTGGGGCCATTTTCCTGACCCTTTGTCCAGCCTGGGTGAGGCTGAGCCTGGAGGGTAAGGAGAAGCAGCTGGAAATGAAAAAGACCTTTGTGAATTGGGGATTTGTCCACACATAAAGCAAAACCTCTGTACGGGGGCACCTTGTTCGGTGACCAGACCTTGCAGCCAGCAACGTTTTCTCCTCATTAATCTAAACATCCTCTGGTGTTTGACAGACAAGGCCAACTCTGCCCACGTATGAAATGAATCTGAAATAGACAGACAGATATGGCTGCTCACAAAGGAGAGCTCAGCTCAGCTTGGCAAACTTCTATTCTACAATCTTGTATCTCCCCCTTCACCATCCCTTCAAGTCCTTTTCAATACCAAACTGAATATTAAGCAGAACATAAGAAACTAGGCAGATATTCTTAATATAGTACATATTAATAATTACGACCACATAATATTTTGTTTAAGAATACAAGTCTCAGTGGACAATTTTGAAAGCTTTATAGTTTAGAAAGCCTTGTCATATACACTGATTTGTTTGATCTGTGCTACAGGAAAGACAGTGGTATCATAATTGCTTTCTAAAACTGAAGCTCAGAGTTTAGGGACTTCTAATTTTTCCAGCCAAGAATCAAAGCCTTCTAATTCTCAATCCTGTGTATTCTCCAGCAACACTGCATTATTTCACATTTCATTTTTAAGGGTTGTTTCTTTTACATGTCACAAACATAGATTATCTGTTTTCCTACTAGTTTATGATACCCATTTTTTGACGCATTTATAATGTAAAAGACATTTAAACCAGGGATATCTTTTGATTTTCTTTCCTTCTTTGCCTGTAGGTGTTTTGGTGTTGGTGTTTTTGTTTTGTTTTTTAGTTTTGTCTTTTTCATAATAAAAATTCATTAGGAAATCCATTCAACCAGAATGTATTAAATGTCTCTAACCTGCAGAACACCATGCTGCTCTGGAGTCAGAGGTGGGAAATTTAGTTAGAAAAGAAACATACATTTATGAAGGACCTGTAAGTCACCACTGAGTATTTTGGCACCAGGCCCTATGCCAACAGCCACTGGGTCAGATCCATTTGTCCATGTGTAAAATGAGAATAAGCTCTTTCTCAAATATAAATGTGGCAGTAAACATGAAAATGGAAGGTTTGAGGCACATACTGTATAAATGCAAAATCCCAGAGTGCTACTTAATTTTGTATTTCCATTGGAAGCCCTCAGCAATGTTGTTTAATTTTAGAAAATAAAAACAATTCTCTCCCCAGACCAGTATAACCAAGTGAAGGCTAAAATCACAAGAGCATTTCCCAGTATTTGATGGGAAACATGCTTCTCAGCCCTACTTTGCACTTCTAGGCAGTAAAGTAATACTCATAGATGTTCCAAAGGCTGCTTACCTGAGGTTCCTGTTGGGACACCACATACACTGAAAACAAGAGAGTCCTAAGTCTTATTTTAAAACATGAGTGAGATCTAACTTTCAATCTATTTGCTCACTCCATTTTGGACACAATCATTAGCAACTTGATAAAGGGATATTTGAAAAAACAGCATCATGGCAAAGTTTCCATTAACATTTAAACCCCATGTGGATTGTTTCCTTCTGATTCTTTTTTGTCCATGAGGAAACTGAGGCACCAACAGCTTAACAACTTGTCCAAGGTGGCAGGCTAGCAGGTGGCAGAGATGTGATTTGAGCTGCTGCTGTCTAGCCACAGAGCCCATGAATTTTGCTGCTTTGTTGAAATACCTATCTGATGAATTCCACATTTCTATAAGGAGCTCCCACCTAAAACAATAAAATAATTACTTTGTTACTTTTGTAACTGAAAACATAGAGACTGTGCAGGATTTACCACATTTTTTCTGCAGTATCAGAGAGGAGTATTGGATAAGAGGGTGATGCCCAACTCCATCTCTGAGCACTACTGCGTGGCAACTCTGTTTGAGGAGGTGTAACTTTTATACCTTTACCATGTGTATGAGGGAGGTAGCATTATCCTCATTTTACACATGAGAAACCTAAAGCACGTAAAGGCAAAATTAGCTTTTCTAATATCATTTGGCTAAAAAGTGGCAGAATCTTATCTACCGGCTATCCTAACAATTTGTTGACCATCAGTGAGGAATCCTAAGGTGTACATAGCACCTTACCTTATGATCAGAAAATTAAATGAACTGTATATGAATACAAATACACATGCCAAATTCCTAGTTTTATTCTCTGATTCTAAAAATTATGCCATTTTTATGCCATTCTGTATCTCTCTGATCCAAAACAATTCTATCCTAGAGCAACATTTTTCAGAGAATGTCAGTTGAATTCCTTTTGGCTAATATTTTAATTATTTTCTTTTGGTGGGAAGAAGGGGATAGAAGCGTGTGATGTATGCATATGTTGATTGTGCTAATATTCAGGATTTCCCTCACGACACCCCCACTTCTCCAGCCGCAAAGAATATAAATAGGTAGCACCTAACACTGAGCCAGTCTCTGTGGGCTGGGCCAAGCTTCAAGGGCAAATTCAGTTAAGGCAGCCCACCAGGCCACATGCTTTTTCTGTGTGCTTCCACTTCTCTTTCCTCCCGACTCCCTCTTGTCACCCTCAGTTCCCCAGTGTGCTTCCCTGAGTGCCCAGCCGACTAGTCAGGGCAAGGAGAAGTGTCTCCATGGTGGCAGAAATGCCTGGTGAGGGGAGAGAAAGAGGCCCTGCTCTATGTCAATTCACGTGCCTCCGATGCCAAACAATTCCTCACCCTAAAGCAGTATTTCTCACAGTGTCAGCTGAAGGACCTAGGGTGGTATCAGAAAGGGGGCAGGACGAGGGGAGTTTGGGCACAGCAATCCACCATTTTAGCAAGCTCTCCTGGGTGATTCTGAGGCAAGCTAGAGCAGAGAGAGGGAAGAGATGAGCCAGTCATGGGGCAGGTTTGAGGGAAAATAAAGGGGCAGCCTAAGAGCTCAGGATGGAGAAATGTTGCTAGAAAGTTATGTCACAGAGAAGCTCTGAGCTCCATGGCTCCTAATTTCCCCACAAATAAATCACACATCTCTCTCCCTGGAGACTCCATCCTATCCCTTAGTAGCTCTGCTCTGAGGACAGGGTGGTCCTAGGTAGTAAACTTCTCCTGGTTTATAACAAGAAAAGACTGAGTGGTTAGGAGTGTCCCTGTCTCTCCAACAAGGTAGATACATAATTTGGGGCACACTGAAAAGGATCACTGAATGCTTTCTGTTGCACATTATTATTCTACATTATTCCACATATTCTACAATATTCCACATTATTTCTATATTTTGTGACTGGGTTCCATTATAATATACTCTAATTACTGATACTTTGATCAATAGTTATAACTATACATAAATTCCAGAACAGAGATCATCAAATTAAGTCTACTGGACCAAATATGGTTTGCTTACTATTTTGTAAATGAAGTTTTATTGAAGCACAACCACACTCACACATTACTTCTTGTTCATAATTGTTTTCACACTAAAACAACATAATTGAGTAGTTGTTACAGATTATATGGTCCACAAACCCAAAAATATTTAGTATCTGGCCCTTTACAGAAAATGTTTATCAACCTCTGATCTAGAAGATTATATTATAGGTTATATAATAGCTATCTACTACTATTGTGTGCCAGGCACTTTACTTAGTCCCTTTCATAAGTTATCTTTAATGTTCTCAATAACCTTGCAAATTATGTTATGATCATGATATTCCAGATGAGGAGAAAGTCTAGAGAGGTCAAAGGATAGTGTCTAAAGCATAGTTCTGGTAAGTGCCACAGCCAGAATTCAAACACTTCTTTGTTTTGTTATGTCTTCTGACTCTAAGTCTTTTATGAGCTATTCTAGGGATATAATCACCATGTTACATTTTTAATGGGAAAATTGTTCTCAGTGCTGAACCATGAACCTAAAGATGCTCTATGAGGAAGCAGCCTATAGGTAATCCTGAGAACTGCCTCTCAGTCCCCATAGATCAGAAATGACCACCTGGATACCCCTTCACTCTCCAACCTATTTTATTTTCTTTCCCACAATTGTAAGTGCCTAAAATCATTTTATTCAATTGGTCATTTCTGTGTGGACCTTCTGTATTCTTCTAGTATAATGCAGGCTCCTTGCAGGCAGAGTTTTTGTTCCATTCAATTCTGTAACCCAGGGGCTTCGAGAGTACCACACCCAAGGTCACTATTTAGCAAGCGTTAGATGTGTGGCTTCCTATTGATAAACATTTATATTGTATTTTTTGTTTTAAAATACAATATCTGGATAGGGCCTGCAATGTGTAGCAAAATTTTACTTGCTTATTTACCAACAATGGAAAATCTTTTCTTGAAATTCTTGGAAGCATGTAGATGCTCTGGAAGAGAACTGGGCCAGGTGTTGATTTGTTGCAATACAGTTATTTTGAAAATTACCACACTATCTCTTATGGGGATTTAGTAGAATTAACCAGGATCATGTATACCGGAAAAAAAAAAAAATAACAGCTTTTTAATTACTTAAACAGTAACTCCAAGTGAATGTGATATTGCTTCTCATTTAACCCCTTAGAGGTGTGAGTTCACATATTGCTACATCCTGCCCCCTACTGGAACAGAGAGGAAAGACAAATGTGACTAACTAAAAGGCACTGAAGCTTTTTTTTTAAATCAGAAAACAAAATTTTTCTTTTTGCTAAATTACATGTTCTAAATGCATTTTCTCCCTATTATTTTTTAATTCCAAATTAAATAGTAAAGCAAGTGGAGTATAAGATGGCTAGCAGTGAGATAAAGGGACAAACAAGCCTATACATAAGACATTTTGAAAACAAAATGAATTTTTATGCCTGTAGAACTATTTTAAACATGTGAGTTGTTTAATAATTAACTTTCATCTAAACTCTCACCATCTTGCTCTCTCTTGAGGAATGTAATTGTAAAAGTTACCTAAGCTACCTAAGCTAAACTTCTAAAACTTAAACTTCTGAAAATTAGAGGCAGCACATGTTCATATTTACTTATATTAATTCACATTTACCACAGTTTAGCTAATGGAATATATGTAATATATAATATGATAAATACAATAATAAAATATATAAAGTCCCTGATTTTAAAAATACATATCTTGTAAGATACTGTTTTGATTAATTACACCTGACTCTGCATTCTTTTCCTGGCCAGATTTGTTTCATTCAGTTCCACAGCCTACCCCACCAAACCTCATATCTACATGGAGACAGAGGAAGCCATCCCTACCCCATCACTCTGTGCTCATCTAGATGAGGATATCATCCTACAGACAAGCATTTTGACTTCTACAGTACAGGGCTTTTTCTTTAATCAATGATATGCACTATGTATTTTAAAGCATTGGCTAATTAAGCCTACTATACATTGACTTCAAGCAGGCATTTTCAAAGTTTTTCTTAAAACATCTAATATATGAGCAAGACATTCTAAGATGTTAACTGAAATATCTCCCAATAGCTTTAAATCCTAACGCTATATTACAACATCTCAAAGCAAAGTGCCTATGCCTCTGAGTTCCAGATTAATGTTCTCTCCCTAACTTTAGGAGATTAACACAAGAAGTTGCATATGGAAAATGTATCATTTCTTTTGAGTTTTTTTTATTTCCATTTTTTCATTACATTATCCAGTCTAAGACTACACTAAATAAGTTTATCTTAGAATCAGGGCAAGGAAAACTTTTTACCTATTGGCAGACTCTTATTGAGCAGAAGACCCATTGTGATTAAGAGCATAAACTCTGGAGTCAGGTTGCCTGAGTTCAGATTCCATGTCTCTCATGTACTATGTTACCTCGGGGAAGTGATTTCACTTCCCCTTTGCCTTAGTTTCCTCATCTGTAAATTGTGGGTGTCAACACTACCTGCCTCATACAGCAATTGTAAAAATAAAAGAAGAGTATATGTTTAAAAGACCCTTACAACAGGGCGTGGCACAGAAAAAGCATCCGAGAGACCGTCAGATGTGATCCCAATTTGTTTCTACACCTCTTTTGCTGAAACAAACTCATCCCAGATATCTGCTTCTTTATCTCCCTCTTCTTTGATGTACTTATTTATTATAATTGTTTTGTTTGTATCATTTTAATTAATATAAACTAACTATAAACAACTTTTATTAATATAAGCTGACATTAAGTATATTTAGGAAATGAACAAGATTCAAATTATAAATCAGGTGCACTAAACTGAAATTGGCCTTTTGGCCAATTATTTCAGACCAGGTTACTTAATTTGCTGCTTTAAAATACTCTTAAATTAGGTCACATCAATTGCAGAGAGTACATCTTAGATATCTCCCATGTGCGGAAAAACTCAGAATTTTAAAAATCTTGTCTTCATATGAGACTACTTCGATGGCACGTTAGTGTTAATGGTTTTATCTTTTAAAATATCAAATGTGCCATTGGCTTTCCCTGCTCATTGATAAGGAATGGAGCAGAGAGCAACTATTCTCCACCGCCACTGAGCTTTGCACAAAGTGAAATCAAGTTTCCCTCACAGGCCAATTCTAGTAAAAGGGTTCAAAAGAAGGAACCCAGCATGGAATGCAAGTTCATCATAACAGGTTGATTTGGTTTAGCTGAGAATCTTAGAGCCCTCCTGGGAGAAAGGTGGATAAAACTTGTTGAAATGGATAGATGACCTTAGGACTTAAGCTCTCAAACACAAATAAGGAGCAAAAGTTGTCTTTACCCCCTGGGAAGTGCCCCCTCCAGATAAATGCAGATCATGCCTCAAGGGCTCTACTCTGGGTACTTAATCCCCTGGGAGGGAATGTTTAGGCTGCATAACAAGATGCATTATTTTTATTGTTCTCTGATCAGCCTTAAAAAAAAAAAGTGTCCTAAGTTTCAAATGAAAGTGCCTGAGGCAGAAAAAGGAAGTTGAAAAGGAGTTGTAACACAAGAGGTATCAGAAATTGATGGAACGAGTCTGTTTTATTGGGGGCATGGAGTGGTTATGGCAATAGGGTTACTGAGAGAAAAAGAAAATAGCAAGAAGTACCTATTGTCGTTGTTGACTATCAGTAGGCTGGACATGGCTAAGAACATCACTCAGGAATACTCACAGGTGACGTTTAAGGAATTTTTTTTAGGAGTAGAGAAAAAAGGAAAAGAAAGTATTGGGATTCTAGTGGCTTCACTTTTGGGAGCTCAGAGACAAACACTAATGTCCTTGTCACCCTTACTAATTTTCTCTTTTAGGCAGTGAAAGGGGGAGTGACAAGTGTTATTTAAAGTGCAAATAGGAGACAGTCTGCACATGTAAATGGCATCTGTGTCCCCATGCGACACTGAAGCAGAACTTAGTACCTCTTCTCACAACCCAGAAGGAATCCTATGAAACCAAAAGTGTTTTTCGGAAAAGCACATTTGGAGATCTTACGTGGAATATGGGGATAACGGGAGGTTCCATCACAGAATTACTGGCAAAATACATAAACATCTTAACCAGATGTGTCTGTTTTGTTAAACTCATTCTTCCCTACAGTACCAACAGTATGTTTCTACTCTCCCCAGCCTCATTAACTTTTTCTCTTCTCTCTCCTAGATTCCCACCACCATCCTCAAATGTCCCTACCACTTGTGAGTCAGAAGAATTCAATACCCCCAATTCTGCATATCATTATCATCACCACCATCATGATCCTCATGGTCATGACCATAGCAAACATGTACTTTTGTGTCTAGCACTCATCTGATTGATTCATGTAATCCTCACAAAGACCCACTAGGTTAGGTTTTATTTGTATGCATAGCTGAGAAAACCATTGGAAAGAGTAACAATTTATAAATTTATTTTTCTACTATAAAATGTTAAATAATAAAATAGTGACAGCATAGTGCAACTGAAACTTCAAATGGAAGAGACTCTTCAATGGTCTACATAGGAAGTAAGTTGAGTTTTTAAGAGATGTAAAGAAGTTCAACAAGAAAACTTTTGATTGAAGGACACATAATTTAAGGAAGAACGGCAAGAGATGCAGCAAGTAAAAGTATCGTAGGCAAGGTAATAAATTGGATTTTTATTCTAAAATAAGTGTATGTAGTCAGTTTTAAGTATTAAGAATTCAAAGATTTTTTGGCAGGAAAATTATATAATCAAATTCATATATTGGAAAATTAATTCAAAGAGCACAGTGGAAGACAAACTAGAGAGGGTCAAAAAGTGTGTGTGGGGAGGGGGTGCTGGCAAACATGCTAGTTAGGCTGCTATGATTGCTAAAAAAAAAAAAAAAAAAAAGTCTTAATTTAATCCTCAATTCCAAATGTCCAAAAGTATCTGCATTCCTTTTTATGGTAAAGGCAAGCGATTGCGACAACCATTTCCTTAGACTGTTTTTTCCTCCAGTTTTCTGGAAGACTGATATAATCAGAAAGCATTTAAAGCCAATTTGTTATCTTGCTTCAAATATATTTTCTTCTGCTTCAAATTTCTAGACTTAGAGTCATTCATTCATTGATTGAACAAATGCTTACTATGTATGTAATATACAGCAGGCATAGAAATCTATTCTTTCCTAATTTTCTGCTGCTTTAAGATGGATTGTTACCCTTTGGGGAGGGTCAAGCTGTTGAGATCTTGATACAAGGTTATAAGACAAGGTAAGAGGGTGAATTGCCCTTTGAAGGGAACCATCATGTGAAAAGATGAGCTGTCAGCTAGAACTTTATTGGGAGGATGTGTATGTGTCTGTGTGTGTGTGTGTGTGTGTGTGTCTTTGAACTTTAGTGAATGTAGAAATATTAGACTGGGATTCAGGAGGTTAAAGGAAATATAACCTTTGCCACAGAGAAGCAAAAACAAAGAGGTCAACTTGACTAACTCCAAGTGTAATGAGGTAATCTGTAACCTGTATATCATATAATATTCTTTCTGTGATAATAATTTCTGTGTGTTATCCTCAGGTATTCTGAAAACTCACTTTTCAAACTTACAGCAGTCTCTAGTAAGGAAGAATGCAAGTGGTCTTATTTCCACACCTGGACCCTATCACTGAAGAGGAGGAATGCCCCCTTAAAGCCAGTAAGGTAAAGATAGAATATAAAAAGTGGATCTTGTACAACAAAAAAAGTTAATAATACTTTATCATTTACTTGAAACGTGATAAGAGACCAGATTTTAAGTGTCCTCACCAAACACACACACACACACACACACACACACACACAGTAGTAACTATGGATGATAGATGTGTTAATTTCATTGTGGTAATCATTACATAGTGTATACATGAATCAAATCATGGCATATACCTTGAATATATACAATTTTTATTTGTCAATTAAAATGCTAAAATAATGAAACAAACAAAAATCAAGGCTAGAGGACTTTCAGTTTTAGCCCCAACATATAAAAGCTTAGAAGCCATCATTTCCATACTTATAATAAGAAAAAGCTGCACAAACTGAAAATCAATTACTTTCCTTGGGCCCACCAGAGAACTCAAGGCAATCTGCCACACAGTAATCTGGAGAAACAGGTGAAAACAGTGAACCATGCCTGAGATCTGCTTATTTGGAGCAGAAGCCACCGACATAAACTGTAGAAATGCTTAAATAGT
This sequence comes from Cheirogaleus medius, assembly GCA_008086735.1. NCBI lineage: Eukaryota > Metazoa > Chordata > Mammalia > Primates > Cheirogaleidae > Cheirogaleus > Cheirogaleus medius. The sequence continues at coordinate 20,978,281 of VBSM01003157.1, read as the reverse complement.
AATTTTGACAAATTTCTGAAGGCTGAGTGTGGACTATTGCAACAGAGAGAAACTCCTGGAGGTTGCACTCTTTAAAGAGGGGCCATACTCAGGGATTTTCTTTCCAGGAACTCCAGCAAGCTATCATGGTGAAGGTCCAAGCAAAATCCCCTGGTGGCTTAGGCAGAAAGAGAAGAGTAATCATTGTGAAATAAGCAGAGAGTTCTTCATAAGAATAGCTTCCTCTTCAAGCGAAAGGACTTTATCAGAGCCTTATCCCAACTGGAGAAAGGACATTCCTCCCATTCCACATCCCTATCCTTCCTCTCTCAACTAAGGTGTAGGGGAAACTATACTACTTGAGAAACCCTTGTGAAGGTCACAGCCCGGAGACAAAGACCAAGATTTAATCATAACATAGTATCATTATGGTAGATTCTATACCAGCAGAGTTACAGTATGATAACAGCAGATTGCAGCTAAACAAACCATAAGATGCATACCTTTTTAAAATAAAGAGAACTTAAACTCCAAATCAAGAGAATAGAAACAAAGTGAAGATGCAGGAGGGTAGAACCAGGAATACGTACCTCTGTCATAAGGTACCTGCACTACATGAAAAGAGATTGAGTATTATTTGAATGTAACTTAAATTAGCTTTAAAAAAAATCACAATTTGGAAGTCTTATAAAATTCTTTATTGTGTTTACTCTAATGACATCATCTAGTACTCTGTTCTTTACAACAAAAAGTGCCCTCTCTATGAACATCTATGAACATCAGTTCACAATATCAGATATAATTTTTGCATCCCATAAAAACATTTTTATATAAATTATGGATCCTCTAAATCACGTACCTAATGATGTCTCTCTCTTTTCATTGTTCCCCAAAAAGCACTTTATAGTATGCCTTTTGGGCACTATACCATGCTATCCTCAATTCATTTTATTTAAACTTTTATCTTCCTTTAACATCATTTTTTAAAAATTTTTTTCACTTACCTTTAATCATGCTATACTCTATGAATCTTTGTAAGCTACCTTAAAACCTTTTGAAATAAAACAAAGTAACACAAATAAATGAATCAGTATAGTTCTAAGTGTACTCCTGAGGAATATTAGTAGACCAAATTATAGCTATCACTTAAACTAAATGGCATTTATCTTTCAATCACTGATGAAGTTATTTTTATAATTGTCTCATTTTCTTCAAACCACACTAAAGGAACAATATCATCACTGTGGCTTTGTCATCCTTTGGTCTAGTTTTCTTATGTCACATAGTCATTATAGTACTTGTCACTCTTTGAAAAGCATTAATTAATTGCTAGCAGAATAACTAGGATTATTATTGTATGTGGTCTACACTGATTATTTCACAAACACATAATCCTAGAGTTGGAATCTATTTTAAAAGATCATTTGTTCCATTCCTTGCTGTCAACTGGTGATTATTTGCAAAGCTACCCAATTACAAAACCCCTGCAAGTTCTCCTACAGCTTTTGAAGTATCTTTATGATTTCCACTAACAATAATTGTGGGCTGAATGTCAAATATTTTAATGTACCAAAACCCAACTTCCTCTCCACAGTAAAAGTTTTGGCATTCCTCGAAAACATTTGATAAATGATCAGTAAACATTTTCTATTTCTAGGAAAGGGCTATTACAACTCTTAGTTGAGGACAAAGAGAAATAAAGTACCACACATTTTAAAGAGCTATAAAAATTGAGGTCAGATAAGGCTTGGCTCTCTGGATCATTAAGAGGCAGCCTAAAAATATGCTGGTACAATACCTCTATACATTCACTGTATATATTCATATACCATCATTGCAGGTCCCCTTCAACTTTCCCTAGGCTATATAAGGGAAAGAATAGATATGGGAAAGGGCTGTGCTTGCCTGTATTCCTTGTAAGTGCCCTCTGCCATGAACCATGTGAGAGGAGCTGTCTGAAAGAGTTATTCAGAAAGACTGAAGATTCCTGCAAGAAGGGGAAGATGGCAACTCATTCCACACTTGGATGTCTGTTTAGGAAGCTGTCAATTTTATCACCTGAATGAAACAAGGGCCTCCTTATTTGCCCCTGTGTGCTCACCCTAGCTTGCATTGAGAACAGTATCAGCTCATTTTTGTACCCCACTCCAGTAAATGTTTAAACCCCATGCATTCAAATACAAACTTATTTACTAGTAAAATATAATTTAAAGGAGATTTTTGAGATAGAGGTGGCAAACTACTGGTTTCAAGGAGGGGTAATATAGTAAAGAGTGTTTACCAAATTTATGAAATCCTTTTATGGGTTATGGTTCCATGGACTACATATTGGGAAATGTTGCACTAAACTCAAAATCAGCAACAAAAGAAGAATGTCTGCCAACATCTCACCATTACTACTTAATATTGTTTCAAGTTTCAATCAACGAATTAAAACCAATGAAACAAAAATAAAAAGCATATTTAAAAAGGGATAAATTATCATAATTTGCAGATGATGTGATCATATAGCTAAGGAAGCCATGACAGTAAATTACAAAACTCTTAGAATTAAGAAAAGAGCTCAATTAACTATATAGGTATAAGAAAAATGTTCAAGTATTAATAACTTTTTACATCCAAGCAAAAAGACTAGAGGCTATAATGGGAAAATATTTAATATAAATAGAAAACATAAAATCATTTAGAATACTTCAAAGAAAAATGTAAAGAACACTTAAGAAGGCTGTGCGATCTTGTCAAGAGATTTTTTCAAATGTTTGACTAACAGGAAGAATATTCCACTTAACTACATAGGAAAATAATATTATAAAATGTTAAAAGTCTTTCCAAATTATAAGCTGAATGTATTTAAGGCAAACATTCTAAGAATGTTTTGCTAACTTGATAAATTATTCTGAATAAACAAGAGGACCAAAGAAATTTTTGAACAAAAAGTAAATAAACATTTTCACTACCAAGTATTAATACAGACCACAACCCTTCATTAATTATAATTTGGTATTGGCAAAAAGTCAACATGTAAATTAATGAGATAAAATATGAGGCTCTAAAATAGTAATAAACTTCAACAGAAGAATCATCACAAGTAAATGAAGAAATAATTATTCAATAGAGGATGTTGAGAGAATTGGCTAAATATATGGAAAAAATCAAATAGAAAGCTTTCCTCATAGGATGAAACAAATTCTACAGAGTTTAAGGAAGGTATTTTAAAAGTAAAAAAAAGTATAAAAGTTTTAGAAGAAAATCTCTGCCATTAGGGTGGATATTTTTCTAAAGACTTTTATACAGATGCAGAATCTAATTAGCCTACATAAAAAAGGCAACATTATGGTCTGCTATACTGTGGAGATCTATACATATGTACATGAACAAGAAATGAAGTATAGTTTCTCATCTCAAGGAAAATAATTGAGAACTAAAAAATTAGAACCTGTGTCTTACCTTTTTCCCTCTAATGGTTACATAACTTCTTTCCCTGGTACTTTCTGTTTATCTGCTGTTTTCCTCTCACTCTAGACCAGCTTCTTTGTAGTTCTACTCCCAAATAATTTAGTGGACTTTTCCCACAAGCAACATACCTAGTAGCTCAAGTACCTGCAAGTGGCCTGCATAAATGTGAACATCTGTTTAGAATTTCTAGAAAGGGGTCATACGACTTAGCTCATATTTTTTGAGCCTCGGAACACTAACACAGAGAATGACTCATAATTTCTCAGGTAGAACAGGACACTTTTGGAGTGACAGCATGATCAATTTGTGATTAGGACTCAACTGAGGTTGTCCCAGGCAAAAGGGGGCTAATGTTTCTAATAGCCTAGGTCATGCGCCAGCCCAGGGTCAGCCTTCTGCTAGTCTTGTGCCCATTCCTGCTAACCCAGCCGTGGCCACATATGACAAGGGAATTTCGCTGCAGCTAACGAGGATTCAAGCTGGAGCAGGGTCTTTGAGAAGTGTGTGTAGGCGGAACAAGTGCCTTAGAATGTGTCCCTTATCATGAGGACTTTTTAAGAATAAAAAACTATGGAAGAAGGAATAGGAAAAAGATGGGCTTAGCAAAAATTAGGAACTTCTCATCACCATAAAAAAAAGCATAACAAAATATTAAAGCATTTATAGTCTTATGGGAACACCATAAAAAATATTAAAGGGCAAAGTGATAAATGGAAAATGTATGCAACAAATATGATGAAACAGGTTAATATCTTCAAACCTTCCTCTCCCCAGCCCGCCTATTGTTTTCCCTACCCAAAAGTCTTATCTTGTACCACAAAGTCTGCAACAGAATTTTTCATTAGGAGAACTACAGTACTTGTATTAACAAACCAACTGAGAATAAACAGGACTCTTTGAGAAAAGTGGAAGTTAAAAGTTCAATTTTATAATTCATTTTCAACTCCTGACCCTGAGGAGAATTACAATCAGTGCTTCTCATTACAATCATAATTATAATTAAAAATAATTTTCAGGGTATACCTTTGCTCCTTGTTGTTATTTATGATAGTTATTCCACATAAGCTTATTGAGAAGTAAAAAAGAAATTGGTAGGCATGAAGTTTAATTGTCATTCTCGAACACTTAGAATTTTAGGGTTAGAATTAAACACACACACACACACACACTCTCACACACAATTTCCCACTCTGATCTTTAGTACTCCTTGACCCTCTCACAGCTATGGTTATCTACCAATTTTCTGGCCAGTTCCCCTCATTTATTTTAGACTAAGTCACCTGGTTTTACATCTTCCTTGACAACCTCACATAATGTCATTTTCGGTGACATTTATATCAACATGACTGCCCACTTCATGTGCTATATGCACAAGACACTCTGGTTCTAGACCCCCTCATGCTCAATGACTGTCTCTTCTCCACCTAAGCCTCCAATGACATGGTCATAGCCTGGCTCTTGACATCATCTGTCAGTGCTCTACCACTAAAATCACAAATTCAAATACCCTACTCCCTCACCCAACCTCCTGTCTGTTTGATTGATTGCCAGTGACTCTCTGCACCTGATAATCCCATGTTGTTCAACTACTCAAACTGCAGCCATTATTTGAATTCATTAGGAGTTCCAGTTCTTTAACACCACTTTTCACCAAACCTCCATACTCTCCCTTTTTAGCTTATATAGCAGAAATCCCTCTAGTGATCATTTAAATAATTTCTTGACAATAACCTAATAACCTAATTTACTGGTCCATCTGTCTTTTTGTCTTAGCCATTAGGCAAAGCCCCAGACCTAGGTGAATACGCCTATATAACTTCACTGTGGCTGTGTCAATGAAACCAAGATCTGGCAAGGAAAGTTACATGCAGTGGAAAACTGCAGCAAATTCATGAATGCTGGCCTCAAATGGGACTCAAACTACAAGGAAGAACATTTCGATCATCAGTTCACATTCCTATTCACCATAATTATTTTTAAACCTTCTCATAGTTAAAAATATTAATCCCAGCTCTCCCACATTAACTTTCTCTCTCTCTCTCTCTTTAACACAGACATAATATTCTGAAACATTTTTCAACAAAATCATCTACAAATTTATCTATACCAGAACTGGCTGCTAGTGGCCTACTCAGTGTCCAATTATTTCTCCTTAATCCTTCATAACAAAACTTTAATTATATTCAAGGCAGCAAATTCCCAGGCTCTCTTGGAGTTAGGGTTGCCCAATGAGATGTAGGTAGGAGCCACTGGGTAAGATTTCTCATAAATTTTTTGAAACGGTGCTGACTGATCTTGGATGATTGTTCTTCTTGCATTTTACTTTCCTCCTCTTTCTTTCTCCCCAGAACATGGACATAATGGCTGGGGGAGGGGTCTGCAGCTGTCTAGGCCTTGAAGTGACCTAGGGAATGGTAGCAATAAGATAAGGAGGGTGAGCCTATCTCCAGACATCTTTTTCATAACAAAAAATAAATTTTGGTCTGTTTAAAGCCACAATTAGCTCTAGACTTTTATATTAGTAGCAGGAAGTAATTCATAACAAATATATCCACACACATCCTATCATTTGTTCTTATGGAAAAAATATCTCTTTTCATCTAAGATCTAACTTCTTTTCTTATTCTTTCAATCTCATCTACTCCTGTCATCTTGATAAAATATAATCCATCCCATTCCATTTTTGTATATGCTGCTATCTTTTCTTGTGTCATGCTCAAGCCATCCTGTGTTAAATGAGGGAAAGAAAAAAAATTCCTCTTTGACCCCCACAGAACTTCCTATGACTTTCCCATTTCTCTCCCTCTTTGTACAGAACATTATTTTAAAATCACCTATATTTACAGGCACCATTTTCTCACTGCCTGCTCCATTTTCTCACTTCCTATTCAATTATCACTTTAATCTGTCTTCCATGCTCTTATCTTCATCAAAATGGCTATTGCTGAAGACACAAATGTCTTCTATGATATAAATTCCAGTAGATTTTGTTTTTAATTTCTCATCTTGTTTGACATCTGAATGGCTATTAGGCAACTGTGGCTATTTTATCCTTGTTTTTGATCCATTTCCTTTGGACTCTAGGACATCACTTACTTTTTATTTCTCTCCATAGTTCTTTTCCTTTTTGTCTCCTTTTCAGAATAATCATTTTTGACATTGCTTTTAATGAAGTTGTTCAATGCCAAGGCCTAAATTCCTTTTTGTCCCATCCATCTCCACAGTGTCTATTACCACAATATACAGATGACTCTGAATTTTTTGTCTCAAGCACTCAGATCAATTCTTTTATGTCCGCAGGCTTACGGAAAACTCTCTTGATATCTCAAACTTGATGTTTTAATGTTACCTTAAAATCACTATATTCAAAACCTTACTCTTGATATATGCCTCAATCTCATCTTTTTTTAGTATTTTATTTTCTAGTGAATGGTGCCACCATTCATTTGGTTACACAACCCTGGTGAATACAAGTCACTCTTGATATTTCTCTCTTCCTTATCCCTTCATCCAATCCATTACCAACTTCTGTCAGTTTTTATTCCCAAGAATTTTCAAGCCTCTTGATTCTATTTCCAGTGCTGCAAGAGAATGCAGATACTTCATTTTCACCACACTTGTTATGGTAATAATTTATATTTACTCTGTGGGAATTTTAAATTAATAAAAATCTCATTCACTAGATTGCATTCTACAAGAGGCTGAGGCCATACCTGTTTGTTTCCCCACCCTCTGTTATAGCACCACATGGACATGATGCTCCAGACACTGATTTTGATAGAATAAACACATACACCTTAATAAACACATTGTTTCTTTTAAAAAGGCTTTAAATGCTCCTTACGCAGTGACAAGAGCAATGCTTACAGCTGACCTTTCCTTAGACAATGTCCATTCCAATACATGTGGACTAGGACTCCCCTTCTTTAGCGTTTTCTTGGTATGAATCCTGTTCTGAATAGTCACTCCTTTTACATAGCTTTTGATTAGCCATCATTTTTCCATTTTCTTGCCTTATAATAAGAAAAGATCAGGAAGTACATTTTATATATTGATTAAATTCTTTAAGTATATTCTTTTAAAGCATTTTTTGACAATTGATATATGCCATGCACTGTGCTAGTTGATGGGAAGTGCATTGAGACAGAAGCAAAAGATGACAGACCTACCATCCAGGTCTCACGACCTAGTGGGAAAGACATACTTCTACAAAGGTTTAATTCTTAGGATCAGGTTTTAATGTAAATAACAGAAAACCCAACAGAAAAGAGGCTCAAATAAGATTATAATTTATTACCTTGTCATAAATATAAATAATCCAACATAACCATGGGGGTTGTATAATAAGATCATGGGCTCCCTTCTCATAGCCCAGCACAGTTACTCCTGTTCCAGCCATTGCATCTACATTCTTAATAGCAGCAAGAGAAAAAGAGAAGAAAACGAGAGCACTCCCTTCCTTTTTAAGAAAAGGGCACACATTTTCTGGATTTTTCACATACCAAGTCCACTTATTTCCCTATGACAAAACCTAGCCACAAAGCTGTTCCTAGCTGTACTGGTGATTGGGAAATGGATTATTAAAAAAATTAGAAGGTCTAATACTGAGGAAGAAGGCGATAATGGTTACCAGGAAGCGTTCGCTACCACAACAAGAAACACTAATATAAAGAAAAGAATAGTAAATATTATCTAGAAGTACAAACAAAATGTAACAGGTGAACACAGGAGAGAAATAGTAATTCTTACTGGCTTGGAAAAGATTTAACCATCATGAAAACTAGTTCTTTTTAAAAATAAGCTTGCTTAGATTTATCTTAATTTTTTTAATTAATTATTATAGATATTTAATAGTTGTACATATTTCTGGGGTAATGTGAAATTTTTATATAAGTATGCAACCTATAATGATCAAGTCAGGATAATTAAGATATCCATCCCTTCAAGTATTTATCATTTCTTTGTGTTAGAAATATTCCAATTCTACTCTTTTAGTTATTTTGAAAAACATAATAAATTATTGTTAATTATAGTCACCCTTCCACCAAACACTATCTTATTCCTTCAATCTAACTATATTTTTGTACTCACTAACCAACCCTATTTATTCACCCCTTCCAGCTACCCTTCGTAACCTCCGGTAACCTACTCTTTATCTTCAAAAATTCAATATTTTTAGCTCCTACATATAAGTGAAAACATGTAATATTTGTCTTTCTGCATCTAGCTTATTTCATCTAATGTAGCATCCTCCAGTTCCATCTTTGTTGTTACAAATGACAGGATTTCATTCTCTTGTATAACTGAGTAATATTCTACTGTGTGTGCACATGTATCACATTTTCCTCATTCATCCTTTGATGGACACTTAGGTTGACTCCATATCTTGGCTACTATGAATAGTGCTGCAATAGACATGGGAATGCAGATAATATATAGAAAGGATTTTAACAAAAGAGAAAAAGAGACAGGCAAGGAGGAGGCATAGTAAGGTATGAAATACAGGAAATTTCAAGTAGTGAGGGGAAAGATGAGTAGTCCAAGGTGGCTAGAACACTGAGCGTGGAGAGTGTGGCTGGTGGGGGGAATGTGAGGGAGGCACAAGGATGAAAAGGTAGGCTGAGTTTGAGATATTGAGGGCTGTGAATGCCAGACTGAATAGACATCCTAGATGTTGACATTGATTAGCATTAAGGAAATGTAAATTACTGCTATTATAGCTATTGATAATATTTTACTGTTAAAATTTTTCTATTTTATCATTCCTCCATTTCTTCAGGAAACTTACAACCAATATTTTCAATGTTATATCTTGCAGATAGTTGAGATTTTTGGCTTTGCTATAATAATTTCCCAGACATGACCCTTTGAATCACGTTGTTGCTTTATAACAGAAGGGAAGTCACAGAATGGAAGCCATCATCACTACCCTGTTTCATCCTGTCTGGTTGAAATTAGTTTCCTCAGTAGCACAGGCACCCAGGAGAACCAATGTAACAAATTTGAAACATGCTTTTATGATGAACCAATTTTTTAAAGTGGAGCAATAGATCCTTCCCTCCCCTAATTAAGCTCAAGAGGCTCCCGCTTATCTAGCCAGTTAAAGAATATGCATTTCTTTTCTCTGGATATTGGTAGAGGGAGGGGGCAAGATGGAGTAAGAAGAGATCAACAGCTGCTTCTTGTCAACCCAGAGCATCAGCTTCTGAAAGCAGCCATCTGAGAACAGGCTGGGCCTAAACTGCAATCACGGGCTGCTGACAGGCATTATTAGAAAGCAGCAGGGAAGGGAGCTTTTCTTCCTGTCGTGTGAATATTTGGATCTGGGGGGCTTTTGTTATAGCTCTCTCATTGGAATAAGTTCAGATTGGAGAAGTAAAAACAAAACATTCATGCCTCATATTTATGTTGCCAGTCATTTCTCTGCTCCCTGTAATTACACAAGACATGACTAATGAGGGCTTTACATTCTGACTCATTCCACAATGAAGACTTTTGACCACATTTTGTCCTGGCTTATGGAAATTGTGTGAGATCACATGACCTTCATAACAACTTTACTATGATATCCTATGAGAGAAAGATGATGCTTTTATGGAAACAGTGAAGAACTTTGTGTGTTAAGGATTTGAGGTACAGAAACCTATCCACTGTGGAAAGTGGAAGGCCATAGAGATATGCCTTATGTAAAAAAGGTCCATAAATTAGAAAGTTGGATTTAAATTTTATTTTTTTATATAAGGTGAACATTTTCAAAGTGTTCTTCAGACAATTAATTCCTGAGCCTGGCTTTTAAAGTTCATTTAAACACGCACATGCTTACACACACACACACACACACACACACACACACATTCTGTATCAGGCAGGGTTCTCCGGAGAAACAGAACCAATAGGATATACATATAAATATATATATGTATACATATATATTCCCATATATATAAATGTATGTGTGGAAAGATTTATTATGGGAATTGGCTCATGTAATTATAGAGGCTGAGAAGTCCCATGATCTGCCATCTGCAAGCTGGAAAACCAGGAAAGCTAGTGATGTAATTCGGTCCAAATCTGAAGGCAAAGTGGAGGGGGCGGGGTGCTGATGTAAGTTCCAGATCAAGATCAAATGCCTGAGGACCAGAGGGGGGTCCGACATTTGAGAGCAGGAGAAGATGGGTGCCCCAGGTCAAACAAAGAGGGTAAATTTGCCCTTTCTTTGCTTTTTTGTTTTATTCAGATCCTCAGTGGATTAGATGATGCTGGGGTGCATTGGTGAGAGCAGATCTTCTTTACACAGTCTAGTGATTCAAATGCTAATCTACTCCTACAACACCCTCACAGATACACCCATAAATAGTGTTTTATAGATATCTGGGCATCCCTTAGGTCAGTCAAGTTGACACATTAAAAACCATAACTAATGAGTAAGATGTGCAACGTATGGGGTATGGTCATGCTTGAGGCTCTGCCTCAAGGAGGGAGGGGGGCATGGGCAATATACATAACTGTAATATTTGTACCCCCATAATATGCTGAAATAAAAAAAATTAAAAAAAATTAAAAAAAAAAAGAAAATGTATACAAATTTCACCCATTAAGTGAACCCTAGGAGTAAAATGGGCAAGTAAAAAGACCAAAAGAGCAAAAATAGTTTTAAAAAATAAATGTTTTATGCATTAAGTATTTTCTAATTCAAAAAAAAAAACAACCATAACACATTTCTAATCAAGACACAATTGCAAAGATGTGGAATCAACCCAAGTGCCCATCAATTCATAAGTGGATTAACAAAATGTGGCATATGTATACTATGGAATACTACTCCACCATGAAGAAGGATGAATTAAGGCCTTTTGCAACAGTTTGGACGGAGCTGGAGACCATTATCTTAAATGAAGTATCTAAAGAATACAGACACCACATGTACTCGCTATTAAATTGGACCTAACTGATGAGCACACATGTGCACAGAGGGAAGTAAAACTCAGTGAAAATCAAGCATGGAGAAGAGGAGAGGAGGGGATGGGCAAAAGCCTACCTAATGGGTATGATGAACACTATCTGAGTGATGGACACACTTATAACCCTGACTAAAGTATAACAAAATTGATACATGTAATAAAAAATATTTATACCCCCATAATATTTTGAAATAAAAAAATAAAATTTTTTTTAAAAAAATATACCCAATGAGAAGGCAATGTCTCTACAAGTAGAGAGTAATCCAAGTTACTGAGGTGTAACCCAGGCTTCACCAGCCTATGGGTATGAGAGGGAGGTCATATGAGAATGACACTGAGCTGATATCTGCTTAACCACAGGACCTCAGTGACAAACCTCAGGCTCCTCACTTGTATCGGAGCCTCAGGATGTCTCACATGTGCTCATGGAGCAGACAGTTCATCATTGTTCACTTCAAGTCATGTTGTACTGGCTGCCTGCAAATTCCATTAGAAAGGTGCTTGCTCTCTGCTACAAGACAGCATACATGCTTGGTATCTGGCTCTGCTGATCCAAAGATGCAGAACTCCCAGGGTATCATTACCTTTCTTTCACTATTCATTGTCCCAGAGTCATAATACATCCATATAGAGTTAGAGAGTTTGGGGCTCTCCTCAACTCCCATTGCATCATTGTCTATTAGAATCTGAAGCAGCACAATTTATGCCAAATGTCCTTGGTGGAAACAGTCTCTTAAGTTGTTTATTTTTGTTTTCAATTTTTTATTTCATTTGTTTGTTTTTATAGCCTTTCCTTCTTTAGGGCTCAAGCTGGTCCCTGTGGGCTTAGTTGGGAAACAGAAATCAGAGGTCTCTGATAGGCCAGTTTTTCCATGTCTGACTCCAGAAACTGAACATAAATTGTCATCAGATCTAGTGTGCATATACTCACTGCAAGGGGCTAGGGAGTTATGCTGTGAATCAGTGTCTGATATATACCCTGAGTCAGTATGTAATATAATGTCTTTCCTTGATAGCCAGGGTTCATAGGTCCAAGAATTAAAGGCTGGAAATGCCTCAACTTAGGTTCAGTTAAGAAGGTGAGATCACTGTATTAGTCAGAGTTCTCCAGAGAAACAGAATCAAAATATATTTTATATATGTGTGTGTATATATATATGTATGTATATATAAAAATAAGAAATTGGCTCACATGATTATAGAGGCTGAGAAGATTATGGAAGGCAGAAGGCACACAATCTGCCATTTGCAAGCCAGAGACCCAGGAGAGCTGGTTGTTTGTAGTCCACAGGCCTTAGAACCAGGAGAGCCAATGGTGTAAGTTCCAGTTCAGGTGCAGAACAGCAATATCCCAAGTTGGAAATATAGACTGAATTCTCCCTTACTCCACCTTTTGTTCTATTCAGGCCTTCAACAGATTGTATCATGCTCACCAGACTGGGGAAGGTTATCTGCTTAACTTAGTCTCTGGATTCAAATGTTAATCTCATCCAGACCTCACAAACACAACCAGAAATAATATTTACTAGATATCTGGATCCAGTCCTGGTGACACAGTAGATTAACCACTATGAGTCTACTCCTTGTCAACATGGCACATATATACATCTCCTTAAACCATATGTAATCTTCAAATGATGACAATGATAAGGTCACAATGCCTCCTAACATGATATGACTATCCTCAGTACAACAGACAACTCACTAATGCCTTACCTAGAAGAAGAAGTAAGGTCCTACAGTGATGTTTACTTTTTCTTTTCCTTGATATCCTGTAACTGAAATATTATGATGTAAAATTAACAAGAGGCAGCAGAGCAAGATGCCCCGATAGAAACTTCCAGCAATCATCCCTCTCCACAAACACCAAATTCAACAACTGTCCACACAAGCAAGCACCTTCAGAAGAACCCAAATTCAGGTGAGAGATCATACTACCTAGTTTTAACATTATACCAAGGAAAGACGCACTGAAGAGGGCAGAAAGTACAATCTTGCATTGCCTACGCCACCCCTCCCCCATCTCCTGGCAGCATCACGCCAGCACACCACCACCATGCCAAAAGACCGAATCTGTGCACTCCAGAGAGGGAGGGTGAAGTGACTATGGGACTCTGCATTAAAATCCAGGGTAGCCCTTGGCACAGGGCAGAACTCTGCTGATGTTCATGGAGGGAGCATTTAGACCACCATGACCAGAGAGAAATCCTCTGCCCCCAAACCTGAGTTCCAAATAGCCCAACCACTGACTGACAAATAGCAGCCTCGGGCCTGGACTAAATACATAAGACAGATTTGAAAATAGGAGAAAAAAAAATAAAATAAAATAGAAAGAAGCATGCCTATAGTATCCAGAAAGATAGCCTCAAAAGGGCAAATCTAAGAATTATTTATCTTAAACAAGAGGTAGAAAAAGAGATTGGGGTAGAAAGTTTATTCAAAGAAATACCGTGTTTCCCTGAAAATAAGACAGTGTCTTATATTTAGTTTTCCTCAAGAAGACACGCTAGGGCTTATTTTCAGGGGATGTGTTATTTTCCCCTCAAAGCCTCAGCTTGCAGCACACACAGGATGGCCAGGACCTGACAGGGGGAGCCGACCTTGTTGGTGGGGCTGCCCACACCTTTCTGGTCACCTCTAGGATAGTAGCTGTCATGATGGGGCAGATGAGAAGAGCTGCTCGTCTTCTTTACTGCTCTGTGATGAAATACATGGGTTGTGCAGATACGCTGCGTAGCCACGCCCATCACTAGGTCTTATTTTCGGGGTAGGGCCTATATTGCACAAATGCTTAGAAATCCTGCTAGGGCTTATTTTATGGGTAGGTATTATTTTTGGAGAAACACGGTAACAATAGAGAACTTTCCAGACCTAGAGAAAGATACCAATATTCAGGTACAAGAAGGCCTAAAAATACCAAGCAGTTTTAACCCAAATATGACTATCTCAAAGCATTTAATAATCAAGATCCCAAAACTCACAGATAAAAGGGAAGCAAGAAAAAAGAAAAAAAAATAACAACATATAAAGAAGCTCCAATATATCTGGCAGCATACTTCTTAATGGAAACCTTATAGGCCAGGAGAGAGTGGCATGACATATTCAAAGTGCTGAAGAAACAAAACCAAAAAACATAACCATAGAATATTATATCCTGCAAAAATATTGTTCACACATGAAGGAGAAATAAAGACTTTCCCAGACAAACAAAAGTTGAGCGATGTCATCAACACCAGACCTTTCCTACAAGAAATGCTAAAAGGTCTTCAATCTGAAATAAAAGTACAATAATGAACAATAAGAAATCACTTGAAGGTATACAACTAACTGGTTATAGTAAGTACACAAATATAGAATACTGTATTGCTGTAATTGTGGTGTATAAACCACTTCTATCTTGAGTAGGAAGACTAAAAGACAAGCCTAGAAAAAATAACTACAACAATGTTTTGACAGATGATAGTATAAAAAGATATGGAAACAACAAAAAGTTAAAAAGTTGGGGGGGTGGAGTTAAAGCATAGAATTTCTATTAGACTTTTCTTTGCTTGTTTGTTTATAAGAAGAGTTGTCACATGCTTAAAATAATTGGTTATAAAATATTTTTTTACAAAGTCAGGGTAACCTCAAATCAAAAAACTTACAACAGACATTCAAAAAATAAAAAGCAAGACATTAAAAGACACTACCAGAGAAAAATCACTTTTAAGAAAGGAAGACAGGAAGGAAGGAAGGAAGGAAGAACCACAAAACAACCAGAAATTAAATAACATGGCAGAAATAAGTCCTTGCCTATCAATAATATTGAACATGAATAGACTAAACTCTCCAATCAAAAGAAACCTACTTCACCTATAAAGACACACACAGACTGAAAATAAAGGGACAGTAAAAGGTAGTCCATGAAAATGGAAGCCAAAAAAGAGTAGGAGTAGTTATACTTTTCTATCAGATAAAATAGATTTCAAGACAAAAACTGTGAAAAGAGAGAAAGAAGGCCATTATATAATGATAAAGGGGTCAATTCAGCAAAAGGATATAATAATTCTAAACATATATGCACTCAACACTGGAGCACCCAGATATATAAAATAAATATCAGAGCTAAAGAGAAAGATAGAACCCAATATAATAATTGTTGGAGACCTCAGTACTCCACTATCAGCATTGAAAGGATCATCCAGAGATAAAATCAACAAAGGAACATTGGATTTAATAAGCACTATATACCAAATGGACCTAGTAGATATTTACAGAATATTCCTTCCAACAGCTGCAGAATACACATTTTTATCCTCAGCTCATGGATCATTCTCAAGAATAGACCACATGTTAGAACACAAAACAAGTCTTATAAAATTCAAAAAAACTGAGATCAT
Source organism: Cheirogaleus medius (assembly GCA_008086735.1). Taxonomy (NCBI): domain Eukaryota; kingdom Metazoa; phylum Chordata; class Mammalia; order Primates; family Cheirogaleidae; genus Cheirogaleus; species Cheirogaleus medius. The sequence continues at coordinate 20,962,506 of VBSM01003157.1, read as the reverse complement.
ACCAAGTATTTTCTCTGACCATAATGGAATAAAACTAGAAATCAATAACAAGAGGAACATTGGAAAATATACAAACACATAGAAATTAAATAGTATGCTCCTGAATGACCAGTGGGTCAATGAAGAGATTAAGAAGGAAATTAAAAATTCTCTCAAAACAAACTAACATGAAAATATAATGTATCAAAACCTATGGGACACAGCAAAAGCAGTAAAAAGAGGAAATTTTATAGCAATAAGTGCTTACATTAAAAAAAGGGAAAAGCTGCAAACAACCTAACAATACATCTTAAAGAATTAGAAAAACAAGAGCAAACTAAATGCAAATTAGAAGAAATGATAAAGATCAGAGCAGAAATACATGAAATTTTTAAAAAATCAAATAAAAAGTTAATTTTTTTAGAAACAAACAAAATTGACACACCTTTAGGTAGACTAAGAAAAGAGAAGACAAAAATAAAATCAGAGATGAAAAAGGAGATATTATAACTGATACTTCAGAAATCCAAAGGATCATTAGAGACTGCTATGAGCATCTGTATGAAAATAAATTGGAAAACCTAGAAGAAATGGATAAATTCTTAGAAACATACCACCTTCCAAGATCGAACCAGGAAGAAATCCAAAACTCTAATAAACCAGTAACAAGTAACAAGATACAGACAGTAATAAAAAGTCTCTCATCAAAGAAAAGCCCAAGACCCAGTAGCTTTCCTGTTGAAGTCTACTAAGCATTCAACAAAGAATTAATACCAATTCTATTTAAACCATTCCAAAAAAATCAAGGAAGAGGAAATACTTCCAAACTCATTCTATGAGGCCTGTATCACCCTGATACCAAAACCAGACAAAGACACAACAAAAAAAGAAAACCATAGGCTGATATCTCTGACGAACATAGATGCAAAAATCCTCAACAAAATAGTAGCAAACCAAATTCGACAACACATTAAAAATAATATTCATCATGATCAAGTGGGATTCATTCCAGGGAGGCAAGGATGGTTCAACAGATGCAAATCAATCAATGTGATACATCAGATCATCAACAGAACAAATGACATAAATTATATTATCATTTCAATTGCTACTGAAAAAGCATTTGATAAAATTCAACATCCCTTCATGATAAAAACACTCAAAAAACTTGATAAAACACTAGAGATCATTGACCAGAGACACCAGCTTCCAGGGCATCTCAGCAAGAAGGAGAAGTTTTAGATGAGAGAGAAAAAATGGACAGACAGACATAGATCAGATGTGGGTCTGAAGGAAGGGTGCCAGAGCCCTCAGGGACTCCACAGCAAGAAGTTGTGGTGCAGAACAAGAAAGAGCAAGGTATCAGCAAAGATTAACCCCCTGAGAGGCTTAGGGTCCAGCGAGAAGGGTAGGTGGAACCGTTTGTTTCTCCCTCCCTCACATCTCTGACAGTTGGGGGTTCCCGAGCTGCTGGGGAGACTTTCTGCCCACACAACCCCAGAGGCTGCTGCTACCAGCGAGCTAGAAGCTTCTTGTGGACAGGGCACCATGTTCCCAGCCCCGCTCGGGTGCTTCTCACCCACAGACCCGAGTCAAGACAGCAGGCACCATATTGCTTCTCCACCAACCGCACACCTTTGTCCTCTCCCCGGAGCTTCAACTCCTCAGGTATCATCCTGCTCATTCCCACACAGACATTCCCCAACTCTGGCTCCTCCCTGCAGGAGCTATAGGGGTTCAGTGGGTCCCAGGTGATCTGTGTGACTCCAGAGCCTGGACATTCTGTGTGGACTACCTCCCGAAGAGAGGGTCAGAGACAACCAGAGTGCTGGCATTCCTCCATACAGACGCTTTTCCTCTCACCCGCCCCCCCACACCTGTGGCTGCCATGAGAGACAATTGAGCCACCACACTAAGGCCTCCACACAGAGAGGGACTCAGGCCTTTCCTCTTGGGCTCCTGCAGCAGACTGAGGGTGCTCAGAGTGTTGGCTCCCTGCTTGCCAGCCCTCCCTGGTGCTGCTTACCTGGTGGCTCCATCAGAGCAGGGCACGCCCTGAGGCAGAGGGACATCAATCCTGCGCAGGCACTCTGTGGGCAACTCGAGACCAGTGCGCTTCTCCTTGGCATGGTCAGGAACCGGTCTTCTTGGTCTCAGAAGGCCAGAGAGCCCACACGGGCAGATCTGGGGTGAGAGCACAGTGTGCATCCTAACTGCAGCATGCTCACAGGGCACCCCTTTCCCCATGGGAGGGCCACACTCTCAGCTCAGGCCAGCATCCTGCACAGTCGCCGTGTAAGGTGGGTAGTTAGGATCTCCGGCTTTTCTCAGGACAAGTGTTCCCGGTTTTGTAGCTGTTTCAGGCAATTGCTCCACCTGGGAAGAAGGATCTGGTGTTGCCATTTTCGTGTTGCCCCACCCTTAATCCTATCCCGAGCAACTGCTACACCTGGGAAAGGAGGGCATGCTTTACCAATCTAGGAATTCCTCAGCCCAGGCCTAATAAGATTTAGAAAGTGCTAGAGTAATCTAAGGGTAATTAATATGTCATTAGCTGGAATCTGCATTGCATTTCACTCCCCGCTGCCAGATGGGCTTTCTTAGAGTGAGCGCCTACACGCAGATGGAATTTTGAGGACACCTGTTGATCATTTGATAACATCCTACACCTCCCAAGAGCTGTCCTCCAGATGAGGCTAATAAAAAGAAACACTATGAGAAGTCAGAAGGAAGTGAGTGGGTCAGTCAGAGAGTGAGTTGGTCTCTCTCTCTCCACTCATGGAGACAGACCTGTTTTGTTCTACAATAAAGAGCTGCTCTTGGGAAACTGCTCCCTGCCTGAGGTTATTCTGTTGTATTGGCCTGGCTGGTGATTTTTCCAAGAAAGGAGTCAGGGGACTGAGATAATAATCTGGACTTGGCACTTTGGTGTGTCTGGTTATTCTTTGGCCAAAAGCACACCAAGAACTAAGGATATACTCTTACCCTGACATCATTAGTGCCAAAACCTGAGATTCTGACAGTGGAGGAGCTTGGTGGCTTGAGCTCCTATCTGCTGGCAGACACCAAGGGGAGGCTGGGGGGGGAGGCTGGGGAGAAGACCAGGGAAAGGAGCAAGACCCACTCCAGACTGCCAGTTTGTCAATCTCAGATGCACCTGCCTCCACAAGCAGACTTTCTGGTTGGGTGGGGCCAACTCAACCCCTCTCTGGCAGCTCTACCTAGAAGTTGGGAGCAGACCTTTGACCACTATCAAAACAACTATCTCGCCAGCTTTGGTGGAGCCTGAGGTCAGGCTCACCCAACCCAGCCCTGCCCAGCCATACTCCCCTACCTGCCTCTGCTGTGGCAGAGAATAAGGATCACCTGGAAGTTCCAGGGCCCCACCCACCACCTACGGCATTCAAGTGCTTCTCTTGAAGGACTAGAGCTGGTCACAGGACCCAAAAAAACATTGCATCTTGTTCCTTCTGGCAAGCACCACCTACTGAAAGGGAGGTCAATTTGCATGCCCTTTACAGCATTTACTGACTCAATTTTATAGGGTGTGAGGGAGTCCAAGCAGTGGTCATTTGGGGGAGCACCTACCACTCCCTGCAGAAAAACTGTGCTAAAGGCAGAAATAACTCAGCTCAGGCCCCAGCATACAAGCTTTTAGCCCCTTCACTCATGAACAGCTCTCTGGGTTTGGATCCTGACCCTCCTACCAGCAGCTCCCCCTCGTGGCTGGAAAAGCAACTTCTGAGCCCCGCTGAGGCTCAGAAGCCTTTGCAAAGCCTTTCAGGCTCCCACAACCTAGCCACGAACTGCCTTGCTCTGCCTCCCACCTCAGGGGTGGTAGAGATCAAGAAACCCTTAGGAGCTGCAGGGTCCCTCCTAAAGCTTGGGGTACTCAAGTACTCCACTTGAGGGGACCACATTCTACCACGGACACAAAAGAACATCTCAGCAGCTGGGCTTTATCACACAAACATCAAACAATGACAGGGAGAACAATGATAGCTCATCATCATAGTGTCTTCTAACTCAAGCAAACAGTGTGTGGTTGATTCACACTCACAAGTACCACCCACCATCACCGAGTATAAGCTGGGGGACCTAACTCACTATACTCTGTTGGAAAGAGGTGAAGACAGCAGGTCAGAGGTAACCCGGGAACTACACCAAACCTGCTAGAACCCCCCATAAGCAACTCAGGACCAGCACTCCTCTCCCTGGGATGCTCAGGGATTGATCTTCGGGGACCTGAAGGCAGGTCCGCAAGCCAGGCATAGCACCCCCAGTTCTCGACTGGGAGGCCAGATGAGAAGACATCAGTGAAAGAACTCCAGAAACATTAAAAATCAGGCATGAAACTATAAAAATTCTGGAAGAAAATGTTGGTAAAAATCTTATAGATATTGGCCTAGGCAAAGAATTTATGAAGAAGGCACCAAAGGCAATCATGGCAACAACAAAAATAAATAAATGGGACCTGATCAAATTAAAAAGCTTCTGCACAGCCAAGGAAACAATCAATAGAGCGAACAGACAACCTGCAGAATGGGAGAAAATATTTGCATGCTATACATCCAATAAAAGGCTAATAATCAGAATCTATAAAGAACTCAAGCAAAGCAGCAAGAAAACATCAGACAACCACATTAAAAAGTGGGCAAAAGATATGAACAGAAGCTTCTCAAAAGAAGATAAACTAATGGCCAATAAACATATGAAAAAATGCTCAACATCTCTAATTATTGGGGAACTGCAAATCAAAACCACAGTGAAATATCACCTAACTTTAGTGAGACTGGATTTTATCATAAAGTCCCAAAACAACAGATGCTGGCATGGATGTGGTAAGAAAGTAACACTTTTATACTGTTGGTGGGACTGCAGACTAGTTCAACCCCTATGCAAAGTAGTATGGAGATTAAAGAACTAAAACTGGATCTATCATTTGATCCAACAATCCCACTAATGGGTATTTACCCAAAGGAAAAGAAGACTTTTTATAAAAAAGACACTTGTGCCAAAATGTTTGTAGCAGCACAAGTCACAATTACAAAGATGTGGAAATAACCCAAGTGCCCATCAATACATGAGTGGATTAATAAAATATGGTATATGTACACCATGAGTTCTACTCAGCCATAAAGAAATGGTGAACTAATACCTTTTGTAACAACCTGGATGGAGCTGGAGACCATCCTCCTAAGTGAAGTATTACAAGAATGAGAAAACAAATACCACAGATATTCACTATTAGATTGGAACTAAATGATCAAAGTCATGTGTACATATAGTAGTAAAATTCAACAGAAATCAAGCAGGTGGGAGATGGGAGGAGGGGATGGTTTAATTCACACCTAACGGGTACAATGCACACTATCTGGATGACAGACATACTTATAACCGTTTGGGCCCAATAACATACATCCCACTTTCATTTGGTGATAGGGAGCTGCTGTGCTCACTCAATATCAGAGCTTGGTGATCAGATTACACCCAGTTCATGATAGCAGCTCAGGTTGCTGGTAACTTAATGGCCCATGGTTAAGCATTCAGTCTCTAGTAAAGCCTATTAGCAGGCCAATTAATCAATCTAAAAGGTATAAGAAAAACAGAAAATCACCATTAGGGCTGGGTGGGTGTGATGGCTCACTGGCTATAACCCCAGCACTTTGAGAGGTGGAGGCAGAAGGATTACTTGAGGCCAGGAGTTTGAGGCTAGCTTTGGCCAAAAAGCCAGACCCTGTCTCTATGAAAATTTTTTAAAATTAGCTGGGCATAGTGGTGTGTACACACCTACAGTCCCAGCCACTGGGGAGGCTAAGGCAGGAGGATCACTTGAAGCCCAGGAGTTGGAGGCTGCAGTGAGCTATGATCGTGCAGCTGTACTACAGACCGGGTGATAGAGAGACCCTATGTCTTGGAAGGAAGGAAGGAAGGAAGGAAGAAGTAAGGAAGGAAGGAAGAGAGGGAGGGAGGGAAAGGGGAAAGAGGAGGGGGAAGGGGAGGGAGAGGGAGGGGGAGGGAGGGGAAGGGAGGGGAAGGAAAGGGAAAGGAATCACCATTAGAATACCACAATAATAATGATTACAGGCAAGATCCCTAATAGGGCAGAAGTTTGAGAAGAAAGGATATTTGCATAGTGGCAAACTAAAAAGAGGGAAACTTGACAGCCACAACTTTGATCTAGTGATCAAGGTTAACGTCACTATATATAAGACTTATATGCCCTGTGATGTGATGAAGCACCAAGAAAATCACATCACTTCTGTGATATTCTTGCTATAAATTCAACACTTCAATCTGATCATTAGAACACATCAGCAAAATTTAAATTGTGGTACATTCTATTGAAAAACAGACCCATGCTCTTCAAAGATATCAGGAAAAGACTGAGAAACTGTCACAGATTAAAGAAAACTAAGTGGGCATAGCAGCTAAATGCAATGTGGGATCTTGGATTGGATAATGTAAAAGAAAAAGGCCATTAGTGATGAAATCGACAAATCCAAATTAAATCTGTACTTTAATTAATAGTATATCAATGTTAATTTCTTAATTTTGATAACTGTACTATAATTATATAAGATATTAAGATTAGGGAAAACTGGTTTTAGGAGTACCCAGAATTTCTGTACTATTTTGTAAGTTTTATCTAAGTCTAAAATTATATCAAACTGTGAAGGTTTGGGTTTTTTAAAATCACTTGAAAAAATTATAAGAGTTAGGAAAAATATGAGCTAGGCTAATAAACCTCAAAAACATTTTATCCTTCAGTGCAGGCTCAGAGATATATTAATATTACATTGCCAAGATAAATGTATAACAGCTGTATTAAGGTTGTGCCAGAAATAACATTCTGCCTCCTAATATTTGGATATATATTTTATATTTGTGTAACCAAAGGGCTAAGTCTTGGGATTTCCTTAGCACAAAAAAAAAAAAAAAGAAAGAAAAGAAAAAAGCTGACCCAAATCTGAGTCAAAGCTTCTAAATCTAGGGAAACACTTCTGGCAACTTGTAAATGATAGTTTTTCCCACTTGCTATCATTGAGGTTCCAAGCCTTTATGTCTGGATTCAACCAGCTCAACCTATTGATAATAATATAATTTGGGAATTGACTATATGCTGAGTAGATTGTATCAAAAAAATACTGCTTTTTGTGAGGATAGTTATAGAGGCTTATGATATCTCTGTAATCAAAATGTGATTTATGATATATGCCAAAGCCTCCATTTCAAAAATTGAAAAGAATGATACTTAACAAAATTCAGCTAGCTAAATTTAGGGCAATAAAATAAGAGTCCAATCAAAGAACATTCTCTGGCATTGGGCCCACCTCATCTCGTTTGATTGTGAATAGAATACATTTCCATTCACAATAATCACTTGCTTTCTAGCAGTTGGTTATTCCGGGAGAGGCAACAAGTGTCAATAACTATATCGGGTCCCTGATAGCTGCTTTTCACAAGAAGGATCTATTTATGTTCATTATTGCCAGCTCCAGTTGGCCACGTGCTTGTTGACAATTTATTAGAACAATTAAGCAAGACATGTTTCTTTTCCTTTGTTTGCTTGGCGTGAAATTTATACCGCGGAGTCTTCACCCCTTTGAAATAACGTTTTTACTGGTCCCAGTGAAGTATTTGAGACTGAATTAAGAGGTCAGAATACAATAGACATCATTTATGCAAGGAGAAGACTGTAATGTAAATGTGTCTGGTTACTCTCCATTTTTCATCCCTCCTGGACCATTTTCCCCTCTCTGCACTGTTCTGTGCAGACTGGGGCCTTACTTTCTGACTTCCATGTGGGTTTGGCTAGGGTGGAGCACAAAAAGATATGGAGAGTTGGAAGGAGAGAGAGGTCAAGGTATTTACCCCTCCTTACTACTTGCCTTGCAACACTTCTGGCAGTGGTTGCATTCCTGCCGAGAATAGGTAGGTATTCTAGAAGTGTATTTGTCTTCCCTTTCCAATAGGCTGCTGACAGAACCTGCACATGAAAGGAACGAATACAGTATTTTCTGCCATGGTATCCCACACAACATCATCTGCTGTGGTCTAAATCTCTGTGTCCCACCAAAAATAATATGTTGAAATCCTACCTGCATGGTCACGGTGTTAGAAGGTGGAGCCTTTGAGAGGTAATTAGATTATGAGCTCTCACTAATGGGGTTAGTGCCTTCATGAGATAGGCCCAAAGGAGCTCCCTCACTACTTCCATGCCATCGGGACCCAACTAGAAGGCCCTATCTATAAGGAATGGGCCCTTACCAGATATGAAATCTGCTGAAGCCTTGATCTTTGACTCCTCAGCCCCCAGATCTGAGGAAAATAAAATTCTGTTAATATAAGCTATGTAGTTTATGGTATTTTTTTGGGGGGGGGTATATTGAAGCTTTATTTATTTATTTATTTATTTTTTTATTATTTCAGCATATTATAGGGGTACAAATATTATGGTATTTTTGTTATAGCTGCCCAAACAAAGACATCATATTTAACCTTGGAACACTTTTTATGGCAAAAGAAGTCTGATAATGCAATCACCCCAAATTTCACTTGCCTTACCATGGAACCTATAATCCAGAAGCAGCTAGCATTTAGGTTTTTTGTAGATATTCATTAAGTGAGGAAGTTTCCTTTCAGTCCTATTTGCTCAGAATTTTTGTCATGAATGGGTGTTAGATTTTATCAAATTTTTTTCTGCATCTATTGATATAATTGTATAATTTTTTTTCTTTAGTCTATTGATGTGGTAAATTAAGTTAATTGATTTTCAAATGTTAAACTAGCCCTCCATATCTGGACTAAATTTCACTTGGTCATGGTGTATAAATATTTTTATATTTTTTCATATTTGATTTGCTAATATTTTATTGAGGATTTTTCATCTATGTTCATGAAAGATATTGGTTTGTAGGTTTCCTTTCTTGTAATGTTTTTGCATGATTTCAGTATTAGAGTAATGCTGGACTCATAGAATAAGTTAGGAAGCATTCCTTCTTCTATTTTCTGGAAGAATGTAGAGAATTGTATAAGTTCTTCCTTAAGTGTTTGGTAGGATTCAGCAGGGTACCCATTTGGGCTTTCTGCTTTGAAAGGTTTTTAATCATAGATTCAATGTCTTTAATTGATATAGACCTATTCAGATTACCAATTTCTCCTTGTGTAACTTTTTGTAGACTGTGTATTTCAAGGAATCAGTCCATTTCATCTAGGATATCAGATCTGTAGGCAGAGAGTTATTCATAGTATTTTAATGTCCAAGGGATCAGTAGTGACACTTTCTCTTTCATTTCTGATGTTAGAAATTTGTGCCTTCTCTCTTTGTTTCTTGGTTAAACTGGAAATAGATTTATAAATTTTATTGATTTTTTTCAAAGAATCATCATGTGGTTTTATTGAATTTTCTTAATTGATATCCTGTTTTGAATTTCATGGATCTCTGCTCTAATTTTTTATTATTTTTTTTTCTTCTGCTTACTTAGAGTTTAATTTTCTCTTCTTTTTATAGTTTCCTATGGTGGAAGCTTAGATTTTTTATTTTAGATCTTTCTTCTTTTCAAATATATGCACTTAAAACTATTAACATAAGTTTCTCTCCAAGTATTGCTTTTGCTGTGTCCCCAAAAGTTTGACAAGTTGTACTTCCACTTTCACTTAGTTCAAAATATTTTAAATTTATCCTGAGATGACTTTTATCCATATGCTATTTATAATTGTATTGTGTAATCTCCAAATATTTTGAGGTTTTTCAGCTATCTTTCTGTTACTGATGTCTAGTTTGATTCCACGGTGGTCTGCAATGGTTTAGATGTGGCTTATCTCTGTCCAAAGTTCACATTAAGTTTAATTGCCAGTGTGGCAGTGTTGGGAGGTACAGACTAGTGAGAGGTGTTTAGGTCATGGGGGTGAATCCCTCATAAATAGATTGTTGCTGTTCTTGAGGTAGCCAGTGAAAATTTGTTCTCCTGAGACTGGATTAGTTCTCACGGGAATGGATTAGTTCCCATGAACACAGGTTGTTAAAAAGCAGCTCAGCCTCCTTGGTGTCTTATTCTTTGCCTGTGTCTTCTTCTGCTTCTGCTTCTCTGCCATATTGGGACACATGTTGAGAGCAGTGTGAGGCTCTCACCAGAAGCAGAACATACGCTGGTGCCATGCTTGGACTTTCCAGAAACCAGAATCATTAGCTCAATAAACTTTTTCTTTTTAATAAATTACCAGTATTCTGACATAGCAACACAAAATTGACTAAGTCATAGTCTGAGAGCATACCTTATATGATTTATATATTTTAAATATTTTAAGGTATATTTTATGGCTCAGAATATAGTCTATCTTTGTGAATATTATGTGTAAGCTTGAAAAGAATGTGTATTCTGCTGTGTTGGATGAAATATTTTATAGATGCCAATTAGATCCAGCTAACTAATGCTGTTCAATTAAATTATGAACTTGCTGATTTTCTATCTGATGGATCTGTCCATTTCTGTTAAAAGGGTGGTGATGTCTCCAAATGTAATATTAGATTCATCTATTTCTCCTTGCAGTTCTATCACTTTTTGTCCCATGTATTTTGATACTCTGTTGTTAGGTACACAGATATTAAGGATTACTATGTCTTTTTGTAGTATTGACCCCTTTATCATTATGTAATGCTGCTCTTTAGCCCTTAGAGTTTCCCTAGCTTTGAAGTCTGCTGTATCTGAGATTAATATAGTTACTCTAGGTTTCTTTTAATTAGTGTTAGCATGGTATCTTTCTCTACACCCTTTACTTTTTTTTTTTTTTTTTTTTTAGAGATGGGGTCTCGCTCTTGGTCAGGCTGGTTTCGAACTCCTGACTTTGAGCTATCCACCCGCCTCAGCCTCCCAGAGTGCTAGGATTACAGGCGTGAGCCACTGCGCCCGGCTCTACACCCTTTACTTTTAATCTGTTATTCACTCTGTGTCTGATTTTTAATTAGTGAATTTAGACCCTTGACATTTAAAGAGATTATTGATATAGTTGATTTAATATCTACCATTTTTACTATTTTCTATTTGTTTTTTTTTCTTGTTTTTGTCTTCTTTCTTTTCTTATCTTTTCTGGTATTAATTAATATTTTATATAATTCCATTTTCTCATATCTTAGCATATCAATTATACTTATTAAAAAACTTTTAGTGGTTGCCTTTAAGTTTGCAATATACATTTCCAACTAATCAAAGTCCTCTTTCATATAGCACTATACCATTCCCCTTTCCCATCTCTTACAATGTTGTTGTCACTAATTTCACTTATCCATAAGCTATATATCAGTTTATGGATTATGCTATTATTAATCTGAATAAGCTATTATCTTTTAAATCGTTTAAGAATAAGAAAAATAGAACATTTTATTTTACCTTTATCTTTTTTTTTCTCTAAAACTCTTCCTTTTATTTATGCAGATATGAGTTTCTAACCTATATCATTTGCCATGTTTTTTGAAGAATTTTTAAAAATTTATTGCAAGAAGTCAGGTGCAGTAGCTCACACCTGAATCCCAGTATTTTGGGATGCCAAGGCAGGAGGATTGCTTGAGGACAGGAGTTCAAGATCAGCCTTGGCAAAAGAGCAAGACCCTGTCTCTATGAAAAACAATTAAAAATAAGCCAGGCATAGTAGCGCATACCTGTAATCTCAGCTACTTGGGAGGCTGAGGTAGGAGGATCACTTGAGCTAAAGAGTTCAAGGCTAAGTGAGCTATGATCATGCCACTGCACTGCAGCCCGAGGAACAGTGAGACCCCATTTCTAAAAAAATATTACAAGGCAGGTTTACTGGCAACAAATTCTCTGGGAAATTTTATTTGTCTGAGAAATCCTTCATTTCTCTTTCACTTTTGAAGGATAAATTATAGGTTAGTGGGTTTCTTTTCCAACACTTTAAATATTTCACTCTACTTTCTTTTTGTTTGTATGGTTTCTGAAGAGAAGTCTAATGTAATTCTACAAATTGAAAAAAATTGAAATCATATCATGTATCTTCTCAGACCACAGTGGAATAAAACTAGAAATCAATTATAAGAGAAACATTCAAACCTACACAAAGTCATGGAAATTAAACAACCTGCTGGTTGGTCAAAAATGAAATTAAGATGGAAATCAAAAGACTCCTTGAACTGAATGACAAAGGAGACACAGGCTATCAAAATCTACGAGACTCAGCAAAAACATTGCTCAGGGGAAAATTCATAGTCTTAAAAGCATACAGCAAAAAGACAGAAAGATCATAAATTAACAATCTAATGTCACATTTCAAGGAACTAGAAAAGGAAGAACAAACCAAACCCAAAGACACCAGAAGAAAAGAAATAACAATGTCAGAGCAGAACTAAATGAAATGGAAAACAAAAAAATAATATGAAGGATGATCAAAACAAAAAGTTGGTTCTTTGAAAAGATAAACTAAATCAATAGACCTTTTGCTAGATTAATCAGGAACAGAAGACAAAGGACCCAAATAAGCTCAAACCACAATGAAAAAGGAGCCATTACAACTAATGCAATTCTAATACCTGCTCCTGTATATGTAAGGTGTACCCCAACACCCCTGCCTTCTTTTGGGATTTCTGTCTTTGATTTTTCTGCAGTTTGAATGTGATATACTTAGGTGTATATTTTTTGTATTTATCCTGATGTTCTCTGAGCTTCCTGAATCGTGGTTTGGCATCTATCATTAATTTTTGGAAATTCTCAGAAATTATTGCTTCAAATATTTCTTCCACTCTTTTCTCTCTTTCCTCTTCTAGTAATCTTATTATGCATATTTACACCTTTTGTAATTGTCCCACATTTCTTGGATATTGTTTTGTCTTACATTCTTCTTTTTTCTCATTGCATTTCGGTTTTTGAAGTTTCTACTGACATTTCTTCAAGCTCAGAGAATTTTCTTTTGGCCATGTTAAGTCAATTATGAGTCTACCAAAAGCATTCTTTATTTCTGTTACATTATGTTTTTTTTTAATTTCTAGAATTTCCTTTTGATTCACTCATTTCTCTGCTTAGATTACCCATCTGTTCTTATATGTTGTCTACTTTTTCCATTAGAACCCTTAGCATATTATCCTACCTGTCTTAAATTCCTGGTATGATAATTCCAACATCTCTGCCATATCTGAGTCTGGTCCTAATACTTGCTCTGTCTCTTCAAACTGTGTTTTTTGGGGTTTTTTTTTTGTCTTGTAGTATGACTTGTAATTTTTTACTAGAAGACAGACATAATGTACTGAGTAAAATGAACTGAGTTAAATAGGTCTAGAGTGTGAGGTTTTTTGTTTTACTTGACTAGCAGTTAGACTGTGTTTACTGTTTGCTGCAGTTGTGGGTGTCAGAGGCAAAAATTCTTGTAGTGTCATTTTTGACTCCGCTGTTGTCTTTGGTTTTCTCTTGACACTTTTTCTTAATAAAGTTTGAGACATGCAGTTCTTTCATGTTGTATTTTCCTGTTATTCTACAGAAACCCTATTGATGTGGTGGGAAGGCAAAAGGAGAGCAAAAGCATTCTATAGTCTTAAAATTAGGTCTCAGTCTTTCAATGACCTGTGTCTTAAATCTGTGTCCTTCACCAGCACTTCTCACTTTTGTCCCCCTTAAATGAGACAGGAAGGTGAGAGGGGGCTGGAGGTGGGTATTTCTCTTCCTCCAGGTCAGTTAGATTCTGTTAAATCCCCAGATAGTTAGGCTTTAGTAAAAAATAATTTCCCCTGAGGGCAGGTTTTGTTAAGAAGGACAGAATACTTTAAGTGTATTTCACTATGGCTACTCTCCCCCTCCCTCTGCCATAAACACAGGGCATTTTTCTGATCTTTCTTGTGAGAACCTGGTTGGGTTTTGGATGTAAAACTCAACAAAGCATGGAGTCCTCTCTAAGCCTATCCTCCACCCTCCAGAGTTTTAAACTCTCAAATGTGTCTACCCTGAATCTCCAGTAATTCATCAATTGCAATTTAGTTTTTACTGCTCTAGTTCTTGTTTCTGGGGTTGGTCCTGAACCAGGATTTCTACTCCAGTGGGCTATATTTACCTGTCTGTCTCCAATTTTGTGGCAGTGATTTTTTTGTGTGTGTGACTTCAACTTCCTGATGAATCTAAGCAGAGCTGTTGGTTTCCAATTTCCTCTTCTTTGTGATGATGGAAATGACAACTGCCAAGCTCTTTACATGTTGGAGCAGACACTGAAGTTCTCAGCATGTTATTTTTAGTTCTAAAAAAACCTAAAAACAAACACATAAATGTTCATTACCAGGGGAGTGAATAAATATATATGTGTCATATTTATATAATAAATTATTTTACATTAATAAAAATTAAAAAATAATGAACTAGAACATTCTATCTCAATTTTGATGAATATCATAAACATGTTTCTGTGGGAAAATCAAATTCATTTTGATACTATTTACATTAAGTTTAGAAAACATCAGAGAAATATTATGTAGTGTTTAGGGAAACATGAATAAGTAATACAAAATATAAAGAAAATATAAAGAAATGCAAAGGAATAGTAAATTACAAAAATTTAGATTAGGAGTTAAAGGAGGAGGGAAGAGGGCAGGAATGGAACGTGATGGCATCAGGGAGGGGTACTCAGCTAAAGTGTTGGTAACATGCTATTTCTTAAACTGGACAATGATTTCATAAACATTATTCTTTGTACCTTTTATCCTAAGTATTGCTAAATACATGTGCATTCATACTTTGTAATGCTATATTGTTATTAAAATGAAAGAAGTAGAATAATGTGCACAGATTTGGAAAGATCCCTAAAACATCATGCAAAAAAACAAGTCATGCAATAACATAAATGATATGAGCATGTCTGAGTGTATGTAGAAATAATAGAAAATAGCATGTTTACATATCAAACTTTTAGTGATAGTTACCCCTGAGGACAGTTTCCATTTGAAGGAGGATAAATAAAATATAATATGTTATATTTTTCCTATTTTTGTATTGTTTGATTTTTTTACCAAAGAATGTAATTACTACTTACATAATAGAATAAAATGGCATTGTTCCTCTCTCCTTAAATGATTATACTCTATATATTGTAATAATATAAGTGAGGAGAGAAAACTAATAAGGAGGAAGGTTAAGAGGAGAAAGTGAGAGGACCAAGCAAAGAAACAAAGAGACTCAAGTTCCAAATTGATGTTAAATTGAGGAAGCCTTTCTTCTTTTTTATAATTCATTATCATAGAGTTGTTGAGGTAGAGAGGACTAAAGAATCTGTGGGCAGAAATAGAATAGGTAAATTAAATGATAGTTCAGCAATCAGGGACCTAAATTCTTAGAAAAATAAATTTCTAGAATAGCACCCTTATAAAATATCTTATGTATTTATTTTCTATGTATACTTAAACAATACAATAATAACTATCACCCAATGAGCACCTCATTTGAAGAGATTTGCAAAGAAGGAAATCTGCTATATGGAAAAGGTTTGCCTATTTTTAGTTTAATAAATCTTAAAGAGGAATGTCCTAATCATTCACTTGTGATCCAAAATTGTAAGCTCTTGACATTGATTCCATATTTTGGATTTCTCCAGAAAAAGGATAGAATTTCTTTAGATAATTATGAACACAAGTGATTGCATAACATTTATAACTTTACAAAGGTTTAATATTCACATTTTGGAGAGTGAAATTATAACCTTAACATTTTGATTCAGTATTTTTAAAGTAAACTATAGGTCACAAAAATATTTTATAAGAATGTCATTTGCCAATTCTTTGGCATTTCAAAGAATATTATTTGCAATTCTTTGGTATTTTCAAGTTTTATGATGGTAGGGTTATAATATTTATATTGCATTCAGTGATCACAGACTCAGCGTAAACTAAGTACATGGTAAGAGGCAAGACACTTGGGATGAAATGTTCTATTTAAATTTATGAAGGCTCTGTCTCTTGCTATGTCTTAGTTATAGTACTAAAAATGAAACATTAGTCTTCAGGAGATACTCAGTGGGAATTGCAAATTAGTTTGGTGTTTGTTTTTCTTGGAACATTAAATAGTTCTTGCTTTATCTCCCAGGAAGAGAACACTCAACCTTCACAAAGTATTCTAAACACTGTATTTTTAATTTAGTGTATAGAACATATTTGTTACAGGAAATGGAAAATTTTCATTTAAATTGAAAATGCACTGACTAGCCTTCTGTGTCAATGGATAAATTATGTTTGTTATTCTGTTAGTCATAAAAACACTCAGACCCCTGGGTCTGGTTTTCTTCTATATATTATAAAAATATATATAATGGTGCCTATAGCAGATCACAATCCCATTTCAAGGCAAAGTTCTTTGACAATAATATACAAAATTGCCCTCTCTGTGTTTGTTGGCACAATTTTATTTATTTCTTCTGTAAATCAAAGCTATTTAAATCAACTTGATGGTAATTTCTTTACGATGAGGTAATATGTCTATTTTAATTAGCTGTTCTTTTTCACCCATGCACACATGTTCTTAATCATTAATATTATTCTTTTAACTATGATAATCAATCTTATCAACATTGATTTCTTTTTGTAATTGACTACCTGACATAAAAGGTCCATAAACATTAAGATATTAATATTCTAATATAAATTCAGGTTTCATCTTCATTGGTTAGTATTATACATTAGGAGAAAACAATTAGAGTATATATTTGAAATATGAAATTTTCACATTTTTATCTAAAAAATAGGATTCTGGGGGTCAAAAGAAAGCAAGCAAGAAAAGAACTGTCTGCTGTGTATTTTTTAAAAATCATTTCTTTAAAGAAAATTACCTGTTAGAAGAAAACAAATTAAGACTAATCTAATCTTAACAGCTAATAACAACAGCTAGCAATTAGTATTTATTTACTGAAAGCCAGGCTGTATTTTAAATACTTTACTTGCATTATCTATTTAATCTTTTCAGTACCACTATGAGATAGAAAATTTCATCTCCTTTTACTAAAGAGAAAACTGATAAACAGGGAAAGTAAGTGATTTGCCCAAAACACACAGAGGGAATTGTAAGAAGTCAAAGCCAGTTTGGCTCAAGTTTACCCTTTTAATCTTACTGTTAAGTCATTCGACATCTTATTCACATCAAGTATACCTTGGTGTCCAGTTCACACCCACTATCCTTGTTTACCTGCAGTTGATACCAACAAAAACAACAAAGCAAAACCATAAAATTGTAATATGAACATCAAAAGCAAACAGATGCCAAACCTACATTATTGGGTTTTTCTAAAACTTAAACAAAGAATAACTTCCTCCTTTATCTAGTAATTTTAAATATGACCATAGGAGTTTTCTAAATATATGTTCCCATGGTTTTTTTTACTCTAACATATATGTTATATATTTTCTTTACAATCTTTTTGTTCACCATGTAGTTTATTGTTCTTTTTCCTTATAATCCCCTACCAAGAAAATAGCTTTTATTCTGCTATGTTCTTATAAAAACACTGTCCTGCCTTTCCCATAGATCAACTATCCCATATCTCTACTTGACAACATTAACTCCTTATAGTCACCCTAAGGGGGTATATCTTTGGACTGTCAAAGGAGAGAATTATCTCTTCCTGTGTGAATTCTACTTCATATTCTTGTATCCTTCTCTTCCTGTGTTCAGCAATGGCAAAAGGTCAGTTCTATTTTATATAAAATGTGTATTTGCTACCTGGTATTCTTTCTGATTAAAAAAATCAACTTCTCAATATGATTTAAAAGAATTTTTGATAGAGGCAATGTTGAGTCTTAGCAGAAACTTGGAATTGGCAGCACATTTTTTTCTTTGGGTACAGTAACCTCTGAATTTATGACAGTTTTTAAATGCTACCTAATTACAATGGTGAATATTATTGAAGGTCTTTTCCCTATAAAACGGGAAGTTGAAGGCTACACGAAGCTTGATATAGTTAATAAAACTAACTTTGAGTTTCATGAACATTAAATCAGATGGTTATGAGCTATTTCCTGAATAGATGGGGAAGAAAGCATCAAAGACTCACATTTTACTCAAAAGTCTTTTCCATGGAAAGTAATAAATCCTCTGCTGAGTGGTCCCCTACAACTATAAATACCAAGATGTGGCCATTTTCCATCTCAGTGAATATGAACCAACAAGGGTGCTCTTAGAATGAACTTTGTCTACTGAAAAAACTTCAACTCGCTTTGGATTCAACCAAAGGAATAAAATCACATTTTCTCTAATGTCTCACTTATGACTGGTGTTATCCTAGATGTTTTCATCTAGGATTTAACTGAAATTCCCTCAATAGCCTTCTGTTGAAGGTGTTGATATTGTTATCTCCATCTTTACAGATGAGTGAACAGAGGCTTAAGAAGCTTGACTCGGTTGGCAAGTGGCCAAACTCGGATTCAAGTTACTGTTCCATGCAACACACAGGATCTCCTAAGACAAGACATGCCAGCTACATTAAGGATTGATCTGAAAGGGCCAGTCATTAAGCATGTGCATGCTAATGACAAATGCCTTTGCTTCCTAAGTACTTCCTCTCTCCTTAACATTTCAGAATTAGTATTTTTTTTGTTTGTTTTTTATATTTACCTTTGACTTAGTACTTATTTTCTCCTAAAGTGTAAATATCCTAGGGACAGGTAACAGAATATTTTATATCTGTCACTAAAGCTTTAGTATGAATAGGTTTTTATACTTCTTTCTAGGGGGTAGCTTTTAATAGAGGAAAGTAACAGAAGAAAGAGTACATAGACTGTAAGTTGAAGATACACTTCAACTACTTCATCAGCTGGGCATAGTAGTACATGCCTGTAGTCCCAGCTATGCAGGAGGCTGAGGCAGGAGGATCACATGACTCCAGGAGTTTGAGGTTGCAATGAGCTATGATGATGGCACTGCACTCTACCCTAGGCGACAGAGCTAGATCCTGTCTCAAAAAATACAAAACAAAACAAAAACAAATGCTTCAAACTGTCAGCTTTGCGTGGCTCCCTGTTCTCTGAGCAGAATATCAAGCAACTTTTCAATGGAAAGCTAGAAAAAACAAAAGATACAACTCTAAGATAGCATTGCTGGTCTTCTTTTTTGCATTTATTGAGTTTGCACAATTCTAAAATTGATAGAAAAACTTTTCATGGTAGATGGCTAAGGTCTGCCAAGTATGTTTTAAAAGGAAGTCTATATGTGTCCCCTGAGTTTATCTGGGATTATTTTACCAAAAAGAAAGTTGTGATCTAACGTTTGGAAATATCTCTCTGTTTCTATTTCTTCCATGAGGAGTTTTCCACTGTTTGTGAAAAAAGTAACTAAAGTCCTCAAGTCACATGTGTGTTCCCCAAAACAAATCCAAATACTTTGTGATTTTATTTCTAGCATGAATATTAAGGTATTTTCTTAAGTCACTTATTCTAAGAAGAAAATTTTAACTTAAGAGAAAGATAGAAGCTTTTCAGCATGGAAGAAAAATTTTGATAGTATTTATTGTTTTATAAATCGGTTTGATGATTGATAATAATTACACGTTATATCTCTAAATAACACTTTTTTTTCTATTTAGGGTGTTTCTATGTTCTCCAAACACAGCTGATAAATGTAAAGTCATAAAGTTTTCATAATATCCAAAATATGCTTGTCAACGGAGGCAAGTATGAAAGTGCTTACATATCATATCTCTTCAGCCCTTGGTGGAGGGTGATATAGTTACACTTCCTGCCCTGTCAGCTAAACCCACGAAAGATTAAATGCTATGTACATAATATCCATTTAGCACAGGTCTGTCTTGGAGGCTGCCAGGTGTTCCCATGAAATTTCACCCTGCCTGTCACAGCACATAGGGCAGCCAGCACCTGGCAACCTCCTCATAAACAGCACACTCTTTAATTGCTTTGAAACAGCACAAGCAGCAGCTGCCGCCACCAACATTGTCAAGTAAACAACAGGTTTTGCACCTGCTGGAGCAAAATCCTGCCCTTAATATTGGCCAACCAGGTGACCTCCAGGTAACTTAGGCAACCTGTCCTAATGCACATGGCCTAGGAAATTAGCAGCAGTCAGTCCATCAGTATCGATTCTTTCCTTCAGACATGTAATATCTGCCCCTTAGTTGCTTGTTGAGGGCATTAAGTTCAGCCCCTTCATATGAAAATCTTAATAATTAAATTTGTCTTATGGCCGGTTCCTTCTAGTTCTTCCTTCTACCCTCCTCTGCCTTCTTTTGAGGATGATAATGAGAAAAGATGACGTGACTTTAATGTCCCATTTTCAAGGATACCTCTTTAGAGGTCCAGAGTAGGGAGTGAGCCAATGAATATTCTACCACTGACCAAAGAACCAAGCTTTCAGCCTCCATGAACAGAAAAACGAGAAGCTGAAACAAAATATTTTTATATATAAATATTCCAGCTGGGTTTCTCAAAAAATATAATTTTCAGTGTTTCATGGCCTTTTATGGGTATCCCCTCACTATGAAGTGGGACCAAGAAGCTCAGTTTTTGGCAGCCAAGTGAAGGGAAGTCACATTCAACTGTGCCTCCCTCTGGAAAGTCCTCATCACCCTCCACACCCATACATATGCTATTCTTATTTAGCAAGATCACTTCCAAAGTTCAGTAAGAAACAGAGTTCAGATTTTAGGGAATACAGGCCAGAAACAAATGGAGAAGCAAGGGGCAACAAAGAAATACAGTCCCAAGGTATTTATGAGAATTTGCCCCCTTGTTCACTAGAAGTCTCTATTAGTGAATAAAGCATTGATTTGGTTGAAAGACACATGTGTGCATCACAACTTTTGGTGAGGAAAGACAGACTACATAAGACTATATCATAGAGCAGATCTCTTATTGTCTCAAAGGCATCAGATGCCGATGAAATGGGCTTTAGCATGCATTTATTTGCATGCAGTTTAGTCTCCAGCACAAACCTTCTTGTGACTTGACTGTTTTCTAAAAATAGTAAACAAAAGGGCTTTGGTTTATCAGAGATGCAGTATATTTTCAACAAAGAAAAACACAGAAACAATATAAGCTGAGTTTTGAGATGAAGAGAGGGAAAAAGGCATATTGTGAACTATGGGTGAAAATATTAGACTATAACATGTTTTAGGTTCTTTCCTTTTCATCACAAGCATATGGAATACTTAACCCAGTAGAACAAAGATTGGATAGGCCAGTGGGCAAATGATCAAAAATCTGTTTCAAATTCTAAAGCCAACAGAGTGTTTTGCCTATGGCTTGTTTATACCATTTTGATCAAAAAGAATAATGCAATTGTGAGCTAGTCTGAGGTTGAAGAATTTTTTCCAATGAGATAAGTTAATTATTTATTAGTATTGATTTGGGAGAGCGTTTCAGCAAAATCAAAGTATATTTCTTTTTTCTACTTTAACATTTCTAAGAATTATGTAACTCCCCAAAGTTGTTATTAAACCTAATAACTACTTCTTTTATAACATGCTTGAAGCAGCTAGTCAATTTGCTATGTCAAGTTCATATATTCTTATATTTAAAATAAAGTAACATATAAGTTATTTGCCTCATACATAATAACTGAAGCATAATAAGAATGTAAATGTTCAATCTTACATTCTTGGGTCATACTAACTGCTAAAAGACTAATAGCATACACATTGAGAGAACTGCACTCAGAAATTGATGGGGAAATCTCTAGTGCTTTATTGAATCCAGCCTATTAAATTTCCAAAGAACAATTAGATGGTTTTAGCCAAGATCTATAGGTTATATAAATGGAGTGGGAAGAAAATAGCAAAAATCACTCCAAATTTTTCTCTTCCTTTATCCTTCCTTTTAACATCTGCAGCAACATCAAACACACACACACACACACACACACACGCGCACACACACATACACACATTTAAGAAATAAAGAAAAGGCCAGTTTCGTGATCTGGAATCTATTAAGACTTAGGAGTCTTTGGGGTTTATAAGTATTAAAATATTTGTATCTGTTTTATGTAATGTTTATTTTATTTTATTTCATTTTACCTATGGAAGTACATTTTTAAATGAAAAACAAATAGGCTAAAATAGTTTTGCACAATTAAAAATTTGAGATGTCTTCATCAATTTATTGTTGCTGATGTCATTCGAAAAGCCCCCAAGTATAGATAAAATGAAGAGCTTCCTGATGTCTTCTAAATCTATCTATAACTGGCATTAAGCTAGGATCTAGAACAAACCTAATTCTAGGGCTTGTTCTGAAGTAGTAGAGCAGGAGTAGCACTTTTTGTTTCTGAGATATTAATATGCAAAGCAGTTGAGGTATATGAACAGAATCATACAATAAAACTAATTATTCACAAAAATGAAAGGGGCATTGTAACACATGAATCTCAGAGTGTTTGTGCCTTGTTATGTGAATCTGAGAACATTATTTGGCCTTCTGAGATTCAGAATCTGTATCTGTACAAAGACAATGACATACTGACATTCAAGGAACGATTATATGAAATAGCTGAGAGAGATAATAGTGAACACTGGAGGTTCATTTGTCCATTTCTGCCTGAGCCAGTTTTTTTAAACATAGTTGTGGCTCCATTTTTTCAAAACTAACAAAAGAAACAAGTAAAGATTTTTAAAAATTATTACTCTTTCTTAAATATTTTCTAATTTTTTTTTAAAAAAAGGTAAATAATACTGCATGCGAGTGAGAAAGGTGGAAAGCAGGAAGGAGGGATCATTAAACATTGTTTTAGGGAGGCCAACATGCACATGGAAAAAAAGAGATCATTGTTGTAAGTAACATGAAATAGTTACGTTAAGGATATATACCCAGATTTTTCCCTTATACATAACAGAACCATTAGGTACATAATTATTGAATTAAAAGTTTTATCAGGCTTGACAAGGTATAATTTATCTACAGTAAAATGCACGAGTTTTTAACATACAGTACAGTGCACCTTTAAAATGTATACATTTCTATAACTACCATCTTAAGATATGGAATATTTCTGTTATCCAAGAAAGTTTTCTCATGGCAATAATCCCAACTTCCCCTCCCTTCCCCAACAGGCAATGACTGATTTAAATTCTGCAACTATATTTAATTTTGTCTATTATAAAAGTTCATGTAAAGGGAAGCATACAGTGTATCTTCTTTTTTTAGGCTTTTTTTTTTTTTTACCAACATGTTTATGAGATTCATCCATGTGATTCTGTGTATCAGAGCTCATTCTCGTTATTGCTGACTAGTGTTCCATTGTGTTAGTATCACATAAGTTGTTTATTTATTCATCTGTTAAAAAACATTTAGATTGTTCCCAATGCTTTAGCTACTATAAATAGGATGCTATAAACATTTAAACTTAAATATTTGTGCATATATTTTCATTTAAGGTATCAAGTTGTTTGGCACAAAGTTACTTATAATATTTCCTATTTTCCTGCTTTTTTGTTTTAATGCATCACTATTATGATTCCATTTTATGTCTTTTTTGGCTTATTAGCTATACTTCTTTGGTTGGTTTATTTGCTTGTGTGTTTTTGTGCATGAATCAGGATTTACATTTCCAAGGCGTTTGTTCCAGCTAACGTTATCAAAGGGTTTAAAGTAGAGGAAGGCTAATTTTCTGAGGCACCAGAGGAGGAAACTATAACAGTCAACTGTCATAGAATATACTACTTCATATACAAAATGTGACTCTTACAAGAATATGTTTCCATTTTCTCTTGTGCTACTTATCAAATTTATTGACTTGGTTCCAGATTCACCCTCCTTTGCCTGCTCTGAGATAATATAGCTGGATCTGTTAATGCTTTTCTTGCACCAGCTGACACATACAATGTTAAGTGTTGTCAGTGGGAGGTCCTGAAGAAAGAGTACTCCTCTCTCTAGGCTCCTGCACAATGTGGCTTCTCTAGTGTTGAGCAGTCAATAGTTTCCCTTGGCACTCACTAGGAGGCTTTGCAGTGAGTTCGTGAGTCCTTCTCTGTAGGCAGCATACCTTAGACCACAGAGGGCATATTTCCAGAAGTCCCACCAGTACAGCACCTCAGTGACTTCTCAGCCATCCATCATGCCACACCTAGGAAAGTTCGGAGCTGGGCTCTGGGTGTGGGTGTCTCTTATTTGTCCACTCTATCTTAACCCTAGGTATAGTGAGATAAATAAAAAGAATTCTTTTTATGTCTCCCCAGTCCATCCTTCATTTCTCTGATCCACTGTTAAATGCAATAATTACGTATATTAAACATTCCTTATATAAATTACTAGGCAATTTCTGTCTTCTGCTTGAACCCTTATTGAGATGGAATTAGCACCAGAAAAAAATTCTAGGTCTGGCAGCCAAAAATATGACTTTGTTTACTGCAGTGGAGAGTCATGGCTTCTCACTCAGTTTCTAGAGCTAAGTCAGTTCATACCCCTACAGCTCCTTGATTGAAGAGAAATTCTGGATTCCATAAAGGAAAGGAGGATCCTGTACCTCAGCCACAGCCATATACCATAAATCGTCATTAAAAGCTCCCAAAAGGAAACCTGTGGACATTTACTGGAATTACTTTCCACTAGCAAAAAGGAAATATCCAAACCTTTAGAGGATTACTGGACATTGGGCTCTGAATTGAAGGTAATTCCTGGGTATACAAAATGCCAGTGTGGTCAGGTAATAGATGGAATATTAGCTCACATCTAACTCAAACAGGATTTGTACCAAGTAGGAAAATAGCAGCTGTCTCTGAGCTGTCTTCCAGAAAGGGCTCATCCCTCTAGAATTTACTTACTTTAAATTTCTTTTGTATCTACAGCTCTTCATTAGCTTTAAAGAAAAGTATGATTTTTTTCTTACCTGGTGATTTTTATTTTCAGTGGAAGTAAGAATTACATATGAAGATTATATATGGCCCATAGAGACAGAGTGTCCAGAGCACCGAGAAATTCCTTTATTAAGGAAAAAAATCAGACAATAAAATTAGCAACAATTAATTTTTAAAACAAGTAACTATAAAAATCACCATTAATCCCATCTTTCCTTTTTAAGTATTTATATAAAGAAGTAAAATTACCATTATTACCAAATTACCATTCAGACCCCAGAGGTAATCACTGTCACCATTTTGGTAAATATAATTTAAAACATTTCCCCACTGGATATTTCGGTACACTTGCAAAGATGTAGCCATATAAACATATAATCACATCTATATTTTTTATCTCAAAATTTTATTAATACAACACATACTGCTTTCCAAATCAAAATACATAGGCTCCTCTTTTTAATTGCTGCAGAGAATACCTTTGCACTAACAAACCACAGTTTATAACAGTCCTCTACTGATAAACATTTTTATTACACTTCATATTCTTATATCTGTACATATTCCTAAAAGAAGGATTTATAAGACATAAAATATAGATTTTAATAGACAAAAGTGCAGATTACATTCAAGAACAAAATGAAGCTTATTGTACTTGATTTAATGGTTTAGCTTTTATGTTTTCTATTTAGTAGTTATTTATATAAATGCATTTGTCATTGTTTATATGCCTGCAATTAAGCTTTCTTCTTGGCCAGAGTGCTTGGTTTCTAAAATATTTAATACAGAATCATAAACACTTGAAATGCTTCAGAAAACGCAGTGGAAAGAACAAAGGCTTTGTCAGCCATATGTGGCCATGAATCCCAGGTCTGCCATGCAGTGGCCTTGTGCAACCTCTTTGAGGCTACAAAGTGGGTGTAGTAACAATTCTGTGCTTCATAGTTTTGTGAGGGTTCAATGAGAATGTTTGTTAGGCATTTAGACAATAGGTATGTGCTCAGTAATTCATAGCTACTACCATTGTCATTCTGAAAATATTAACTGCCATTAAAAGAGAATGAGGACCACAAAAAAATCAAATTTAAAAATTAATTAATAACAACTAAAATATGGCTTGAGATAAAAGTCAGTGTAACCATATATAAAAAGAATAAACCCTAGGATAATTAAATGCCAGTTTTACTTTTACATTTCTGAAGTGGCCAACATCAATACCAAGGAAATTGGATTGAAATCAATCAATTTTTTTCTTGATGGAGAAGATCATTTAAAATAAATGAAACTCTTATATAAAGAAAAAAAGCTTTGAAAGAAATACAGCCAAAATATAATTTTAAGCTTTTTGTTTCATGAGTAGAAAAAGCTGATGACTGAACAAAATAGTAGGCTATCTTAAAATAAATAGTTCCCTTATATACAGAGGTTATATTATTTTCTAAATACCAAAAAGAAGAATATCTCAGTTTCATACTGTACTGGTTAATGAAGCTATAGAAAGTAAAACCAAACAAACCAATTACATTTTGTTCCTCTTTTCCGTCAGAGTATTAATCCATCTTTAAATCCATTCAAAGTAATATTCTGACAAAATCACAACTTCTCAGTGAATTGTTGTAACTATGTCTTCGTACAGAACAGAATCATAATAACTAGAAAATAAAATTTCCTAAAATAAGGCCATGTGGGAAGACTCCCTTGGACACCATACACCATAGACAGAGAGATGGGAGGAAGCCTAAATAACTTACTCCTAATCCCCTAATAGGTAGGAAAAACAGGTTTTTAGCTCATCACTCCTGCCCATTGGAGCTGTGTTTCTCAGATGCTCCAACCAAGCCTGAAAGGATGGAACCTTCCTGATCAAGGTTTAAAGACTGACAACTCCCTTCCACCATCCTCTAGGTTGTACACAGAATATCAGTTATGATTTACATTTCATGAACAGGCTAATTAATTGCAAATTGAGGCTACAGACTGAGCAAAGATTGTGGAAAAAATAGATGTGGGTGGCACATCCACCCAGCTTCCTTTAATGGGAGCGGGAGAAGAGTATCAGAATGGAGCCTTCTATTTTCATTGTATTTTTGTGTGTACAGACATAGGGAAGTGGACCCAGGCATAGCCACTACAAGCAAATGCAATGGCCTCTCCCATTCAACTTCATTCTGTACATGGAAAACACAGTAACCACTACTCAGAGACTGACCATGCTGTTACACAATTTTTCTGTACCTAAAGAATAAATAAGTAAAT
Source organism: Cheirogaleus medius (assembly GCA_008086735.1). NCBI lineage: Eukaryota > Metazoa > Chordata > Mammalia > Primates > Cheirogaleidae > Cheirogaleus > Cheirogaleus medius. The sequence goes on along the minus strand of VBSM01003157.1, from coordinate 20,935,503 downwards.
CAGCTATGACCGTGGAAATATGGGCTGATACTTAAAATATGTTTGTTCTCTGCAAGGGTTGCTGCTTTATATTGCTATAAAAAGGGTTTCCTCTTTAAATGGCACCCCTTCTCCCTCATGTGTTTTCTGATAACCCAGGAACAGGAGCTTTTAACCCAGCTAGATTTTAATCAGCTTCCTTTGAAAACCTTGTCTTACAGCATTTGGGAAACTTCTAAAACACAGCAGAGTACTGCGTATCATCTTTATATATAATATGATTTTGTGTCTAACATTAGGCTAAGGAGGAAAACCAATAATGACAAAAATTATGCAGCAAAAGAGACAGGCACGTGTATAGTCAATCCTGTTATTCAGAGATACACCTACAGACTGCCTGTTTTGCTTTTCTTCTTGACATTATACTGTTCATTAGTTACTCTACTAGAGACTATACCATAATTATAAAAGCAGAATAATGGATAGAGTTATTTTAAGTAGGTATCAAAGGCACCCTTAGCATAAAGTTCACATATGCATTAGTATCAGGCATGGGGGAGGTCAGGATCCTGAAAAGCCACTGCTGAAAATCTCTCCAAACAAATCAGTGAATTCTGTTCTCATTAAGATTTTCTTCTTAATTATAAAATACTAAGTGTTGTAGAACTTTCTTAGTTCATTTATTTGTTCATTTAAACCATCAATCAACATTTACATAGTGTGATGTGTGTGTTTGTGTGTGTGCACACTATCCAAGACTGTGCTAAGAGCTAGGAATCCAGGGATTATGATGCTTCCTGCCTTTTAGGAGTTCACAGTCTAGGAAAGGAACTAAAACTTACAGCCCTACCTAGTTCCTAGAGCTAGTTTCAGAGTTATCTCCCTTGAGTCTTGCACCAAACCTATGTTTTGGGTTTGTGAATTATATAAGTGAGGAGACTGAGGCTCAGACAATCTGAACTCATGTAAACAATTTGTCCAAGGACATTCAGCTACTAATTGGGAAGGGTAAGAGGCAACCCAGTCTCTATGGCTGCAAAGCACAGGTTCTTCTCACTAACCACACTGTCACTTGTGGGAGAGCAGGAGGATAAACAGATGGTACAATACAACCCAGGAGCGATGGACAAAGAGCTCTCCAACATAATTCAATTTTTCTTCCTCCCTCTAAAATGGTATGGCCTGTTAATCAGAAGAAAAGTCAATATTGTGACTGCTTGTTTTTATATTTCTGCCTGACAGTTCAGATAAAAGGCTTTAATTCTGGGTATCTTTGAGAACACAAAGGCTCAGAGCTCTGAAGCATTGATTCAGTAGCACTTCTAATTAAATGGTTTAATAGGCAATCTGTACCTAGCAAGATTTATGAAAAATTTACATAGACATTCAATTGCCAATGCCCTCACTCTCAGCAGATCATGTTTTTCTCACCAGAGGTGAATTTACCGATTTAACTCTAGCCTGGCATTCTGTCCACATTTGCAGACATCCCAACTTCTTTCCCTCTCATCTAGTTCCTTCAAAGTCTAATGTTCTCAGTGCATTTTTACACCACTTTCTCCAGTTCTTTGTTCTTCCAATATTCCTCATTTTCCTATATCTTCAACATCTCTCTCTCCTGGTTGAAGAAAATTCAATACATAAACATGCTAAAATCCCTTTTATTCTAAAATTCAAACAAAGAAAAATAAAAAAATAAAAACCAAAACCTACTACTTTACATCAGCCTTTCTCTATTGCTTTTGTCTTTCCATCTTGCTTATTTTTCTGAGAAGTTTTGTTCGCATTTACTGGGTTCAATTTCAACTTTTAATTCACTCCTCAACCGCTCGGATGGTGTGGTCTCTGGTCCTTCAAAGAACTTGAATTATTGCAGAACTTTTTCTACTCATTCAGTCATGGAACATATTTAATTAAGCAACACAAAATGCTTTGGAAGTTCTGCTGCCCATGATTTTAAATACACAGGATACCTTAGGTCCCAAATTTTACAAGCACTTTTAGTTTCATATGACACTGCTGACACTTGCCTTCTATGACATCTGTTCTTCTTGTTCCTTTTCTTACCCAGAGTATAATTTCTTAGTTACAACTGGACTTTCTTGTGCATCTTGTCCCATTATCAAGGGGATTCCCAGAATTCTGTCCTCCGGCCAGGCCATTGGTTCCTTCTCTCTACATACTATACTTAAACACATTAATTCCAATGGTTTGAACTATCATTTATAAGCTGATAACACTCAAATTTTTATCTTCAGCTCACATCTTTTCCCAAAGCTTCAGAATCATTTATTTGATTGCCTACTACAATTATAATTTTGATGTCTCACAGGCATATCAAAGTCAATATATCACAAATTGAGTTTTACACAATTTCCCTAATGGCATTACTCTTTTTTTTTTAATGTATTCACTTTGATATTGGTGCTGTTATGCATTCAGTATTGAAAACTAAGGTTTATTCTAATTTTATCCCTTCCTGTCATTTATCCATTCCCTCTCCTCTACACACACACACATTTTAAGTGGATTTCCTATTCCTGTTTATTTTAGCTCTTAAACATCTCCCAAATCCATCTTCAATCACATCTGCTCTTGTAGATCAGATTCTCATCATCTCTTCCCTGAGTGAGTGTCAATTTCCTCACAAGTGCCTCTGTCTGTTGTCTGGCGTTCCTTGCTCTCCTTGTTCTCTGCAGTAACATTAGGGTGGTTTATCCAAAATACAAATCTAACCATATCTCAGACCTGTTAAAAACCCCTCAATGGCTCACTATAACCTATGGGATAAAGCCCAAACTGCTTGTGTGGCATGGGAGGCCCTCCATGACCTGACCCTTTGTCCTTCTCCAGCCTCCACCCTGCCACAATGCCCTACTTACACTGTGTGCTTTAGCAACAATAAATTGCTTAAAATTTTCTGTCTATGCCACACTTTCGGATATCTTTCTACTTTCTGCTTGGAATATTTATCACTCTTTTCTTTGCCCGTAAGTTCAACTCAATATCCAGACACAGATTCAGCATGGCTTCTTCCAAAAGCCATCTTTCAACTCCCAATATGACCTAAGTTTGGATTCTCTATGCTTCTATACCTACCTATATCATAGTTGCTACCACATTATTTTGCAATTTCTATTTAGATGTCATCTTCTCATCTACACTAAAAGATACTGAGTACAGGGACCATTGTAAATTAATTTTTAATCTCCACACCCTATCCCAAGGCCTTGTCTATGATAGACACATGGTAAATTTTTGCTGAAATGTCCACTACAGCTTTGGTCCTGAGGAATATGTTGTTCTGTGTGTTTGTGTTGAAATGAGTCTAGTTCTGCAGTCTAGCTAAACCAGATGGACGATTCACAACATTCTCAAACAACATACTGTTCCTTTGATTACTTTTGGAATAATAAACAAATCATGGCTAGATTACTATGAGCTTCCTCTTTGGGATCTCTACTATTTATCCTCCTAGGATTATTTTGAGATGCCTCCAAAGATACCCTAGTGCATACTTCTGCAAGGGAAAAAGAAAAAATATATATAGATTTTCATGCTTTAAGGGAAAACTTTATAGTAATAGGCTAAAATATTATTGAAATAATTTCCTAATATTTACTACTGTCTTTTTCCCTTCATTAAAATTAGCCAGTTTAAGAATCTCTATAGATCAAGATGGTAGTTTTTTCCTTGCAAAAAATTTACCATTTAAACCTATATAATATACCCCTCTGAATTAAAGTATTAGTGCTAGCTTATATGACAGTGATTAGCAATATTAAATAATAAAAACTTACATTTGCATAGTGAATATAGTATTCCAAATACTTTACATAGATTTTACACCAATCTTTAAAAGAGCCCTTAAGATAAATATTAATATACCTATTTTATAGCTGTAAAGATGAGAATCCATTGAGAATATTAAACTAATGCATTTTATTCCCTTCATTTAGTCATGCTTCTACACACTTTTCCCATCATATTATTTGAAAGTTTAAGAATCAATTAATGCAATTTACCACATCAGCTGGCTAAAGGAAAAATAAAGCATACAATCATATCAATTAATACAAAGCACTTGACAAAATTAAAGACCCATTCATGATAAAAAAAATCTCAACAAACTAGAAATCAATGGGAATTTGCACAATTTGATAGAAAAACTTCTACAGAAATCCTACAATTGCATCATCCTTAGCATCCAAAATTACTATACTCAGCCAATTGCTTTCCTATATATCACCAATGAACAATTGGAATTTAGAATTAAAAATACAAAATCAGTCACAATAGAAACAAAAAATGAAATATTTAATCTATCAAAATATGGGAGAAAGGAAGATGGCAAATGAGAAAAACCACCAGTCAGAGTCTCTCTGCAAGAAAGATAGATTTTAGAAGAAAGTGAAAAAAAAAAAATAGGCAGACTGAGATTGGATGAGGGTAGGAAGGAAGGGTGCCTGAAATTATAGGAGACTCCACGGGAAGAAGCTGCGGAGGAGAACTGGAAGGAGAAAGACCCCGTAGAGACTTGGAGACCAATGACAAGGACAGGTAGAGCAGGTAAATTTCCCCTCCCTTGCATCTCAGACAGCTGGTGGGCTCCTGATCGGTTGGAGAGACCTGCTAACACCAGCCCAGAGACAGCTGCCGCCACTGAGGAGTAAGGCTCTTGCAGACAGAGCACCAGGCTCTCAGCTCCCTCGGGGCACCACCCAGCCCATAGACCCAAGTGATAGGCAGGCGCCATACTGCTTCATTCTCCCCTTTCCCTTCCCTACCAGTGACTGCTGAGAGAGACAATTTAGCCACCACCTGGAGGCATCTGCAGGGAACAGGATCTTTCCTTTTGGGGTCCTACAGCAGACTGAGGGGTACTCAGACTGTGAGCTCCC